>JAXDDX010000066.1:1045000-1075000 GCA_034670405.1 Hoplostethus atlanticus | reverse complement strand
ACACTAACCTATGGCGATGAAGTCCTCCTGCTCTCCGGAGTGGGCGGGGCCTAGTGGCCCGTTGTACAGGAGCAGCCCATTGGCCGACTCAGCCAGGAACTCTAGGGAGATGTGGCTCTGGAAGCAAGGCATGATGGGAGGGAACCAGGCGTAGCCCTGGCCGCCGAAGGTGTGTTTGGTCTGCTGGCACTCCGGACCGTCGAACATGGGAGGACACCGACATCTGAGAGAGACAGAAGAAGAGTTATTGATTCTGTTCTCTACTAGTCTGTTGATCACTGATACATCTGATTGATATTGTGTTTAGATAGTAGAATAGAGTAGAATAGAGTAGAATAGAGTCCAATAGCGTAGAATAGAGTCGAATAGAGTCGAGTAGAGTCGAGTAGAGTAGAGTCCAATAGAGTAGAGTAGAGTAGAATAGAGTAGAATAGAGTAGAGTAGAATATAGTAGAATATAGTAGAGTAGAATAGAATATAGTAGAGTAGGGTAGAATATAGTCGAGTAGAATAGAGTAGAATAGAGTCCAATAGAGTAGAGTAGAGTAGAATATAGTAGAATAGAGTAGAGTAGAGTAGAGTAGAGTAGAATAGAGTAGAATAGAGTCGAGTAGAGTCGAATAGAGTCGAATAGAGTCGAATAGAGTAGAGTAGAGTAGAGTAGAGTAGAGTAGAGTAGAGTAGAGTCGAGTCGATCAGACCAGAACAGGTAACAACATCCTCTCCACCCACCGGTAGCCCAGCGGTCCGTCCAGGCAGGTGCCCCCGTTGAGGCAGGGGTTGTCTGGGTAGGCGGAGCAGGACAGGTGGGGCGCCTCGCGACCCCGGCAGCCACAGCGGGGCACCGACGAGGCCGACACCGACACCAGGGAGGTGTTACCGGAGCTCAGAGCCGCCGGCGCCTGGCTGAACGACACCACGCTGCTGCAGCCGCCAGACAGGCTGCAGTCTGTAGAGGGGCAGTCGTCCACGCCCACCTGAGAGATGGACACGCCCACCACGGCCTCCAGCTGGGGAGGGAAGGGGGGAGGGAAGGAGAGAGGGAAGGGGGAGAGGGAAGGGGGGAGGGAAGGGGAGAGGGACATGTGATGAGGTGTTGTTAAAGAGGTAATCCTTGATTGTTTTTATCCAGTCTCCATCTTTGTCTCTCAGCCTCACTGTGGTGTTCTTCACTGTGGTGTTCCTCACTGTGGTGTTCCTCACTGTGGTGTTCTTCACTGTGGTGTTCCTCACTGTGGTGATCCTCACTGTGGTGTTCCTCACTGTGGTGTTCTTCACTGTGGTGTTCCTCACTGTGGTGTTCTTCACTGTGGTGTTCCTCACTGTGGTGATCCTCACTGTGGCGTTCTTCACTGTGGCGTTCCTCACTGTAGTGTTCTTCACTGTGGTGTTCCTCACTGTGGTGTTCTTCACTGTGGTGTTCCTCACTGTGGTGTTCTTCACTGTGGTGTTCTTCACTGTGGTGTTCCTCACTGTAGTGTTCTTCACTGTGGTGTTCCTCACTGTGGTGTTCTTCACTGTAGTGTTCTTCACTGTGGTGTTCCTCACTGTGGTGTTCTTCACTGTAGTGTTCCTCACTGTGGTGTTCCTCACTGTGGTGTTCTTCACTGTGGTGTTCCTCACTGTGGTGTTCTTCACTGTGGTGTTCCTCACTGTGGTGTTCCTCACTGTGGTGTTCTTCACTGTAGTGTTCCTCACTGTGGTGTTCCTCACTGTGGTGTTCTTCACTGTGGTGTTCCTCACTGTAGTGTTCCTCACTGTGGTGTTCTTCACTGTGGTGTTCTTCACTGTGGTGTTCCTCACTGTAGTGTTCCTCACTGTGGTGTTCTTCACTGTGGTGTTCCTCACTGTGGTGTTCTTCACTGTGGTGTTCCTCACTGTGGTGTTCCTCACTGTGGTGTTCTTCACTGTGGTGTTCCTCACTGTGGTGTTCCTCACTGCTCTTCCCAGAGATCACCTGTCAATCAAACAGTGTGTCCAGTACTGTGACGTCTTTCTCCTTGGATTTCCTGTTGATGGAGTTTGAGTTCCTGTAGGTGGCGCTCTTTTCTTTGTCTGTTCAGCCATGGTGGCTATCACTGCTCATGCTAACTACCCAGTTCTTCTTCTGTTGATTCCAAACAAACCAGGTCTTGGGGGGAACATGGTCTAGCGCTGCCTGCTGACCAGACGGTTTCAATGTTTTTTCTCAAACATTTCTGTGATTGTTTCAGTAAGATTGCGGGAATTGGTAAAAATCATAAGTCAAGGAAAAACTGGTGCTAAACATTCTCTGTCTAAGATGTATTAAATATAGTATTAAATATAGTATTAAATAGTCATCTTGGTTTCTCCTTCTTTGATTTGATGGTTCATTCATTCATTTGTTCGTTCTTTCATTCTCTCTTCAGCTGTGATGTTGCAAATGGTTTGTTAAAGGACATCCAAGACTTCTCTCTCTCTCCCCCCCTCTCTCTCTCCCTCTCTCTCTCCCCCCCCTCTCTCTCTCTCTCTCTCTCTCTCCCTCCCCCCTCTCACTCTCTCTCTCTCTCTCTCTCTCCCTCCCCCCTCTCTCTCTCTCTCTCTCTCCCTCCCCCCTCTCACTCTCTCTCTCTCTCTCTCTCTCTCTCTCCCTCCCCTCTCTCTCTCTCTCTCTCTCTCTCTCAGGTCACCAGCTGCTTTCATGCCTTAAGACTTAAGTGGATCTGAATATTTAAGTCCATCTAAATGTGTGTGTGTGTGTGTGTGTGTGTGTGTTAAATGGTACATCATGTGTTAAGTGTCTCTCATGTGATCTATCAGCTCCTCCTCTGGTTCCAGTCTGTCTGCCTCTTCCTTCCTTCTGGTTCTGGTTCTGTTCTGTTCTGGTTCTGATAGTTTCATTTGTTTCTGTGTCGTTTGGTAAAAGTTCTCTAGAAGTTAACTTGATACACCAGGTGTTGACCCGCTGAATGACCCGCTGAATGACCCGCTGAATGACCCGCTGAATGACCCGCTGGTCAATTCACCCGTTAAAGTGCAATAAGAATGATTTTTCTGTCCCATGGCACAAAGTGACCATAATATATCTGATCGGTTTATTGATCAATACCAATGACTCAACCATTACTTTTCCAGCTGCTGAGGTTTCTAAATTCACCGGTCTGTACTCTGCCCCCCCCCCCCGAGTGATGCAGTTTGTCATATTACAGAAGAGACAAACACAAAGTCAAATTAAGACTTTTAAAACCTTTTAAGTCCCGTTTAAAAACCAGACTGAACATCGCTAATGAAAGTTGTGAAACTATAAAAGGTAGAATAAGAAGCAAAACCAACTGATAGTTAAGGGACATGAAGTCCAACCGCTACCACTACCTGGTCTGGAATCAGGCGTCATATGGATCTAAGACCTTTTCATGGACCCTCTCCCCACCTTGGCTTTGTTCGCCGCCACGTAGCCGTGCAGCTTCTCGGCCTTGTAGTACGGCGAGCCGCGGGCCGCGAACCAAACGTTGAGCTCCTTCTCGCCCCGCCGGCCGGCGTCGCCCACCGAGAACACCTGGACGTTCTCCGGCGCCGTCTGGAGGAGTTCGGCCAACGTCCGGCCCAGACGGGAGAACCGGCTCTCCTCACCTCCTCTACTGCTGAAGAACTCCTCCACCGTCAGGTCTGGAGGAGGAGGAGGAGGAGGAGGAGGAGGTTGGTCATCAGCAGCATAGTAAAACCACAGCATGGTCAAGATAGAATAGAAATAAAGGGATGGAGAGACGAGGAGAAAAGACTAATGAAAAAGGAATAGATGAGAAAAAAGTAGGCAAGAGGAGAGAAAAGAGAAAGAGAGAAGATGAGTGAAGAAAATGAGTGAAGAAGAGAGGAGAGAAGGAAACAATAATCAAGAGAAGAAGCAAGTAGAAAAAGAGAGAAGACAGAAGAGAAGAGAATAAAATGAAGAGATGAGAAAAGAGAGTAGAAGAAAAAAAAAGAGAAGAGGAGACAAAAAGAGGTTAAGAGAAACGACGAGAGATCCAACAGAGACGAGGAAGAAGAGGGGGGAGAAAAGAAATGGAAAGGGAATGGAAAAAGAGAGATGAAAAGAGAAAATGGAAAACAAAAGACGAGAGGAAAAAAGAATAGAAGGGAAAAGAGGAAAAAAGAGACACAAAAGAGGTGAAGAGAAGACGAGTGATGGGAAAAAGAGAAAGGAGACAGAAAAGAGAAAAGAGAAAATAGAAAAGAGAAACTGAGAGCAAGTTAGCTCCCATCATGCCTTGCTGTCAGACATGTTGGAAGTGTCTTGGTGCTGGAGGAGCCTGGGGGAGCTGACAGCCCCGCGGCACTCTGGGATACGCAATGTCACACTCGTCAAACATGGTTACCTTGGCAACCCCAGTGTGAAAGATTTCAATTCAAATAAAACATCCTCAGATTGATGTTGTAATAAATACAAAGTTCTTCCCCTGATGATGTAATAATGAGTAATCAATAATATCAGTTTTTATTAGGGGGAGGTTATTCCATTATCAGTGGCTGCACTCACTGGACAGGCGTATGGAGCCGGCGTTCTGGAGGGCCTCCTGGCGCAGCTCCGCGACCAGGACCAGCGCGGTGGAGGTGACGTCAGGCCAGGTCTGGTCGGACACTCGGACCTGGAGGCTGTAGGAGCCTGGAGGGGTTCCCTCTCTGATACTGAGCTGACCCGAGCTCTGGTTCAGACTGAACAACCTGGAGAGAGAGAGAGAGAGAGAGAGAGATTACAACCAATTGTCCTCTCAAGCATGATATCCAATAAGGGACTCCAGACCCCGCCCTCTTTCAGTCTAGCGGTCATACAAACTATTTTTGCTTTCAATGGTTCCTCTGTTATACATTTCTTTACGTGTTGAGGTGGTGATGGTTTTCAAGGCGCTGTGACCCGGGGATGACGCAACATCCATGACGCAACATCTATGACGCAACATCCACACCACGGATGTTAGTATGTAATAACTCTCAAACCTTTTAAAAGATTGTTTTGCCTTCATTGGACAGTTGAGAGACGGGAAAGATTGGGAGAGAAAGGAAGGATGACGTGACCAAGACCGAGTCCTAGGCCGGACTCGAACCCACGACATCGCAATTACGTGCCTTAGAACACTGAGTGAACCAGGCCTCCGATTTCACCCAATTCAAGAACAGAATGACGAATCCCATCAATTTTCGCGATAGGCAAAAAAACTAAAAAAGGATGCAGGTTCCAGCTAGTCCAACGTGACATCACAGTAACTGTTAAAGCTCGTTACGCCGCTCGACACGACCGGTCGAGTTTGGGTCAGACCAGGTAATTCACCATAACCGAATCAATGCCAACATCCATTCAGGATCGAACCTGGGGGGGGGGGGGCTGTGTTACGTCACCCCCCCCCCCCCCCCCCCCCCCCCCCCCCCCACCGTAACCAGATTAATATCATGTTTTAATGATTTCCCAGGCAAAACACGCAACACAGCACTTTAGTGACAGAAAACAAATGGGACGACGTGACGCTCCACACCGCCGACAGATCACCGCCTGCTGCCTGGAGTAACGGAGGGTAATGTCTTCTTCTCTTTATATGTAACATGCTGTTTGTCATCTTGATTCCTCGTTTTCCTCGAGGGGTGACATGTTGCTATTAGCCCTCTGAGGCTTCTTCCCTCTTCTTTTCTCTAGTTTTTATCATTTGTATATGTAAATAAAGACTAACCCTAATCCATACTGTGAGCAAATTGCCGTCTTGCCGTCTTGCCGGCTGGCGGTATGGCGGCGGTCTCTATGGTAATTCTATTTCTGGCGGCTCCTTTGTTCTGCGGCGTCTCCCGGCGTCTCCTGTTGTCCTCCCGGCCCGGTGCAGGTACCTCGTTAGAAGGGAAGGTGGCAGCGAGCGCAATCAGGCTTCCCTTTCAAGGCGTCCGTATGAAGCCTCGCCTCATCAAACGAAACGAGCGCGCCCTCTCTGCGCTTCACTGGGAATTTTCAATACCGTTGGTTATGAAGTATTAATAGCACTGTTCCTGACAAGCCGGATCCTCCTTCCCATCCCTCTCTCCTCCACGTCCTCGGCCCTTTCATTCCCTCTCAGTCTCTCTCTTTGTTTCTCCCGTCAAACTGCCGGCTTCTCTGTCCCAATTTTCCTCTCTCTTCTTTGTCACGCTGTTATATATACTCTTTCAGTTCCTGTCTTCCTTCGGCTCTGTAGGTCTTTTATTTCCTCTCTTTTCCTTACTCCTCTCTTGGTATGTGTCACTTGTAAAGGAGAAACATCCTAGCAGAGTTTCACATCTGCCATTTGGTGGATGCTTTTATCCAAAGCGCCTCACAGTACCATGAGGATAATGTCAGCATAGCATGGTGCAAATGGGATATGAACTGAACAACTGTTGGTAGTGCCTTGCCCATAGCCCTACCCAGGGAATGGAACCCCTAATCCTCAGTCATGTATTGTGTTGTACACCTTGGTTTTTGAATCTCTCCTCTCTCTTCCTCTCGTCCATTCTTTATTCTCACTGTAAAGGTCATTTACTTTCTCTAGCTCGCCCTTTACCACCTCGCTACCTCAATATCTACCTCACTAGGTCTGACTTTACATCTCTACCTCGATCTGTCAACCTTTATCTACCTCCCTCTATCTATTTCTACCTGTCTCTACCTCTCTCCGCATCGCTGACTCTCTTGACCTCTCTACCTACCTCAATACCTCTCTCTCTACCTCAATATCTACCTCTCTAGCTCTCTCTTTACCTCTCTACCTCACTCTACCTCATTCCTCACCTCTATCTACCTCTCGCTCTACCTCCCCCTTCCTTTGTCTATCTCCCTGTACCTCAATACCTGGCTCTCGCTTTACTCGTCTACCTCTACCTCTCTACTTTCTCTCCCTCTTTCTCTACCGCCCTTTGCATCGCTTCCTCTTGACCTCTCTACCTGCCTCCTTCTCTCTCTACCTCTCTCTCTTTCTTCCTTACCTTTCCCTACTCTCTCTACCTCTTTCTAACTCACATATAACTTGACATCTTTACCTCGACCTCTTTCCACCTCTCTCCTTACCTGTCTCTCACCTTCTCTCTCTAATTATCTGCACCTCTCTCTACCTCTCTTGGTGTATGTCACTCTTCAGCAGAGCAGATCAAAGTACCTGGATGGTTTGCCTTCGAATCGGTAAACCTTCTCGCTCCAGTCGTCAAGGTCGGGGGATTGAACTTGTCCAAGCACTGTCGTCGGGAGAATACCTGTCAGGAGGCAGAAAGTAAAACCACAAAAACGAACAGGAATTAGCTTTGAACCCAACAAGGGATACCTGTAGTACTACCTAAATCTCAAGGGTGAGGGAAAGGGAAAGTGGAGGCTTCTTTAAGGAGATAAGGCCATGAGTGACGCCTCATTGGCATGCATGGACATGGTTTGACAGCACAGCGGAAAGACGTGCACACATTAGCATCGCTAGCATAGCGTTTCCCCCCCCTCCAAAAAAAGCTAAACGAAGCGCTGTAATCCTGTTAACTGTGAAATCAGCTGCCTTTTAAAAATGGCTCCTGTTTATGTGCCCGTCAAACCTGGGACTTAAGCTGGAGTTAATTGTTTGCTTCATGGCATGTTGTTGAGGTACGTGATGAATTCGTATTAGCGGGTTAATGTACTTTCATGTGGAAAGGCCCTGGAGAGGGAATCCACTAAAAATACATTACAGAAAACCTCAGTTTCTCCAGCAAATTACAGCAAGCTGACAGATGGTATGAAACGCTAAATAAGTGATGTGAGCTGCAGCGGGAGGCTGCAAGCAGTCGACTGTGACAAGTACAGTCTTAACAATACAGGCAGAGCGCGATAGGAAGACGGTGGTGGCGATGCCGGCAGCCTGGAGGTTAGAGACTAGAAGGTTGCTGCTTAAGAATGCCCCAGACCAGCTGGGAAAATCTGGGCCAGGAAAGTGAATGAGTAACATTCCCTCGACAACAACCCCTCCCTTCCCTCCTCCCTCCCTCAACAACCACCATCTTGGTGCCCTTGAGCAAGGCACCAGCAGCAGAGGACTGTGGTTGTACTGGGCAGCTCCTATGGATGCCCAGTAAGGGGCATGCATGCTCAGCAAAGCCTTTTCCCGGATAAATAAAGGTTAACAAGTGAATTACGACACTCTCCTTCACTAACTATCGTCAAGATGCCCTTGAGCAAGGCACTTAAACCTGATGCTCAGTGGTCAACAGAAGACGTTATACTGGGCAGCTCCAAAGTGTCATGGTTGTCTAGGTTGTATTTGTGAAACCCTCCCATGGATATATAAAGGCAAAATGTACCCTCATAACTGTAGACAATGAAGTTGGTGTGGCCCGGTGAATGAGGGTGGTCGTTCCTGTCTCCAATGACGACTGTCAGTGTGCAGGTGGAGCTCATTGCAGGGGAGCCGCTGTCAATCATGAGAATAGGGAGGCGGTACTCCTTCTGCCTTTCGCGGTCAAAGGTCCGGATGGCAGTGATGGCGGCACTGCCGTTGCGCAGGTCAGTCAGGTTGAAGTTGGTGGCGTCCGAGGTGAGCATGAGGAGGCGTATGGAGAAGGGCCCGCCGTTCGGAGAGGTGTCGCGATCGGTGGCGTGGAGGAGAAGGGAGGTTTCGTTCATGCGCACCGCCTGGGGAGCTGCTGTGTTCTCCCAAACAATGGGCCTGTACGGCACCTCGAACTCTGGCCCGTTGTCATTGACGTCGAGCACCGTAACCATGACGATGGCGGTGCCGGTCAGGGGCGGGCTGCCGGTGTCTGTGGCAAGGACCATGATCCTGTGCTGCGAGATTTTCTCCCTGTCCAGAGAATCGGCCACTACCACCCAACCGGACTGGTCCACTAAGAACTGACTGTAGGGGTCAGAGTCTTTGGAAATACTATAGGAAAAGCGTCCATTTTGGCCTGAGTCTAGATCAGCAGCTGAAACCTGAGCAACAATCGTCCCCACTGGTACATCTTCAGACATGGTGGGCGCCTCATAGAATTGTGGGAAGAAGACAGGGGCATGGTCATTGGAGTCTTCCACCTGTACAAGACAGTTGGCCAGGCTGAAGAAATCGGCATCCTCCACCTTCAACGTCAAATTGAAAGTCCTCTCGTGGGGTTTCTCAAAATCAATCTTCTTCTTGAGTCTTATCACGCCGCGTCGGTTCACCTTGTCGGTCTCCACGAAGAACTTCCTGTCCTCGTCACCCCCGACGATGCTGAAGGTAACCACAGCGTTCTCGCCCTGGTCTCCGTCTGTGGCAGAAACCACCAGAACCTCGCTGTTCACCTCCAGCTCCTCTTCCACCTGAACCAAACAACAGAGGTAGATCACAAAATGAAAATGAAAGAAAACGTTCACAAAACACAGTAAAGGGAGTAGAAGTGATGACAGGTGTGTTCTGACCCACCTGAGCAGTGTAGACCCTCTGAGTGAAGATGGGCGGGTGGTCGTTGACGTCTGAGACCATGATGGTAGCCGTCCCCGTCCCCACCAGGCCCCCTCCATCCCTGGCCTCCACTACCACCAGGTACCGGTCCTCCGTCTCCCGGTCCAGGGACCGTAGAACCGTATAGATGGTCCCCTGTGGTAGCGTTGATGGAGAACAGGTTGAGGTTGATCTCGTTGCGGACGTTCTGGATGATGCTGTAGGTCATCACTGCGTTTTTGCTCTCATTGGGGTCGTCCAGGTCCATGGCGCGCATCTCCATGACGGAGGTATCGGCGGGTGAATTCTCCGGAACTTGACCCATGAAGCAGCCGGCCGTGTCCAGCGCCGGGCAGGGGAAGAACGGTGTGTTGTCGTTCATGTCGCGGACCTCCAGTAGCACATCGGCAAATCCCGTGAGTCCCGCCCCTCCCTCGTCTGTGGCGAGGACCAGGAATCTCCAGGCGGGGCGCTCCTCGCGGTCCAGGCGCCGTTGGGCGTAGATTCTTCCGGTGTGTTCGTCGATGGTGAACTCGCCTCCAGCTCCCTGGCCATGGAGGGAGTAGCGGAGGGCGGCCTGGTCGGCTTCCTGGTCTGGGTCTGTGGCCGACACCTGGAAAGTTTACACCGAAGAGTTTAGATCCACAATCCACATTTTAAAACTGAAAAAAGCGAGAAAACAAGTGATAAATGATTTAATGGTTATGAATTATATAATACTAATATAATATAATATCATAGGATAGTGGCTAACTGAATGATGACTTGTATGGAGCAGATCCTCTACATTGTAAAGATACTCAATGATGAACGTCAGGTGATTCACAGCATCTTGGAAACGAAATATTAAATACAAATGAAAAAACACCAAGTGATCTCTCTTCCTTTTATCTTCTGAATAAAACTCTCCACAGTACATTTAGCGATAATACTGTGGGTCTCGTGATATAAAACACTATCAGTGTCTATTGGATTTGTAGCAACAAGCGGGTAAAAGCAGTTATATTGACTTTTCACTCCAAGTCAATGTAATGTTCCTGGGGAGTTGTAAGAAGATATTGCTTCTCTGTTCGTTCCAAACAGGCGTTCCTTATCGAAACATTTGAATTGCCTTTTCATTACACACAAATGTCAGGCTGGGAAACAGGACAGAGCAAGGGAACTGATGCAGCAGCAACAACAGAATCTGGTCCTGTCTGGTTAATTAACCTGCCGCCTCGCTATCGAGGGGCGAGAGAGCAGCACCGACTCTCTCTCTCTCTCTCTCGCTATCGAGGGCGAGAGAGCAGCACCGACTCTCTCTCTCTCTCTCTCTCTCGCTATCGAGGGGCGAGAGAGCAGCACCTTCTCTCTCTCTCTCTCTCGCTATCGAGGGGCGAGAGAGCAGCACCGACTCTCATCTGTCACTGCAACGCACCACGCAATTAAAAGTTAATACACACCAACAAAAGGAAGAAGAAAATACACTTTTCCCCTTTCTTCTCCTCTGTCCTCACCAGAGGGTTTGTTTACTAAAGCCTTTGAAGCCCCTCCCCCTCTTTGCTCTTTGCATTTCCTGACAATGTGATGCAGGGAGACAATATTGAAGATGAGCCGTGGCGGCGCAGCAGAGGAGGCAGGTGAGGCTGCCGTGCAGGTGAAGTCAAAAAATATTCATTTCAAATTGGATTTTCCTCTCTGTTCGCTATCTGCTGAATTGTATTAATATAGGAGGCGGCGGCGGTGGGAGGGGCCGGCTGCCACGCGCTGGAAAAACTATCGAGGGCGTTAGAGAGGAACCGAGCGCGCATCAAATCAATTCCACCAGGCGAGGGGAAGCAGCGCCGGGTGGAAGACTCGGTGACACATGCCTCTCCGGCTGGGATTACCTCCATGCCCTCCGCGACGCGCCTCCCTTCTCTAATCTGATTTACCTCGGCGGCACACTCATATTACTGTGACTGGCTGAGGGGAGGTGTGACGAAAGGTGGCGGAAAAACCTCGAGAAAAAAGAGGTCGCCTTCTGCCGACTTTCTGAAGAAACTTGGTAGGATGTCAAGAGGTGTTGGGTTTCACCGTCGTAAAGCGTTGAGTGTGTTGTGTTAAGCAACGCCTCATGTGTGGATGGTTTAGTGTGTTGAGGTGAGGCTGGAGGCTCAACAGTATTACATTAATCGACATTAGACTCGATCCGTTTTCACATGTTGTTCATATAAGACAGTTAGACAGGCGACCTTTCTTTACATTTTAAACAGTAACGCATGGAGGTTGGATCAGTTAGCTGAAGAGTCTCATACATTCTCCCACCATGAAATCTTCTATTGAAATATAAAAGAGAAATGAAAATCAAACTATTCCTGATTTTAAAGACCCCTTGAAACCCTCTGAAGGACCTCTGGGTCCCTTGAACAGTGTAGATGTTACTCTCGATGATCAGTAGTTCAAAATGGACCAGAACTTGATTCCAGACGTTCAAAGCTTCTCTGCAACTTTTATTTGAAAGACTTGAGGAACGTCTCAATCGATGCTTGGAGAACGTTGATCCATCGCTGGTGGACGAGAAGATCTGACGTCATTTTATTGAGTTTTTCTGTTTATTTTCAACTAATGCCAAACAACGTAACGTTATGAAAGGCAAACTGATCTCACAGTCACAGGGTGAGTGCAGGCTACCTCCAAAGCAAACCTGTGCTACTACTAACCTTAACCCTTTATATGACATTATACCCACAACCCCCCTGACCTCCAGGACGAAGACGGGCAGCTGGGTGAGCTCCTCGGTGACGACGGCGTGGTACTCGGTCTGGTCGAAAACGGGCGCCTCGTCGTTGCGGTTGACAACCTGAACCACCACCAGGGTCTCGTTCTCCCACTTCCCGTCCGAGGCGACCAGCCGGAGCTCGTAGCGCTGCTCCATCTCGTAGTCCAGCGGCTGGGCCACGAAGATGGTGCCCACCTCGGGCTCCACGTCGAAGGTGCCCATGGTGTTGCCCGCCGCGATCTGGTAGCGCAGCTTGGCGTTGGCACCTGGATGGAGGAAGCGGAGAGCAGGGTAGTTGGGTCAATTCACGCCTGCATGTGTACATGAATGCCATCGTATATATTGGTTGCTTCGGATGTTTGGTTGAGAAAGACTGAAGAGATCATTCAATATGTCGTAAACACAGAAGGTCAACACCTGTAGACTCTGGTAACTTGTTATTTCAAGTGCGCTCACGTAGATGAGAAGCCCATCAGAAGCAAAAAATAATTTTTCTTACAAATAATCATCATTAGAAAATTAGATTCAATTTCATTACATGTAAAAAAATCCTCCT
Organism: Hoplostethus atlanticus; assembly: GCA_034670405.1. Taxonomy (NCBI): domain Eukaryota; kingdom Metazoa; phylum Chordata; class Actinopteri; order Trachichthyiformes; family Trachichthyidae; genus Hoplostethus; species Hoplostethus atlanticus. Next base: position 1,062,321 of record JAXDDX010000066.1, on the reverse strand, counting down.
GATTAAAGCCGCAATATGCTGTAACTCTGCTGTCAATCATTCTGTATCAGTGGGCGTCATGAAATGGAACCGACGTCCATGAACAACAACAAGTGTAAACATTTATTTGATTGGCAGTAGACAGACACACACACACACACACACACACACACTCCAAATCACATTTCTCCTCCTCACGTCTTGGAAAACCAGGAATCCTAAAATGGATTATTCCTTTCAAAATTTGAAAGAAGCGATCACTAAAAAATGTAAATAAAATCACTGATAGCACAAAATTTAAAGTTGAAAGATTTTTGCAGAGCCAGTCCTCTAGTTTGTATTATTTTACATCTTGTTTACCGATCATATTTATCTTCATCTGGCATAGTTGACCTACTGAAATAATAATAATAATCATCATCATCATCATCATCATAAGTAATGATAATTAATATTAATATTGTTATGATTATCATTAGTAATAATAATATTATTAATGTCAGTATTTACATTGTACATTGTTTTTTTATTTTTTATTTAATACATTGTTTTTTATATTTCACTATATTTTTATATTTCTATTATTATTATTATTATTATTAATAATAATAATAATAATAATAATAATAATAATAACTTTTATTTATAGAGCACTTATTAAAACAGAGTTAGAAAGTGCTTTAAGGAAAATAAAATAAATGAGAAAAAATAATAAAACACAGAACAATTAAAACATCAATAAAAACTAAATACTGACTACATTAGTGTTTTAAAGGAGGAGAGTGTTGCTAGCCTGCAAAAATATGCAGTTGAAAATCTTTAATAAATAAAGTGTTTTTCATGTTATTTGGGTCGTGATGTGATGGGAGGATCTGAGTCTCTTGTTGGAGGGAAAACAGACAAGGAAAAAGTAAAAAGTTTGGTGCCGTGACAAAACTGTTCATCTTCAAATGTTCAACATATAATAAATTGAAGAAATGCCTACACATGTACTTGGTAAACACTCACACACACACACACACACACACACACACACACACAGTAAGCGTAGCGCCCAGAGGCAGGTCTGTCTGGGTCGAGGCTGCTCTCTGTTTACCGGCACCAAGGAGACTTTAGGAGACAAACACCATCTGTAGAGACATGTAGGACCTTCATTACGACATGCCAGGCTCCTCCCGGGAGTGTGTGTGTGTGTGTGTGTGTGTGAAGAGGGAAACTTAAGTGCACCGGTCCATCACAGCCTCTGAGCACAATATGTCGTGACACTTGCCGACCGAGCGTGCCGAGTGTGTGTGTGTCTTTGTGTGTGTGTGTGTCTGTGTATGAGTGTGTGTGTGTCTTTGTGTGTGTAAGGGGAGTAGCTCCAGCGGTTTTTGCCTCCGGCAGCCTCCCTAATGATCAGTCTGACCATATGGTGTTGCCCCTTTAACACACACACACACACACACACACACACACACACACACACACACACACTAGGGGATAGGGCTGATTTAATTCACAGCCTAGCAGGAGGCCCAAAATTCAGATTAAGGTCACAGCTCTGCTCCTCGCTGACCGGACCGGGGGGCGAAGTCGTCCCTCAGCGCTGACTGCAGGTCAGTTATCACACTCTGCTTTTAAAGTTGAAGGTCAGAATAGTGAAGGGCTGAACTGACCTCCAGTACGACCTGATGAAGAACCAGGAGGACCAGCGACGTGCTTCTAGTGGACGAACTTTCATTTTCACTTTAAAGCTGCACTGGGCAACTTGGCAGACTGGCGGCCCCGAGTGGCAGCGACAGGTAACTGCTTGACATTTAAGGACTTCATTACCTAGAAATCCTGGAAGGTGACATCAGCCCGGTCTACTCATACCCATTTTCAATCATTTTGCAATACATGCAGAATGTAATTCGATTTTTTAACATTTACTCTTAAAATATAAACATTACAGTGTCAAACCGTGAAATGAGCCGCTAACCTCCCGGCTAACCAAGGCGCCCCATATAAGAAGACATGGGGGTGACAGTACAGTTTGCAAGGCGATGTGTTTCTGACGGATTATTTCCCGGTGGAGATGTCCATTACTTCCTGTGGGTGTCAGGTGATTGACAGGAAGCAGAGCGTAACATAACACTGACATGAAAACACTCAAGACCATGAAATAACGATAAAACAGAAACTTTGACCAAACCACATCAAGGCTTCATGTGGACTGGATGGATCATCTAGTCTGTGGAACTTGTTTCTCATACTGGACAGAAGAACCAGCCCTGATACTAACAACACATCAATAATAAAACACCAGTATTAACCGTTGAGTTTCCATTGGTCCCATCCTGTGGGCGGATCAGGGACCAACCCGACATCAGAATCAAATCTGGGTAACCACGGTGACTCTGCGTCTGCTGCAGCCCTGCCTTGTGCTGCCGGCTGATTGGACGGCTGGACCAGTGCAGCTTGAAACACATCTGACTCACATTAGTGACGCTTTTCAACGCAACACATCAAGAGTCCCGTTTCCCAGCGAGGCAGCAGTCACCGTGGTGACGCCCACCGAGGATGCAGCCCCCCTCTGGGCCAGTCAGTCACCTTTGACCTGAAGCTGTAGTGCCCCCATTGGGCCAATCAGTGTCATTTTAAAAACGCTGCGACGTCGAGGTGAGACGCATCACTCCCCCAAGTTTCACTAAACTGCGATCAGCGGTGTCTGAGATATCACAGTGACTTAACCAATTAACCAATGAACACTAGCTGGTATACTAGTTAGTTTACTGGATGCTGCACAAGTTACTATCCAAGTCAGTTTCCTAGTTTATCATTTAGTTTACTAGTTAGTTTACTAGTTAGTTTACTACTGACCAAGTGGTGAATGTACCCGATATTAGTAAGTGTACTAATTAGAATACTAGTTAGTTACCACGGTAACCAGGACGTGAATAAACTGTATACTGTACAAGTTACTATACCGGTTAGTGTACTGGTTGTTGTATTGGTAGACTAGTTGGTTACCATGGTAACCAGGAAGTGAATAAACTGTATACTGTTGGTGTACTGGTTGGTATACTAGTTAGTAGACTAGTTAGTTACCACGGTAATCAGGAGGCACACAGATTTTCCCAGGCGGGTTTCGGGTTTCAAACCGGCAACCTTCTGGTCACACGGCGAGCTAACCTGCTCTACCTGCAGCTACACCACCGCTGTTGTTATGAATTTAAGATGTGGTATTATACACACACACACACACACACACACACCTCGTTATCGAGACCCCAGACGGCGGTGTGTGTTGACTGGACCCCCGGGGCGACTCGGCGCTGAAACGCCGACTCAGCAGAACGTAAACCTCTTGATCTCATTACCAGAGTTCCTTCGTTCGGCACATTTTCCACTCGGAGGACGAAACAGGATCCTGGCAGCGGCCGGCGACACGAGCTGCTGCGGCTAATCAGCTCTGGAGGGGGGATAGACGCCGAGAACGAGGGGGTCCGTGGAAATTTACCCCTCGGTTCTCCTGACTACGCCCCCCCCCCCCCCCTCCAACTCCCCTAATTGCTCCAACCCACAGCAGAGCTCCAGTCGGGATGGAAAATGATGGAATTTCACGGCAAAAGAGACGCTTGACGTGTCTGGAAGGAACGGTACGGAGGATGGGATGGAGAGTGTGTGTGTGTGTGTGTGTGTGTGTGTGTGTGTGTGTGTGTTAGGTCCTATTCGATGCAGATGTCTGAATATGAATTCAAGATTCAAGATTCAAGATTCAAGGAGTTTAATTGTCACATACACACACGAGGTGTGTAGTGAAATGCAAAGTGGCAATGCTCAGCAGAAATGTGCAAAATAACAGATTCACACTATTTACAATAGACCAACACAATATTTACAATATTTAAGAGCTCTATATAAAAAAACAACACAATATACAATAAGAGCACTTTATAAAAAAATATAGTAAAAAAAGGGAAAATTGTATGTGTAATATAAATTATAAATTATGTGTAGTCTTTACCTAAGTGTGTGTGTGCATAAGAGGGGCAGTGTGTGGGTCTTGGTGGGGGCCCTGGTGAGGTCGGAGTTCACAGTCCTGATGGCCTGAGGAAAGAAACTCCGTCTCAATCTCTCTGTTTTTGCAGCGTGACTACGGAGGCGCTTGCCTGACCGCAGCAGCTGAAACAGTCCGTTGTTGGGGTGGTGAGGATCCTTCATGATCCTGCAGGCTCTGGTTCTGCACCTCCTGGTGTACAAGTCCTGCAGGGTGGGGAGTGTAGTTCCAATAGTGCGCTCAGCCGAACGCACTACTCTCTGCAGAGCCTTCCTGTCCTGAGCGGAGCTGTTGCCAAACCAGGCAGTGATGCTTCCTGTCAGGATACTCTCCACAGCTCCAGAGTAGAAGGACTGAAGGATCCTCCGGGAGACTTTGAATTTCCTCAGTTGCCTGAGGTGGTAAAGGCGCTGCCTCGCCTTTCTCACCAGAGTGTCAGTGTGTGTGGACCATGTCAGATCTTCGGTGATGTTGACTCCCAGGTATTTATACCTGCTCACCCTCTCCACAGTAGTCCCATTAATCCCCAGTGGTGAGTACGTCCTCTGTTGTTGTGTCCTCCTAAAGTCCACAATCAGCTCCTTAGTTTTGGTGACATTCAGGAGGAGGCTGTTGTCCTGGCACCAGAGTGACAGATCAGCAACTTCCTCCAGGTAGGCCTTCTCGTCGTTGTTGGAGATCAGGCCCACCACCACTGTGTCATCCGCAAACTTAATGATGGTGTTGGAGCTGAACCTGGCCACACAGTCATGTGTGTACAGGGAGTACAGTAGGGGGCTGAGGACGCAACCCTGGGGGGATCCTGTGTTCAGGGTGAGGGGGTTGGAGGTGTGTCTACCCACCCTGACCACCTGGGGCCTGGCGGTCAGGAAGTCCAGGATCCAGGCACACAGGGGGGTGTTCAGTCCCAGCTCAATCAACTTGCCAGCCAGTCTGGTGGGGACTATGGTATTGAAAGCTGAACTATAGTCAATGAACAGCAGTCTCACATAGCCCCCCTTCCGGCTGTCCAGATGAGACTCTTCCCTTCTCTTCCCTCCTCCAACCCCCACCCCCTCCTCCCACCTCCTCCCTCCGCCCAACTTCTTTGACAAGAAGGTCAACGATATCCGATCCTCCTTCCCTCACCCCCCGGCTGGTGCCCTGCGCACCAACCACACCTGTCTGCCTTCCACCCATCCCTCTCTACCACCCTCTCCACCTTTTCCCTCCCCACCTCCCTCCCTATCCCATTTTTCTCCCCTCTCCCCAAACAAGGTCCTTCACCTTGTTACATCTAGCCGCCCCACCACATGCTCCCTTGACCCGGTCCCATCCACTCTGCTTCAGTCTACTGCACCTGAACTCCTTCCCTTCCTGACCCACCTCATCAACACGTCTCTGGTGTCTGGATGCTTTCCCTCTGCTTTCAAGACTGCCAGAGTCACCCCCCTTCTGAAGAAACCAACACTTGACCCCTCTGAGGTCAAGAACTACAGACCGGTTTCCCTTCTACCCTTCCTATCAAAAACTCTTGAACGTGCTGTCTTCAATCAACTGTCCTTGTACCTCCACCAGAACAACCTCTTGGATTCCCACCAGTCTGGGTTCAAAGTGGGTCACTCGACCGAGACTGCCCTCCTGGCAGTGACAGAGTCGCTCCATGCCGCTAGAGCGAACTCTCTCTCCTCTGTCCTGATACTCCTGGACCTGTCTGCAGCGTTTGACATGGTGAACCACCAGATCCTCCTCTCCACCCTTGAGGGGATGGGTGTCTCAGGCTCTGCACTCTCCATGTTTGCATCCTACCTGACAGGTCACTCCTACCAGGTGACGCTGAGAGGGTCTGTGTCAGAACCACGCAGGCTCACTACTGGGGTTCCGCAAGGTTCGGTTCTGGGTCCTCTTCTTCTTTCCCTCTACACAACATCTCTTGGTTCTGTTATCCACTATCACGACTTTTCCTACCACTGCTATGCAGATGACACCCAGCTGATCCTGTCATTTCCCTCGTCTGACACACAAGTGGAGGCACGCATTGCTGCGTGCCTGGCAGACATCTCAGAGTGGATGTCGATGCACCACCTGAAGCTCAACCTGGACAAGACTGAGCTGGTGTTCCTCCCGGGGAAGGGCTGTCCGCACCGAGACCTGGCCATCATCATTGATAATGCTGTGGTGACGTCAACTCGGACTGCGAGGAATCTGGGTGTGACCCTGGACGACCAACTGTCGTTCTCAAACATCGCATCAGTGACACGCTCCTGCAGATTCCTCCTCTACAACATCAGGAGGATTCGCCCCTTCCTCACTGACAAGGCAGCGCAGGTGCTCATCCAGGCTCTTGTCATCTCCCGCCTGGACTACCGCAACTCCCTCCTTGCTGGCGCCCCGGCGTTTGCCATCAGACCTCTGGAGCTTGTTCAGAAAGCTGCAGCTCGTCTGGTGTTCAACCGCCCCAAGTTCTCCCATACAACTACCCTTCTCCGTTCTCTACACTGGCTTCCTGTAGCAGCTCATCCAGTTCAAGACCCTGGTGCTAGCCTATAGGGCAGTGAAAGGAACAGCTCCTTCTTACCTCCAGGCTATGGTCAAGCCTTACACCCCCGCCCGACCACTTCGCTCTGCTGCCTCGAGGCGACTGGTTGCCCCGTCGCTCAGAGGGCCCTGCGGCCGATCTACACGGTCACGGCTCTTCTCTGTTCTGGCCCCGCAGTGGTGGAATGAACTCCCCACTGATGTCAGGACAGCAGAGTTGCTGCCCATCTTTCGCCGCAGGCTGAAAACCCACCTCTTCAGGAAACACTACCCTGACTCTTCCCCTTAGCCATGCCTATTTGTCGTCAATTATGTGTCTGAGCTCTTGTTTATTGGCTCTTGTTTATTTGATACACTTATTTGTCTCATTTGTTTAAGATATAGTAGGTTGCTAACTTATTGCACTCTTAACTTAACACTAGTTATGCTCTTAGTTGCTTGTTTAGGAAGGAAATGCACTTACGATTTCTGGTGACTAGTAGTTTTCTTGCCTACCTATGTTGAATGCACTTATTGTAAGTCGCTTTGGATAAAAGCGTCTGCTAAATGACTGTAATGTAATGTAATGACTCTCCACTTTCTTCTGGGTTCATCAGGACTGTATGCTGCATTATAATGCACTATGCACTTGACTCGTTATATTCAGTCTTTAGTCTGTGTCCCTGCTGGCCACCGTACCCTCTCTCTGACTGTCAGCCAATCACATCAAAGCACAGCAATGGCTCTGTATCAAACAGGCTCCTGATTGGTTGTCTGAACTTCCTGTACTGTTAACTAGCCTAGTGTAACATTACTCCCCGCTGAAGTGCCCTTGAGCAAGGCACTCATCCCTGTAGCAGCTCCAGTAGCTCCGGTGCTGGTGCGGTCCTGTTTACATGTTTCAATCTGATCGATATTGAGCGGTGAAGCAGAGTGATGACATCACAGGTCCTCTACACGAGACGGGGCTGCCGACGCCCTTGGGCCCACATAAACAACCTGTCACCTTGCTGTGTGTGTGTGTGTGTGTGTGTGTGTGTGTGTGTGTGTGTGATCTATGTTATGACCGTAGTTTGTTGATGCTGACAGGTATTGAAGTACTGGTGACCTTTTGTCCAGATATAAACCAGAGGTCAAGCAAACACAATTACAGGATGAACACACACACACACACACACACACACACACACACACACACTCACACACACACACACACACACACACACTCACACAAGCAAACTAATGCAATTACAGGAAGTGTTAATGACAACTGTTAATGTTGTAATGTTCCATTAATGTAATAAGAAAATTGCAGAAAATAGTCTCATAAATGTACCAATAATAACAATATAATAATAATAATAATAATAATAATAATAATAATAATAACCACATTAAGAAAAATAAATTAGGGAAGAGCATTTTCTGTTACTATCAACTCAGTATATGTGGTAAAAATGAGGTGATGCCAGGAGGAAGACACACACACACACACACACACACACACACACACACACACACACACACACACACACACACACACACACACACACACACACACACACAGTGCTGACTCAGCAGGGATGGTGTCTTGTTTTAGCTAATCTCTTCACTGAGGCGCTACCTGCCTACCGGGGGTGTCAGACTGGGGTTAGGGCGGATCTGTTTGCAGTAGTTTGCTATCTTAGCACTTCTTAATCCAGATTCAGCGTCTTGTTGTTTCTAACCCTCCCAGGATCTGGGATCTGTCTGGGGATCAATACTGAACCTAGACAAGCTGCACTGGGCCAGCCGTCCAATCAGACCAAACCAGGAAGTGGTTCCAACAACGTGTCAGAATAAGAAAGAACAGAAGCTTTAGGCTGGATAATCAAGGTTAACAATAACAAGAGAAATATCAGAGAGTTTAAGACTGAATCAGAATCTGGTCTGAAGGCTGGACTGGTTCTGGTTCCTCGGACCTCAAACCTTTTACACTTCTCAGACCTCTAAATCTGAATTGAACTCAAAGACTTTATTCAACTGTGTTCGACTCGTTCAAGGGCGTGAGTTCAGATCCCAGAATTCACCAGGGTTCAAGACTGCTGTGTCTCAGAGACGCTCTCACCGGAGAGCCCGCGGCGCCGCGCCGCCTCAGCAGATTCACCGAGACGGAGCGGCGCGTTTTGTTGTTGCTGCTGATTGGCTCTGAGGAGGAGGAAGAGGAAGAGGAACAAACAAACAAACATCAAATGACGACCTCCAGGGAGCAGGAGGCTGCTAACAAGCTGACAGAGAGAATAGAAGAGCTAGAATAGATTAGAATAGAAGAGAATAGAATAGAATAGAATAGATTTGAATAGAAGAGAATAGAGTAGAGTAGAATAGAGAAGAAGAGAATAGAACAGAATAGAAAAGAGAAGAGAAGAGATGGAAGAGACTGACAGGGTGATGATGGAGAAAGAGAGGAAGACAGAGAAAAGGAGGAAAGGAGAGATGAGAGGGGAGGAGAAAGATGGAGAGGGGGAGAGAGAAGGAGAAGAGAGGTAGAGAAATGGAGAAAGAGCGATGGGGAGAAATGGAGGGAAGAGACTAGGAGATAGAAAGATGAAGAGAGAAGGAAAGAGAGGGAGAAATAAAGAGACAGAGAGAGAGAGGGGGGAGTCTAAGAGGGTAAAGAGAGGAAGTCAAAATAGGAGAGAGCGAAAGAGAAAGAGAGAGAGAGAAGGGGTGAGACAGGAAGAGAAATATGGAGGGAGAGAGACAGAGAGAGACATCTTTTTCTCTCTTCTTCCCAAAGATGAATGTAATGTTTTGTGTGTAACTGATGACTCATTCAGATTCCCTCTCAAGACTCAGACAGAAGCTACCAAACACTAAGCATCAATCAGGACAATCAACTCACCACATTTACTGATTATTGATTGATCAGCTCATTTCAACGCCTAAACTTCAGTGATGCTTCACAACCACATCAGAACCTGCTGCTACACAGTAGTGATCCCATGGGACCCTTCATCACAGGATGGACCTGGACCTGGACCTGGACCTGGACATGGACCTGGTCTGACCTGGACCTGGACATGGACCTGGTCTGACCTGCAGCAGGACGCCTGGCTGATCCAGAGTCAGTCGGAGTCGTCCAGACCACGTTGGTATGTGGCACCAAATCTGATTCTCAGACACACGACTTGTATTTGAACGTTCAAAACCGTTTTTCCGGTGTTGCCATGGTTACCAGTCAAGTTTACGCTATGAACTTGAGACGGTCAGTCAGCCGTGGTTCAGTTCACAGTGGGATAAACATTCTAAAATACAGTCACCAAAAAATGGTCCATTCCAAGCGGATGGAAAACATCTGAGACATTGTTTCCAAGGCAACAGCTGTCGCCATGACTCACCTTCGTCTTCGTCGTTGGCGGTGACGGTGATGAGGACGAAGCCCACCTCCTTGTCCTCCTCCACGCTCACCTCGTACACCGGTTGGGCGAACGCCGGGGCGTTGTCGTTGACGTCGGTGACGAAGATCCTGACGTACGCCGTGTCTGGAGCAGAGAGGGAGGTTACTGACCAATCACAGAGGGGGGAGGTTACTGACCAATCACGTCACAGTAAAGACTCTGCTATCTGACGCCACGTCAACATGGCGGCTGGTTCAACTTGTTTCTTGGACATACGACCTACCAGCTGAGGCAGTATTAGGATGGCAGCTACCTTCACCAGCATCAGTCAACCAAGACCTGAACACATTGCAGCCATAACTGTGATGCATCGCTGCGTAAATGCGGATCAATATAATGTTTTGTTCGGTGCAGCGGCGTAACGGCAGTTCGGCCCTTTGGCACCAAATTGAATTTTTTCCTCTTCGTTTTAATTTAGTATATGATGATCCATGTGCTCTTCTGACCAGACGGAGCTGAACAAGAGATAGATAATACTCCTGTTAGCCCAAAGTGAAGCAGCAGCATGAGGAGGAAACAGCTCGGCGGTGGGACGCAGGTCAGGCCGTCGTCCTTTAGCTGCACCTCGTGTGGGAGGTTTTATCGACCCAAAACCCTGATTGGCTATTAGCCTGTTCCATTAGCGCGATGCTAACGACGTGTTAATGAATGGAGACGGTCTGGAAGCACCGAGAGAGGAAGGTCAGCTGATGGGGACAGCTCTGATTGGCTGCACTGGTTCGCTAATGGAGAGGAAGCTGGTGGGGTCAGTGGTTTTGTGTGTGTGTGTGTGTGTGTGTGTGCATGCATGGTGTGGGTTTATATGTGATGTGTGTGTGTGTGTGTGTGTGTGTGTGTGTGTGTGTCCTACCGGTGTTGGGTTGTCCCTGCTGCCCGGGCCGGGACGACTCAGAGCCGTCCTGCGACTGGACCTCGATCAGGTAGGAGGCCTTCTGTTCGCGGTCGAAGGAGGCTTGGGTGAGGATGACTCCGCTGGACGAGTCGATGCTGAAGAACTGAGAGTCTCCGCTCTCGTCCCGCAGGATCACATAGTTGATCTGCAGAGGAGGAGAAGAAGAAGAAGGAGAAGGAATTAATACAGAGAAGAAGAGCAAAGTCCTCACAGACACAATGCCTTTAGAAACTGTTTCTATTCTATTTTTATTGCTTTCATGGTATAATTGCTTGTTTTCTATTTTATTTTGACTGTTGCAACGACCTGGTAAAGGGTTATTTAACTAACTAACTAACTAACTAACTAACTAACTAACTAACTAACTATCCACCTAGAAAACGAGATAAGGGTGTATCATCAGTTGTAATTCTATACACTGTGAAAAAGGAGGGTTCTTCCAGGGTTCTTCCAGGGTTCTTTGGCGGTCAGTGGTTCTATATAGAACTGTAGCAACTCACAGAAAGCTCTGATTTGTTAGAATAAAAAAATCTGAATCGAGAACCAGAGTGATTCTTAAAAAGTTATTTTGTTGATGCGGAACATTTTTAATACAAATGGTTCTTTACAGCACCGTGAAGGGTTCTGCTATGGTACAAGCCTAAAGAACCATTTTCTGGCACTGTTAGAATCATTTTTTGTTCTGAATGTAGGACGTTCCAATATTACAGCTATATATATATTAAGCTAAAAATAACTAATCCAATCCTCCAAAGCGTCCGGTCCTCCTCACCAGGCCGTGGAGTCCGGAGTCCAGGTCTGTGGCCGACACCTGGGCCACCGACGTCCCGACCTCGGCACCCTCGGGAACCGTGGCCTCGTAGGTCGACGACAGGAAGAAAGGGACGTTGTCGTTCACGTCTGGTGAAAGACAGAAAGAAAGAAAGAAAGAAAGAAAGAAAGAAAGAAAGAAACTCTTAGACTGATGAAGTCAATCAAAAAGTTTCTCACCTCAGAGTCTCTCCTTAATGAAAATAGTTCTTACTGGTTTATCCTCAAAACCCCCGGAAGAACAAGACAAAGCAGCTTGTCAGTTTAGTTTCAAGCCGCTAAGCCAATTACGCCGCTGAATGTGGGTTTTTTCAAAACCAATCAAAGAGGGGAAGCATTTCCTCCTCCGTACCCTCACCCACCTAGAGGAGCTGGTTGAGGAAGGAGCCATGTTAAATGAGGCGGCGTGCAGCTAATGCCGCTAGTCGCTGGTTGTTTACTGCCGAAGACGACCAGGGATGCTCTGCACTTCATTATTGTTTTCCCTCATTCTCTTTGTCGTCTGCCGGCTCTGTCGCTCATTAAGGCTGAGCTTCTGTCATCCCCTGATCTTTCCTTTCCTTCAAGTTCCCCCGCTGGTGTTTCTGTTTCCATGAGTCACACAGGTTGAAGGAATAGTTGTGTATGATGTGGTGCAGTAAGTATATACTGTATATACAGACATGAGCACAGGAACCAGCCAGCCGGTCTCACGCATTCAATCAATCAATCAATCAATCAATCAATCAATCACTAGTTTACTCATTCAGCCTCCCACTCACTGAGCGTTCATCACCAAGTCACAAGAAGTCCAACGCTCAACAAGCTTGTCCCCATTGGCTGAGCTTCTCACTGTCATCTGCCGTCAACAGCCAATCAGATTTCTGAGCTTCCTTGTTTCCCTCCTGATGTGATTTAGTTTCATGATCAATAGTTCTGACTGGCAAGTTGAAGAAGGATGAGATTCCAGACATTCAAAGCTTCTCAGTTCTCTACAACCTTTATTTGAAAGGAATAAATGTCTGAAACGCCGCTTGGAGAACGTTGATCCATCGCTGGTTGATCAGAAGATCAGTGCTACCCAATCAGCTGTCTGTCTGTTCTGAAAGGAAACACCAGAGCAGCAAAACAACATGATCCGCCTGTTGCAGTCGGAGCCTCTGGCCCCGCCCACAATCGGTCAGAAGAGAGCGACTATCAACCAAGTCACAGTGTGAACTCCCTGTTACTCACTCTCTCGCCCCCGCCCCTCACCTGTAACGTTGATGTAGACGGTGGTGAACGAGGCCAGCGGCACGGCGGCGACGTTCTGGACTCGAACCCTCAGCGTGAAGAAGCGCGTGGTCTCGTAGTCCAGGTTCTCCGCCACCAAGATGGACGCCGAGCCGTCCGCCCGGTTCGGCTTGATGTAGAAGCGAACCGGCATGTTGGTCTCCGGCACCTGACCCTCCTCCAGGTTGTAGGTCACCCTGGGGTCACCGAGGGGCGACGTCGCCTTGATGGTCTGATGGAGAGAGGAAGAGGGGGGCGGGGCGGTTAGAGGTCTTCAGCTCCAGTCTACTGACGGCTTGGGGTCCAATGCCCTGCTCAAGGGCACTTTGGTAATTAGTGAGGGAGAGTGAGAGAGCTTCCCATTCACTCCCCCCCCTCCCATTCACTTTCCAGGGACTCAAACTGGCAACCTTTCAGTCACAAGCCTGCCTCTCTAACCTGTCGGCTACTGTGTGTGTGTGTGTGTGTGTGTGTGTGTGTGTGTGTGTGTGTGTGTCTCTCTGCCTCTGATTCAAAGCTCCACAGTTTTTCTCAATTCAATTTCTTTCCCAGCGAGAAGCAGCAGCCGACACGGAGAGAAAGCAAAGTGACAGGAAATGACACGGGGAAGTATATCAGCGTCACGCACACCTGGACACCGCGGGGGTCTGACCAATGAGATTTTACAGACACGGTGTCACTGTTATCGACGTCCCCCTCCTGCCTTCCTCTGACTGGTCAGGAAGAGTTGGACCCTCTCTTTCTCAATATGAAGAGAATGGGTTTCCTACACAATAAAAGTCCTTTCAGAGAACATTCTCAACAAAGATAATGAAACGTTAATGGTCTCTGTGGGGAAATTGGGCCATTGCATCAGTAAACACTATCACAATATATAGAATATACACTCAGTGGCCACTTTATTAGGAACAACTCCCCATTTATGCAAACAGCACCGGTTTCAGCCGACCTCCCATCATCAACATCAGCTGCAGTCCTTGTTGATGACAGAGGAGAACGGCACGACTAGTTCAAGCTAACAGTGATGACACCAGTAAGTAAATAACATCTCAACAACAGTGATGTGCAGGAGGCCATGTCAGAACCACAACTGGTCCAAAATTGAAGCAATCATCTACCGGGGACATGTGGATGATTTTGATGTCTATGTTCTCATGTGTTGACCAACAGGACTACCAAAAGATTCACCTCCATCTATGAATCCATAACCATCATATTCATCCATCAACAATCCAAGCCAAAGAATGAGACCGTCTCAGCTCACAGTGACGTCATGTTATCACACAGCTGTCTGCCGGCAGCAGCAAAGTTATTTGTCTCTCTAACGGCTCCAATGGTGCTAAAAGACTAAAATGACACTGTAAAATACACAACTGCATTTCAAAGCCTGCCTCTTCCAAGAATCCAACATTTCAGGAGCCAAAGTTTCGGTTCAGTCCTTCTATGGACAAGACTAGAGGGAATAGTCTGCTGAATGCTGAGTGGATTCAGATAAGTTATTTTTCCACCGCAGGAACTCTCCAGGAACTCTCCAGGAACTCTCCAGGAACTATACAGGAACTATACAGGAACTTAGTACTATTGGTACTTAGTTCAAGGAACTTTGACCTTTCCCACAGGGGGAACTAGCCCCAAAAAAGGTTCCTGCTAGTGAGGTAGTACTTTTTAGGGGACCAGGAACCATTGGGCCGGAGTTGCAGTACTGAACAACAACAACTGATTGGTCAATACAAGCTACGCAAAAAAAACGTCAAGTCTACCAACCGCCGTGCTTGTTCAATACCGGTAGCAAACTCATTTGGTATATCAGTGAACAACAAGAACAACAAAGATCAACACCAGAGCTGCTTCAACTTCCTCCATGTTCGCTGTTGTGGAGGGCGTCGTCGTACCTTAATGACTTATGAAACCAAACAGTCGCACTTTTGTCTCATCACGTACGCCTAGTTGGCATAATCTCCCCGGTACTTTGGTGCTGTGGGAAAAAGGTTCCTGCTCAAAAAAGTACCCAAAAGGTTTCAGGTTCCTGAGGTGGAAAAACGACAATAGAGAGAGAAGCTGAGACTGAGCAGGACGAGGCTGACTGGGAAAGAGAGTGGAGAGGTGTGGATTTACGTCACTACGACTGAGACTCGAGTCAGACTTGAATTTGATGAGTTATGACTTCGGAAATTACTGGAAACCAGCTTGTGACTCGAGATACTCCAGATGACACGCGCGTGTGTGTGTGTGTGTGTGTGTGTGTGTGTGTGTGTGTGTAAATGGTGCTTCTCCCTTTGTGACTCTGTAAAGGTCAGACCACAGCAGGCCTGCAGGACAAGGAGAAATGTCATGTTGACAGATATCACAGCTGTGGTGACTTGTGATGTAATCTGATTAATCGAAGTAATCTGGTCGTGTGTTTCAAGTCTGTTTCTGTGTGTTTCTATGTGAATGTGTATGAGTGTGTGGTTGTGTGTTAGTGCACATGTGTAGATTTATCTGAGATTGCAAGCGTGCAAGTGTGTATATATGTGTGTGTGTGTGTGTGTGTGTTTTTAAGAGCTTTTAAGACTCATGTTCTCTTGGCCAGACCTTGGCCTTATGGTGTGTGTGTGTGTGTGTGTGTGTGTGTGTGTGTGTGTGTGTGAGCTTTTAAGACCCTTGTCCTTCCTGACCAACCTTGCCAGGAAGGATTTTATTTTTCACGGCTGAATGAAAGCACTTCACTACTTCATCACACACACACACACACACACACACACACACACACACACACACCTAAAACCCAACAAATTGCATCACAGTTTCCTCACAAAGCTTCAAACTCCAGAATGTTTGGTCACAATAATCCAACATACAACAACAAAATCAAATCCTGGAGGAGCTGACTGTAAATAGGCACTTATCACTCTCTCTCACTCTCTCTCTCTCTCTCTCTCTCTCTCTCTCTCTCTCTCTCTCTCTCTCTCTCTCTCTCACACACACACACACACACACACACAGTAAAACCCCTCTAACTTTATGACATGGCACATGTGATGTCTAAGGAAGCGTAGCGACAACAGTAACACAACAGCAGCCTCAGACATTGGGACGGGACCGGTGTGCAACATGGCACCGCTCTGGGTCCCCTATTATATCAAATAGGACACACTGGAAAATCAAGACGCCACTGGATAGAGGAAAACCTTTGAACGCTTGTTGTGGCAAACCACACGGAGAACGGAGAGCGGTATCTGCATTTTAAGACATTGTGCACATTTCACAAAATTTCCTGAGACCAGGCCGGGTAAGCAGTGTTTTTAGCAATGTGGGAAGAGCTGGTTATGGCTTCAGCTACCGCTAGGAGCTGATATTTGTGATATTTTTTGTATTTTTGAGTCTAGTTCAAATATAAACTTGGAGCAACAACTTTTCCATTGGAAACGATGAGAAAGAGTTTCCCGGCGGCGATGTCAGCTAATGTGTTACACCGACGCTGAGTGAGAAACGCTGTCAGCCGAGTCACCTGACGAGCCGAAACACCGAAACGCTCTCAGACCTCACTCTCCCAATTACCAGAGGAGCTCGGTCGCCCCTTCGCTCTCCTCTCTCTCTGTCTCTACTAGCCACTTAGCATGTTAGCAAGACCTCTGAGTCCCCATTGGGTCCCTGTAACACACACACACACACACACACACACACACACACACACACACTTCCAGCCCCCCTTTTTGCTTTTCAGTAAAGAAACAATGTGAATCTGTTATGTTGAAATATTC
This sequence comes from Hoplostethus atlanticus, assembly GCA_034670405.1. Lineage (NCBI taxonomy): Eukaryota > Metazoa > Chordata > Actinopteri > Trachichthyiformes > Trachichthyidae > Hoplostethus > Hoplostethus atlanticus. Next base: position 1,045,686 of record JAXDDX010000066.1, on the reverse strand, counting down.
ATGTGTGTGTTTCTCTGCTTCAATAATTAACCCTGATGATCTGCTGAGGAAACACAAATCTGTCTAACATCCTGTAGATCACCTCATTAACACGCCCCCCCTCCCCCAACACCAGCAGCAGCAGAGCATGATGGGATTGATACTTCCCATTCCCCATATTTTTACTTCCTCTAGGTTGCAATTATTATTAATTAGTGCCGTTCAGAAAATTCACTAATTCTGGTTGAGAGAAACCGTTCAAACATTGCTGTTACTCCTGGCAACTATTATCTACAGACCTCTGTGACTGGCTGCAATTATCTGTTGTTAACCAATCAAATTGCAGCATTAGCATCCATTAATACCCCTAATGCTAATGAAGCTACAGAGAGCACAGAGGACAAACTTAAGAAGCTTCGGTAGAGGAAAGAAGTGATCGTGTCCATCTAGAAAATTCAGGATGGATGAGAAAAGTGTTGTGTTGGAAAGATGGTAGATACAAGCTTCCTCCTACAAAATTCATCTCAGCTTTCACAATTTTCATCACATAAGTCATTTTATAATCATAATATAATCACATTTGGCTGAAAAACAGGAACTCAAATGCATCATCACTAATTTCATGTGTTAAGTGTGAAAAAGCTGTTCAAGAGCATCCAAAGTCTACAGAAAACTATAACCATCCTGGTAGAACTGGATTCAGGAGA
>JAXDDX010000066.1:1032500-1040000 GCA_034670405.1 Hoplostethus atlanticus | reverse complement strand
AGAGAGAGAGAGAGGGGGGGTTAGAGAGAGAGAGAGAGAGAGAGAGAGAGAGAGAGAGAGAGGGGAGAGAGAGAGAGAGAGCGAGAGAGAGAGGGGGGGTTAGAGAGAGAGAGAGAGAGAGAGGGGAGAGAGAGAGAGAGAGAGCGAGAGAGAGAGGGGGGGTTAGAGAGAGAGAGAGAGAGAGAGAGAGAGAGAGAGAGGGGGGGTTAGAGAGAGAGAGAGAGAGAGGAGAGAGAGAGAGAGAGAGAGAGAGAGAGGGGGGGGGTTAGAGAGAGAGAGAGGGGGGAGAGAGAGAGAGAGAGAGGGGGGGTTAGAGAGAGAGAGAGAGGGGGAGAGAGAGAGAGAGAGAGAGAGAGAGAGAGAGAGGGGGGGGGTTAGAGAGAGAAAGTGGGGGGAGAGAGAGAGAGAGAGAGAGAGAGAGAGAGAGAGAGAGGGGTGGAGGGAGGACATGGAGAGGAAAAATGAGGTTTTTCTAGCCGGCCTCCTCGTCTGTGTTGATGAGGAGGGGATGCAGACAGACGAGTTATTTCTCTCTTTTTCCATCCCTCTCTCCATCCCTCTCTCCATCTCTTCTTCCTCTCTCTCTGCCCGACTCTTATCCAGACTGGCTCAGAGCGAGTGCAGCAGTAGAATGAACTTCAATTACAAACAACCAGCAGGAAGGAGGGCAGGGGTCAGAGGTCACAGCAGGCACACAATATTCCTGCGACCCTGAACTCATCACGGGTGACGGAGAAGTGAAAAGAAATGACAAAATAAAAGCAGAGGGGAGAGGTCAGTTTTTTCTCTCCCCCCGTTCCCTCTCTCATCATGAGCTCTTTATTCAACAGTGCTCAGAGACAGGAAGTGACATCACAAGTACCCCCCTAACCCGACCAGACAACATCCGATCAGTAAGCACCAAAATAAAAGTCTGTGTTCTCACATATCTCAGGCAGTAAATACATTACTGACGTCTGCGGCGTTCCGACTCACCACGATCTTGGCGTCCCGGGCGGTGTTCTCCGGCACGGTGACCCAGAACTCCGGCTGCTCCCAGAGCGGCGGCTGGTTGTGGACGTTGGTGATGATGACGGTCAGATCCACCGAGCTGCTGCGGTTCCCGCCGTCCGACGCCACGATCTGCCGGTTGATCCTGGACGTCTGCGGAGAGACGCGGGGGGTCAAGGGTCATTGGAGAAAAGGAGGAAGTGGTTTCTACGGTGACGTTTGTCTCCGCTACCGTATTTCAGGTTTTCAGTCTAAAACTTTTGTTCCTGTTGGAATTGTGGATATTCTTGAATGAAACGTCTCAAAACGGGAGAGTGATTTGATTCGATTAGATAGGAGGTTGGCTAGGTTAGCTAGGTTAGCTAGGTTAGCTAGGTTGGTTAGGTTAGCCAGGTTAGCTAGGTTAGCTAGGTTAGCTAGGTTGGTTAGGAGGTTATACACTAGCCAAGAGAGGAAGGAGAGAGAGGAGGAGCAGGAGAGAGAGAGAGACAGAGAGAGAGAGACAGAGAGAGAGAGAGAGAGACAATAACTGAAGACATCAGTGTGAGTAATGATCTGCCATGGATGGAAATGAAAGAGAGAAAGAGAAAGAGAGTAATATGACTGTACTGTATTAAATCACTGGTTATGGGGGGGGGGCTACTGTAGTGTTGAATTATGGACTATGGGGGGGGGGGGTAACAGATCACTGCTAAAAAGAGAGAAGAGATGACAGTTGCAGAAGAAGAATAGTCAGCATTATTCATAACAGACGTTTAACAGGCCGATGCGTTCACTGCACTACGGTTTTTACTGAGTTTGACTTTGGAAGGTTGTACACACACACACACACACACGCACACACACGCACACACACACACACACACACACACACACACACACACACACACACACAGGGAGTCAAGGAAAGGAGGAAGCAACAGACACCGTCAGCAGGAGCATTCAGACTCTGAAGGGACGCTAGCCGACCTGTGAGATGGGGTGGTTGACGTAGATCCAGCCGGTGCTGGGGTTGATGTGCAGGTAAGCCGGCTTCTGATTGGACAGCGAGTAGGTGATGGCCGCGTTACTCCCCAGGTCGTCGTCGTGTGCCGCCGCTCGCAGGAAACTAGTTCCCACCGGCGTGTCCTCCCGCAGGAAGTCTGGAGACAAAAGGTTAAAAAGTGATGTAATAGTAATAAATCTAATACTACTAGTAGTAATATTAATACTAGTACTAACACTATTACCACTAATAATAATAATAATAACAATAATAAGGACTACTACTATTAATAATGTGTTTCATTTCTACCATACTTTTCATTAACAGCAAAAAAGTGCAAAGAAAAAAACACAAGTAAAAGCAAGTAAAACAACAAATAAATAAATACTGGACATTTCTTTCAAATGTACTCGCTTACAACCACAGAACTGAAAATGAAAGTGCACCTGTTGAACTGTAGAAGAAGAAATGCATAAAGGAAGAGAGACGAAGCACCTTGGGAGTCTCAGTTTCCTGTGAGACGAGGAAAAGGGCTCAATACCCCGTTGGAGACAAGGAGCTTTTTGAAGGCGTGTCTGATTCTGGATCTGATCAGCAGGTCATATGATCACGTTATTATCAGAACCACTCTGTGTGTTCATTCATCTATATGTCATCAGGCAGAGGCCTTCATCAGAGCATCCTCATCATCCTCATCATCCTCATCATCATCAACTCACTGTCTACAGTTTTCTAGTTTTCTACTCGCTGGTGGATAAAAACAGACGAGGTCATCGTATCAAAACCATTTTATATCATGATAAGCTGAGTGTGGTGTCAGCAGCGTGTCACCTCGTTTTGTCATTTCTGGGTCTCAAATGAATCGGTAACCTCGAGTCCTGCTGACGCCGACGCGTGTCGGGTTCGTCTGCACACCTGCAGCTTTACCAACAAGGCAGTTTTCTAGGTGTGATGTTGCGTTGTGAGCATGTTGTTGTTGTTTAGGTTTCTCAATCTGCCACGTCACCGGAAACACTTAGAAACTGTTTAATCACTCAAACTGCTGCTGAGTCTGAAGGACGCTGAGACAACCTCAACGCTGTTCCATGTTGAGGCTTTTAGTTTGAAGGTTAGAATATATAATATTGGATTTTGTCTTTTTGTAGCAGGGACATTGTCAATAAGTTAAAATATGATGTCACAACAACAACAACAACAACAACAACAACAACAACAACAACTGTCCCTCAGTTATTATATTCTCATTTCTGGGTCACATTCAGTCAAAATGAATAAAGTCCTGATGTTTCTACTGTACTGTTCTACTGCAGCAACAGACAGACAACAGACAGCCAGACGACCAGACAACAGATAACAGACAACAGACAACAGACAGCCAGACAACAGACAGCCAGACAGCCAGACAACAGACAACAGATAACAGACAACAGACAACCAGACAACAGACAACAGATAACAGATAACAGACAGCCAGACAGCCAGACAGCCAGACAACAGACAACAGACAACCAGACAACACACAACACACAACAGACAACAGACAACCAGACAGCCAGACAACAGACAACCAGACAGCCAGACAACAAGACAACAGACAACCAGACAGACAACAGACAGCCAGACAACAGACAACCAGACAACAGACAACCAGACAAGAGACAACCAGACAACCAGACAACAGACAACCAGACAACAGACAACCAGACAACCGACAACCAGACAACAGACAACAGACAACAGACAACCAGACAACAGACAACCAGACAACCAGACAACAGACAACCAGACAACCGACAACAGACAGACAGACAGACAACAGACAACCAGACAACAGACAACCGACAGACAGACAACAGACAACCAGACAACCAGACAATAGACAACAGACAGACAGACAACAGACAACCAGACAACAGACAACCAGACAACTAGACAACCAGACAACAGACAACAGACAGACAGACAACCAGACAACCAGACAACAGACAACCAGACAACAGACAACAGACAGACAGACAACCAGACAACCAGACAACAGACAACCAGACAACAGACAACCAGACAACAGACAACAGACAACAGACAACCAGACAACAGACCGGCTGCGAACCACAACGTTGAGGTTTTAATGTATTTGTTTTAACTTCCTGCTGACGGCCGGCGGGACGCGACCAAACAGGAAACTGAATCCTGAAACTGATGATTGAATAATTCAGAACAGAATAATGAAGATCCTCATCCATGTCAACAACAACAACAACAACAACAACAGAGTTGGTCTCCATGCCGCCACGCCAGCGTCCCAGAAACATTTCAATCGGCCTGTTAATAGTTAATGAGGCTCCGAGTGTTTCCCTGAGGAGAGGAGACGAGGAGACGAGGAGACGAGGAGACGAGGAGACGAGGAGGACTAGTGACACGATGCTTATCAATACATATTTACACGGTAAACAAACAGCGACCCTTCATCAGTCTGACGAGCTTTCTAGGATTAGGAGGAGGAGGAGGAGGAGGAGGAGGAGGAGGAGGACGAGGACGAGGAGGTGGAGGAGGGCTTTCAGATCTCACCTGGTAATATACCCTGATTCTATGTATTATTACTTCAGTACTAGTAGTAACAGTAGGAGTAGTAGTATTAGTATTCATAATATTAATATTAATAGTAGTAGTAGAAGTAGTATTAGTAGTAGTAGTATTACTAGTATTATTAGAATTAGTATTAGTATTAGTATTAGTATTAGTATGAGTACTAGTATTAGTATTAGTAGTAGTATTATTAGAATTAGTATTAATATTAGTATTAGTATTAGTTTTAGTATTAGTATTAGTATTAGTATGAGTACTAGTATTAGTAGTATTGCACTCACACTGGTAGCGGCTGTTCTCAAACTTGGGGTCGTTGTCGTTCTGGTCGCTGATGACGACGGTGATCTGGCAGATGCCGATGAGCGGCTCCTCCGCCTGGTCGGTCGCCGTCACCGACAGTGTGTACTCCCGCTGGCGCTCCCGGTCGAAGCTCACCGCGGTGGAGATCACGCCTGGCGAGGAGAGAGGACGCACGGCGGGTAGGTTATGATCCCAGACCAGACCAGAGAGCTTTAGAACGTCTTGAGATGCCAGATCTGGATGATAAAACTATGTTGTCTCTTTTCTTACCTCATGTCAAAGTCCTGTGACATCAAATTGCATCTCCTGATGTGGTTGATTAGGGTTAATGATTTTCTTGAATCTGAACCGTTCTAATAGTTCTAGATATTAGTTCTAGATGATTGATCCATGAATTGACCCATAAGATGTTGTTTAACCCGTCTCAGATAATTCAGGTATGAGTCGGACCAACCTGTGTCAGGGTCGATGTCGAAGCCAGACGACACTCCGTCTCGGTGCATGATGCCGTATCTGACCTCTCCGTTGACCCCCCATGTCGGCGTCGTGGGCCTGGACCCGCAGGACGAACGTCCCCGGTGGCTGGTTCTCCAGGACGGCAGCGTTCAGGCTGCCGTGGCACTGGGAGGAGAGGCAGCAGAACATGTTTGGACGTTGGACTGTGGAGTAACGCCGATGACGCTGCAGCGGTGGTGTTGATGTTGGTGACTTACAGTAGTCGCACAGCAGACGCCATTTCACAAGACAAACAGTTTGCCTCCATTCATTGTCTATGAGAAGCGAATAACCATGTGCACAAGGCATGATGGGATAGGTGGCGGTACAACCAGGCCAGCATCGCGACGAGACAATAGTGTTTATTATGCAAAAACACAATTGCGACACAAGAACCATCACAACCAATCACATTCAGGCAAAAAGCTGAAGATTGTTGGTCTTCCGGGTCGGCAACGCTACCAAAGGTAGAGTACATGTTAGCTAACTTCACTTCAGGTAGGGATCTCTAACACCCCAGGGTGTTCACACTGTAAGCGATTACAGTGTGAACACTGTATGGCTATGGCTGATGGCCGCTCTATTCAGAGCGATTGTGGGCGGGGCCAGAGGCAAATCATGTATTTTATCTGCTTTGGTTTTGGCTTTCATAACGTGATGTTGTTGCTAGCAGTTAACATAGCTAGCTAGCAAGCGCTACTTAGCATTAATCGAAAATAAAAACAAAAAAAAATCAATAAATTGACTTCAGAGCTTCCCATCGACCCCAACAACGGATGCAACCAAACATCGTTTTTGAGGAAGCAAAGAAATCTGATTGGCTGTTGATGGCCAATCAGCCACGGCCAAACGAGTGGGTGTGGTTACAGCAGGACACACACATCCTCACCTCCTGGAAGACCGGCTTGTTGTTGTTGATGTCGTTGATTCCCACGATGACCTGGGTGGAGCTGCTGAGGGGGTACGGCCCCCCCGAGGCGTTATCGTCTGTGGCCGTGATGTTGAGAACGTACTGGGGTCCCCTCAGCCTGGGCGGGGGGCTCCGACGCAGCTTGATGATGCCTGAAGACGGCGCCAACCAGAAAGACAACAGCATGGTGTTAGAGATCAGATCATTCCTACACTCAGTCAGTCAGCACAGCGTCTGGTGTTAAAACTCCGGGTCATCCTTTGGGGATGTGCTGTCAGCTTGTGTTAACTGGTGTGATCACTCAGTCTGATTGGCGGCCCTTTATACTGGGGGCCCTGAAGGGAGCGCGTCTTTGAAGCCAAGGCTAACCCAACACACACTGACACAGATATAAAGACACTAAAAGCACAAATTAGTGAGTTAATCACCTTGGTTGCAATATTTGATCCTATAACCATCACTGTCTTGTTAACACATCTGATTAGCACACTAGCTAACGTATCTAGTAGAAGTTAGCATTAGCAGTGGCTACTAGTCCCATGTTAACAGTAACTAAACTAGCCTGCTGGCTAGTTAGCTAGCTAACGTATCTAGTAGAAGCTAGTGTTAGCAGTGGCTAGTAGTCCCATGTTAACAGTAACTAAACTAGCCTGCTGGCTAGTTAGCTAGCTAACGTATCTAGTAGAAGCTAGCGTTAGCAGTGGCTAGTAGTCCCATGTTAACAGTAACTAAACTAGCCTGCTGGTTAGTTAGCTAGCTAACATATCTAGTAGAAGCTAGCGTTAGCAGTGGCTAGTAGTCCCATGTTAACAGTAACTAGTTAGCTAGCTACCAGTTAGTTCAGGTTAACTAGCTGACTCTTCTCCAGCTCCAACTCAGAGTGTTTTGGAGTAGAGACTAGGGCTAAAGACAAGACAGTTTACTGAGTCACAGTAACCTACATTTGGAGACAAATCTACCTGATCACACTGATCACTTTTACTGAGAACGTTACTGGATGATCTACAGACACACCACAACAACCTGGTTCAGACTGGTCAACTGGTTCTACTGACACATTACTAACTAACATGATGGATCAGATGGTCGGTAGAAGCTTCAATGCAAAAATATCTTCCTGCAAAAACCCATATGAGTGTATTTGGTTTAACAATCACCTCCACGTCCAGCAAACAAACAAACAAACAAACAAACAAACAGCATGAATAGAGAGCGGAGCTGCAGGCTGGGAGGG
>JAXDDX010000066.1:1010000-1025000 GCA_034670405.1 Hoplostethus atlanticus | reverse complement strand
GCGATCATTCAAATGTAGCCAACGGTGTAAACCAATGGGACACCAGTTATGGAGAGAAGAGCAGTTTTATTTGATCAGAGGGGTGGGATTGTTAAAAACTGTGATGCAACTGGTTGGAATTTTTTATGTACACAATGAAGTAACCAATAAAATACGCTTTGGATTTAGTACTATTTTTTAGGAAATGGTAATTACATTACATTACAGACATTTATCAGATGGTTTTATCCAAAGCGACTTACAATAATTGCATTCAACATAGGTAGGTAGAGAACTACTAGTCACCAGAAATCGTAAGTGCATTTCCTTCCTAAAGAAGCATCTAAGAGCAGAACCAGTGTTGAGGTAAAAGATCAATAAGTTAGATACCTACTTTTATTAAAACAGATGAGACAAGTAAGTACATCAAATAAGCAAGAGCTAAGAGGAAGGGTCAGGGTAGTGTTTCCTGAAGAGGAAGAGTCAGGGTAGTGTTTCTTTAAGAAGGGTCAGGGTAGTGTTTCTTGAAGAGGAAGGGTCAGGGTAGTGTTTCTAGAAGAGGAAGGGTCAGGGTAGTGTTTCTAGAAGAGGAAAGGTCAGGGTAGTGTTTCTAGAAGAGGAAAGGTCAGGGTAGTGTTTCTAGAAGAGGAAGGGTCAGGGTGGTGTTTCTAGAAGAGGAAAGGTCAGGGTAGTGTTTCTAGAAGAGGAAGGGTCAAGGTAGTGTCTCTTGAAGAGGAAGGGTCAGGGTAGTGTTTCTAGAAGAGGAAGGGTCAGGGTAGTGTTTCTAGAAGAGGAAGGGTCAGGGTAGTGTTTCCTGAAGAGGAAGAGTCAGGGTAGTGTTTCTAGAAGAGGAAGGGTCAGGGTGGTGTTTCTAGAAGAGGAAAGGTCAGGGTAGTGTTTCTAGAAGAGGAAGGGTCAGGGTGGTGTTTCTAGAAGAGGAAGGGTCAGGGTAGTGTTTCTAGAAGAGGAAGGGTCAAGGTAGTGTCTCTTGAAGAGGAAGGGTCAGGGTAGTGTTTCTAGAAGAGGAAGGGTCAGGGTGGTGTTTCTTTAAGAAGGGTCAGGGTAGTGTTTCTGGAAGAGGAAGGGTCAGGGTAGTGTCTCTTGAAGAGGAAGGGTCAAGGTAGTGTCTCTTGAAGAGGAAGGGTCAGGGTAGTGTTTCTTGAAGAGGAAGGGTCAGGGTAGTGTCTCTTGAAGAGGAAGGGTCAAGGTAGTGTCTCTTGAAGAGGAAGGGTCAGGGTAGTGTTTCTTGAAGAGGAAGGGTCAGGGTAGTGTCTCTTGAAGAGGAAGGGTCAAGGTAGTGTCTCTTGAAGAGGAAGGGTCAGGGTAGTGTTTCTAGAAGAGGAAGGGTCAGGGTAGTGTTTCTTGAAGAGGAGGGTTTTCAGCCTCCAGCGAAAGATGGGCAGCGACTCTGCTGTCCTGACATCAGTGGGGAGTTCATTCCACCACTGTGGGACCAGGACAGAGAAGAGCCGTGACCGTGTAGATCGACCCCCAGGGGCCTCTGAGCGACGGGGCAACCAGTCGCCTCGAGGCAGCAGAGCGAAGTGGTCGGGTGGGGGTGTAAGGCTTGACCATAGCCTGGAGGTAAGAAGGAGCTGTTCCTTTCACTGCCCTATAGGCTAGCACCAGGGTCTTGAACTGGATGAGCTGCTACAGGGAGCCAGTGTAGAGAACGGAGAAGGGTAGTTGTATGGGAGAACTTGGGGCGGTTGAACACCAGACGAGCTGCAGCATTCTGAACAAGCTCCAGAGGTCTGATGGCAGACGCCGGGGCAGCAAGGAGGGAGTTGCAGTAGTCCAGGTGGGAGATGACAAGAGCCTGGATGAGCACATGCGCTGCCTTGTCATCGAGGAAGGGGCGAATCCTCCTGATGTTGTAGAGGAGGAATCTGCAGGAGTGTGTCACTGATGCGATGTTTGCCGAGAACGACAGTTGGTCGTCCAGGGTCACACCCAGATTCCTCGCAGTCCGAGTTGACGTCACCACAGCATTATCAATGGTGATGGCCAGGTCTCAGTGCGGACAGCCCTTCCCCGGGAGGAACACCAGCTCAGTCTTGTCCAGGTTGAGCTTCAGGTGGTGCATCGACATCCACTCCGAGATGTCTGCCAGACATGCAGCAATGCGTGCCTCCACTTGTGTGTCAGAGGGGGGAAATGACAGGATCAGCTGGGTGTCATCTGCATAGCAGTGGTAGGAAAAGTCGTGGGAGTGGATAACAGAACCAAGAGATGTTGTGTAGAGGGAAAAAAGAAGAGGACCCAGAACCGAACCTTGCGGAACCCCAGTAGTGAGCCTGCGTGGTTCTGACACAGACCCTCTCAGCGTCACCTGGTAGGAGTGACCTGTCAGGTAGGATGCAAACATGGAGAGTGCAGAGCCTGAGACACCCATCCCCTCAAGGGTGGAGAGAAGGATCTGGTGGTTCACCATGTCAAACGCTGCAGACAGGTCCAGGAGTATCAGGACAGAGGAGAGAGAGTTCGCTCTAGCGGCATGGAGCGACTCCGTCACTGCCAGGAGGGCAGTCTCGGTCGAGTGACCCACTTTGAACCCAGACTGGTAATTGGATTTTTGATATAAAAATAAAATAAAATATAATTACAAATGATAATAATATAATATTATAAATACAAATTGTTGACTAGGTGTATAATATGAGATAGAAAAGTGTAAAGCTTGGACTTTTCGTCCTGTGATGCAGGTTGTGATGTCATCACTCACATGTCAAATGATGCATGAGACGCTGTAAGTGATGCACGTTGTTGACCTGGATCTAATCTGATCATTTTTAACTAACATGTCTTGTTGTTTGTGTTTGTGTCAAGCTGCCTGGGCTGCAGAGGAAAACCTTCAGTTCAAATAAACTCAATAAACTAAATGAATGAAGTGACTGAAGGTGAAGTGAAATGTGTTTGATCCATAACATCCAAACAGCAACTTGGAGCATGAAGTGAATTAGAGCAGTGAGCTGGTAGCCTGTAGCCTGATAGTCACCCTCCCACTATCACACACACACACACACACGCACACACACACACACACACACACACACACACACACACACACACACACAAACACACTCACACAACACTGATGCATAAAGAGGCTCAGACACACACACACACGAAGAGACACATTCAGACACATACACACACACAGCTCACATGGTGGCATGGATACTTGGATATTAATACAATGTGCTTTGCGCCAGCAGCCCGGGGGGAGCCAGCTTCACACACACACACACACACACACACACACACACACACACACACACACACACACACACACTCTTTCCCCTTCATGTTTATCCAGACTTCGCTTATAATAAATATTTGAATTTGCCACACTTTCAAATTCTCTGCCTCAGGCCATGATCACACATCTGTGTCCTCCTCATCCCTCCTTCCTTCCTTCTCCTCATCCCTCCTTCTCCTCATCGCTCCTTCTCCTCATACCTCTTTCTCCTCATCCCTCCTCCTCATCCCTCCCTCTCTCCTTCTCCTCATCCCTCAACATCCCTCCTTCTCCTCAACCCTCCTTCTCTCCTTCTACTCTTCCCTCCATCCTTCCTTCCCTACTCTTTATCCATCCCTCCTCCTCATCCCTCCCTCTCTCCTTCTCCTCATCCCTCAACATCCCTCCTTCTCCTCAACCCTCCTTCTCTCCTTCTACTCTTCCCTCCATCCTTCCTTCCCTACTCTTTATCCATCCCTCCTCCTCATCCCTCCCTCTCTCCTTCTCCTCATCCCTCAACATCCCTCCTTCTCCTCAACCCTCCTTCTCTCCTTCTACTCTTCCCTCCATCCTTCCTTCCCTACTCTTTATCCATCCCTCCTCCTCATCCCTCCCTCTCTCCTTCTCCTCATCCCTCAACATCCCTCCTTCTCCTCATCCCTCCTCCTCAACCCTCCTTCTCTCCTTCTACTCTTCCCTCCATCCTTCCTTCCCTACTCTTTATCCATCCCTCCTCCTCATCCTCCTCTCCTCCTGTTTTTGCTCCAGAGGGCTAATATTTTCATGCATCACATGGCATGTTATGCCAAGGAGTCGGCCATGTTCGTTCACACACACACATACACACACACACACACACACACACACACACACACACACACACACACTAACTCACGCTTGGCCGACAGCAGTGTTCTCTGCCACGGTCAGGCTGTAGGTGGCATTGGTGAACTGGGGGGGTCGGTACCCGGCCAGGATGGCCACCGTGGCGGGGGGGCCCTTACGTCCACGCCCATCCGCCGCCTGCACCCGCAGCAGGTACTCCTTGCTGGGGGTCAAAGGTCGTCCTGTGGTCCTGACCTCCCCGGAGCGACGGTCCACCTCGAAGCACTCCTCCCCACCTGGAGAGAGAGAGCGGGGGTTCAACACAGTTAGATAGACAGAACATCTGGTAGATAGATGCTCTTGTCATCAACATATCATCACATCACTAGTTCTACCTATAATGACTGTAAACCAGTGAGACCATGATGGAGACGACTGGTAGCCTCTATCTCACCAGTGGTATTGTTACTAGTGTTTCTCCACATTACGACTACATTTCCCATAAGCCCTGTTGCTTCCTGCCCCCCCCCTCCCTGGCGTCTTTGTCTTTCCTAAAGAGGATCAACATGTTGGAAGTGATTTCTCCATCTTCCTTTCTTTTTTAGCTTTAGCATTAGCTCCGTTAGCGCTGGAAGAACAGCGCCCTCTTCCTGTTTTGTGCCGTAAAGCAATCCAGCAGATTTCCCTCCAAATCGACCCGGTGGACACAATGTAGAATGAGAGTAGAGGCTGGTAGAGGCTGACAGGCTGGTAGAGGCTGGTAGAGGCTGACAGGCTGGTAGAGGCTGGTAGAGGCTGGTAGAGGCTGGTAGAGGCTGGTAGAGGCTGACAGGCTGGTAGAGGCTGGTAGAGGCTGGTAGAAGCTGGTAGAGGCTAACAGGCTGGTAGAGGCTGGTAGAGGCTGACAGGCTGGTAGAGGCTGACAGGCTGGTAGAGGCTAACAGGCTGGTAGAGGTGGAGTTATACTGATGACTCTACAGTAATGTGGTTCATAAACAAGGCAACAGTAACCACGCCCCCAAAAATGATGCTGGGCCAATCAGTAACAAATATGTCACCTTGTCTTGACCTGTAAATATAGCGCCCCCTCTTGGGCCAATCAGTGTACAGTGGTGAGATGCATCAATCAGCGGTTTCTGAGATATCACATGACAGACCAACGGACAAAAAGACAGATTTCATCGTCGGGGACAAGAGATGGATAGATGGAAGACAGACAGACAGACAGACAGACAGACAGACAGACACACAGAGACACACACAGACAGACAGGCAGACAGACAGGCAGACACAGCTGTCCAGTTTGACAAACCAAATAAGGAAGTCTAAGGCTGGAGGGCTGCTATGTGTGTTGATTTATTTGTGTGTGTGTGTGTGTGTGTGTGTGTGTGTGTGTGTGTGTTAGCTGGTTAACTCTCTTTGAAGACTCAGAGGAAGAAGGGGGATTCGTTTTTACCCACGTCCCCCCTGGGCAAACAAAGAGAAGGAAGAGAGAGGGAGGAGAGAGAGACAAGCAAAGAGTGGGAGGAAGATAGAGAGAGGGAGGGAGAAAAGAAGAGGTGAGAGAGGGAAGGAGTGATGGAGGGAGGAGAAAGAGAGGCAGGAGAGAGGGATGCGCGGAAAGAAAGAGGAGAGAGGAGATGAGAGAAAGAAGGGAGGAGAGGAGATAGAGTAGGGAGAGAGGGAGGAGAGGAGAGGGGGAGGACAGATGAAGAAGAAAGGAGAGAGAGGGAGGAGAGAAGAAGGAGAGAGGAAGGAGGGGGAGAGAGAGGAGGAGAGAGAGGGAGGAGAAAGGGAGGAGAGAAGGAGGAGAGGGGGAGGACAGATGAAGGAGAAAGTGGAGGAGGAGGAATAAGTCCCCAGCTGTTGTAACCGGAGGGTTTTGAACCAGCAGCAGCATCCAACCTGTCAATCATCTCTCTCTGTTCAGTCTATTTGTGGAGTGATGTCACAATGACAGTAACTATGGAATAAAGACAATAAAGACAATAAACACTCTTTTGTTCTCATGTCTTTCCCCATCCACCATCTGACCCTTGACCTCCTGCTATCGGCTGTCAGTTGTGATCATGAGACACCATCTTTCATCTCGTTTAGTTCACATCCTTTACAACCTTTTGCTTCTTAATCCTTCTTGTTTCTGGTTCAGGGATCAACACAGTTCATCTCAACTTAACGTCAGTAAAGAAACAAGCTAACCTCCATATCACAACATACAACTATTTAACAGGAAATGACAAAAAACTACATTTTCAGATCCTCAACCTCCAGCAGGAAGCAACCAAAAAAACTTTGAAAAACTTTATTTACTTATTTTTGTCATTTTCCTTGTTCCAAACCGGATCAATACAAAACTCTAAAACTTTTAAAATATAAGATGATCAAACATTGAAATTAGTATCTGACTTCGTCATCTTCATCTTCATCATTGTAAACACAGCGTGTATGGTGAACAGTGAATGCCTCCACGCTGGCGTGATATTAAAAAGTGTCTCAATGTAAATGATTGGATTATTCATCGGTACATGTCGTCACATTACGCCACAGGGAAGTCAGAACCTCTTCATATGAAAGCATTCGAAATTAGCTCTCAAAATATCTCTCCTACTCTTTGCTCCCTCCCTCCTCCTCCTCCTCCTCCTCCTCCTCCTCCTCTTCTCTTCTTCTCCCCCTCCAAAAAAAATCCACAGCCACCGGCATCCGTCCGCCCACCCTCCCACTCGCTGCTCTCCAGAGACTTTCCTATTCTTCTGAATCTAGGAGCTTTCTTTGCCCCGGGGAGCGATTAGCAGCAGCTCTGTGCCGTTTATGTGCCCCCCCCCTCTCCCTCCCCCCCGCCCCCTCCCCCCCCGCCCCCCCACCACCACTTGACGGTAATTGAAATTCAACAAGTCAAAATTTATTTAGAAATCGTTCCTTTGAACAAAACAGGTTCGTCACTAAGAGGACCTAATAACTGATACAGGCAGGAGATGAACAGGAAGGAGCGGCGGTTCCTGGTAGACCTTCGATCTGGATCACTACAGAACCCTTTAAGAACCCTGTGATCCTGCTGATCTTCATGCAGTCTTAATAAATGGTTCCTGGCTGCACCATGAGGAAGGGTGTCTTCAGGTTTCATCAACTTAAATGACCTGAAAGACCCTTTTAATGTTTCACATCTGAACTAAACTGCAGACTATCAGAATCTGGTCCTCATGTCTGGACTGGCACCGCAGAAGACCTCGCAAGACATCGTAAGGTGCTATAGAGAACAGCACTATGGGTCCTGCTATGGTACCAAAGAACCATTTTCTGGTGCTGCACAGAAGCTTCTTTGCTAAAAGTGCAGACCTAGTGCGTGTGTGTGTGTGTGTGTGTGTGTGTGTGTGTGTGTGTGGTGATGATAGTCATTTCTAAATATAAAATTGGATTTGTGTGAAAATTCACAGCTAAGATGTGAAGATTCAAAGTTAAGGTTCAATTTTCACAATAATAAAACTTTTACTTGATGAAAATGATTTTGGTGACGAGTCCTGACTCGTCACCTGACTGGTCACCTGACTCGATGCTCTGAGCTGTGAAGAGGTCCTTCACTTTGTACTCCGACAGAAGAAGGGGAAGGTACATGTACCAAGGTACTGAGCAGGTTGATTCATACTTCTAGAGACTTTTATTCCACAATCCTGATCATTTGAAGGGTGAGGCTACTGCTGCTCCTCAAACTGATCGACAGGTTGAAGGACTTTGTTGACAAAATGGTTCGTTCATCATTCAGTAGCTCTGGGATTTTAGAGACAATGATGAACTCAAGGAGTGTTTATTATATTTAATATAGTGTGGACACAAATATGAAGGATAATGAAATATAGTAATAACACCGTTCCACGCCTACAGCTGATGTGACTGCTGTTGATATCTTGTGATCCCTTTCCCTGTATTTTGACTACCCTCCCCGGCCAATAGGAGGCATCACCGCGACACTCACCGTCCAGTAGAAGGAACTGGGTGTGTCCCAGCGTCCCGTCTCGTTGCCGTGCCGACAGGCGGTAGACCACGGAGCCGGGCGTGGCGTCGGGACCCACGGCGCCCAGGTAGGGCGAGGGAAACATCGCCCACTGCAGGTCGGCCTGACTGGGCATGCTCAGAGTCAGCCTGCACAGGTACCAGTCTTCACCTGGAGGGAGGAGAGGAAGGTTAGAGCTGGACAGGTACCAGTCTTCACCTGGAGGGAGGAGAGGAAGGTTAGAGCTGGACAGGTCATGGTGGCTACTGCTGGTAACTGAGACGGTGATAACAGCTGGAAAGAGTTGGATCACCGAAGGTTTCACCGCAAATCAAATCCAGAAAACTTCTCAAAAAACATCTGCTGTTTCCTCCAAAGCTGGGAGGTCTAGGACTGAACTACCACTCCATCATCCACCCATCCATCCATCCATCATCCATCTATTCATCCATCCATCCATCCATCATCCATCCACCCATCCCTCCATGAGACATCCATCCACCCATCCATCCATCCATCCCTCCATCTATCATACACCCATCATCCATCCTTCCACCCATCCCTCCATCCATCATCCATCCCTCCCTCCTCCATGTATTGATCATATGTAACCCCAGTGCCCCCCCCCCCCCCCCTGCTGGTAACATCAGTTGTTGTTAGTCTAGAAGTTGCTGGCGGGTCGTGATCTATTATTAGTGATGTCATTTTGTTTTTCCTTGTTGTATTTTCGAGTCTCTTTGTAAAACTTGAATAGTTTTGTGTTCTTTGGTCTGTTAGCGTTCAGCCTGGTTAGCGTCAGCCGTAGCCGGTCGCTATTGTTAGCTGTGTTAGCTTTGTTGTAATCTAGACGGCTTGTTAGCCCAGCATGGGAGCGGCGCTAAGCTAGCGCTGCCTCGTTTAGACCGCAGTGTGAACGCAGCATGAAAGCTCAGTCGCCGTCACCCTTCACAGGGAACAGGGAACACCCGTCATGTTTTCTCATCTTTCATCTCCGCCATGTTTTTTTTTCCGGGACGGGGAGGAAGAAGGAAAGGCGAGCGCTCCTCCGAGAAAAAAAAACACTTTCAGAAGATCAGAAAGCGACATCCTCGCACCGGGAGCTTCCACTCGCCCAGGCACAAATACACACTGGTGTTTGTCTGCATCTCCCCTCTCTCTCTCTCTCTCTCTCTCTCTCTCTCTCTCTCTCTATGTCTCTCCTTCGCTCTCGCTCTCTTCATGTCGTCTTGTCGTCTCGTTCTGAGGGATTTGTTCGGTTTGTTGTTGCTCCTCCATCTCATGGAGGGAATGAGACAACAGCCCAAAACAAGAGAGAGAACTTCACTTCAGAGAAGAGAGGGAGGAGGAGGAGGAGGAGGAGGAGGAAGAGGAGGAGGAAGGTGAAAACAAAACACCGTCTGCCTTGTTTCTGTCTTTTTATATCGCCTCTGAAGGTCTGTCAACAAACTGAGAGCAGGAGAGGAGAAGAGGAGGAGGAAAAGGAGGAGAGAGGAGGAAGAGGTGAATAAAAAGGGGAGAATGGGAGAAAGAAGATAGAGGAGGAGGATAAAAGGGAGAGAAGAGAGAGGGAGAGGAGATAGGGAGGTGGAGGAGAGGAAGGAAATAGTGGGGAGAAGGGGAAGGAGAAATAAGGGAGAGGAGAAAAGTGAGAGAAGAGAGGGAGAAAGGATGGAGGGAGAGAGGGAGAGAAGCGAGAGGAGATAAATAGAGGAGAGAAGTAGCGAGGGAGAGGAGTAGAAAAGAGAGGAGGGGAAAAGAGGGTGAGGAGAGAAAGTGGAAAAAGGGAGAAGGAGAAGAGAAAATAGTTGCGAGTGGTAGAGGAGAGAGGTGGGAGAGGGAGGTGAAGGAGAGAGAAGGAGTAAGGGAGGAGAGGGAGGTGTGGAAAAGAAAGAGGGAGAGAGGAGCAGGAAGGAAAGGAGTGGGAGAGGAAAGAGAGGAGCGAGGGAGGTGAAGTAGAGAGATGGAGAGTCAGAGAGGAGAGGAGGAGAAAAGGAGTGATGGAGAAGATGGAGATGGAGAAGAAAGGAGAGAGAAGAGGAGGAGTAGAGGAAGAAGAAAAGGCAGAGTTGAGGGAGGAGAGGGAGGTGATGAAGAGGCAGAGAAGAGGAAAAAGGAGACGAGGAGACGAGCAGATGGAAGAGAGAAGAAAGAAGGAGAAGGGAAAAAGAGGGGGAAAAGAGAAAAGGAGAAAGAGGGAGAAGAGAGAGGAGGCGCAGAAGAGGGGGAGGTGCAAAGACGAGGGAGGACATTAAAGAAGGGAGGAGAGGAGCAGGAGTGGGAGAGAGGGAGCAACAGAGGAGAGGAGGAGAAGAAGCCTCCTCTTCCAACTCAGCGCTTTTCTATCTTCTTCTGCTGTTTATTCACGGCGGCGGCGGAGCGGCTAACAGTCTGAACAGGACATCCCATAATGACCAGGATGAACACATTGTCTTTTATTTGACATAAGGCGTCCATTATCATGATAAAGATCAACAGAGTCACATCGCCGGCGGCGAGGCGGCCAGGCGGCTTCGAGGCGACGCATCCATATGAAACACATCAGGCACAGGAAGTGACTCCATCAGCTGCAGCCGGCGTGGAGCTCTGGCTTCTTAACCGAGGAAGGAGCGACGAATTTAGTTCTGAGTCACAAAAACAAACTTGTTAAATTGTTTCCCTCCAAATTTCTGTATTTTATCAAAAGCTAAAACTAATTTCTATTGTCATCCAGGAAGAAATGGATACAATTCTTACATTTCATCTATTCTTCCCAACTATCAGCACACTGATAAAAAAGGAAGAAACCCAAAAGAGGCCAACTGATGCAAAAAAAGACATTTATTTTCATGAGGTGCAAAAGTGACAAAAAAGTGCAAAAAGAAACGGTGCAACAGAAAACGTTTCCCACCGCGTCGTCAGTTTCAACAGATTCGATGAAGTTATTGTACAAGGGAATTCAGATGACATGTTTGTGTCTCATACAACATCACATTCCTCTGAAGTGCAGCAGCAGCCTGGTGCACCGCGGGGGGCGTGGCGTTGTTCACCGCGGGGGGGCGTGACGTTGTTCACCGCGGGGGGCGTGGCGTTGTTCACCCCGGGGGGCGTGGCGTTGTTCACCGCGGGGGGCGTGGCGTTGTTCACCCCGGGGGGCATGACGTTGTGCACCGCGGGGGGCGTGGCGTTGTGCACCGCGGGGGGCGTGGCGTTGTGCACCGCGGGGGGCGTGGCGTTGTGCATGTTGTAACTCTGTGATGCGTCGAGTCCATCAGTCGGCCAGATCGCCGTCCAGAGACGACGACGTCTTTCTTTCTCTAAATCCCTCTCCTCCATCCTGTCATCCCTCTTCAGTCCACTTCCCTCCATGTTGTCTTTCTTTTGTCCTGATGATGATTCCTCAGCAGGTCTCTCTTGAGAAACAAGTTTTCCTGTTCGGTGGAACTTCTGGTTAAGTAAAAGGGAGTAAATAAGTGTTTACTTCTTCCTGCTCCTTTTCAGGCATGGAACACATTTATTTATTTACTACTATACATTTTAGTATGTATGTATTTTCTATTTTATTTTATTTTATTTTATTTTACGAACATGGATGCGTTAAACAAGGCTCTTTTGTACGAGCATATGAACAGTATGAACAGTATCAACAGTCTGAACAGTATCAACAGTATGAACAGTATGAACAGTATCAACAGTATGAACAGTATGAACAGTCTGAACAGTATCAACAGTCTGAACAGTATGAACAGTATGAACAGTATCAACAGTATGAACAGTCTGAACAGTATCAACAGTATGAACAGTATGAACAGTATCAACAGTATCAACAGTATGAACAGTATCAACAGTATGAACAGTATCAACAGTATCAACAGTATCAACAGTATGAACAGTCTGAACAGTATGAACAGTATGAACAGTATCAACAGTATGAACAGTATCAACAGTATCAACAGTATGAACAGTATGAACAGTATCAACAGTATCAACAGTATGAACAGTATGAACAGTATCAACAGTATGAACAGTATGAACAGTATGAACAGTATCAACAGTATGAACAGTATGAACAGTATGAACAGTATCAACAGTGTGAACAGTATCAACAGTATGAACAGTATGAACAGTATGAACAGTATGAACAGTATCAACAGTATCAACAGTATGAACAGTATCAACAGTATCAACAGTATGAACAGTATCAACAGTGTGAACAGTATGAACAGTATCAACAGTATGAACAGTATGAACAGTATGAACAGTATGAACAGTATCAACAGTATGAACAGTATGAACAGTATCAACAGTATCAACAGTATGAACAGTATGAACAGTGCTACCAGTATAAAGTGTAAAGTCCCTCAGCAGCAGCTCGTCCATCTGACGCCACTTCCTCGTTTGGATCTCAATGTAAAAGGTGTCACGGCGTGTTAGGAGAACGAGGCTGAGTGGAGAGAAGAGCCGAGCTGCTTTCTGCTTGTTTTGTTTCAATTTAAATTCATTTATCTGTTTGGGGTTTGTTGTGTTTGATCGGCGGCGTATCGGGATCCGACCGGGAGACGGCAGGAAGGACGGAGACACAACGAGGAGCTATTCTCTGATGCATTCAGCGTGAAGCCAACCAGACGCTCACAAAGCTTCAATTACAACAGGAGATGTGAGGGATTCGATGAAAGGTTCTCACAGCTCGTGATCAAAGGTGATGAAGTACAAGTTTATTTATAAAACGCTTTTAACAAACTGCTTCATCACAAAGAGATTTACAGAGAAACAGGCGATGAAACAGAAGGAGAGGTGGGAGATAACCGGCCGACCCCGACCTGCTACCTCGAGGGTCGTAGGTTTGAATCCCAGGTCTGAATGCCTGGTGAGGACTAGTTGGGTTGACTGAACCAGGAAGGGAGAAGGTTATGAGTTATGAGTTATAGATATATTGGGTATCAATATCTACAGTATATTTATATTTGCAATGTTTTAATTGCATTTTAAAGTATTTAGATGATCCAACAAATTAAAATGAAGATAAAAAAACCCTCTAAACTATCAAATAAAGGCCATAATGGCCCCCAAAAATAAATATAATTAAAAAAATGATCCCCTTTTATGAGCATTGTTATTATTATTGTTAGTAAGTAAGTATAGTAGTGTAAGTATCAGATCTGACAGTAAGCGGCTGGAGGTGAGCTTCCCTCTCTTCTGTCTGTCTAATTGAATCAGATACTAAAACACAGTGAAATCATCTGAGTTCATTCAACACCATCAGAGTTGATCTGGCAGCCGAGTGGATCAATAACTCTCCAATCAGACGACTCCAAATCAACAGACGGTTTGGGACCCGGAGACCCAGAGTGTCTCGCTCCCACTTGATCCCTCTTAACCCCGGTGTGTGTGTGTGTGTGTGTGTCTCTGTGTGTGTGTGTGTGTGTGTATGTGTGTGTGTGTGTGTGTGTGTGTGTGTGTGTCAGGTGAGGAGAGACACACACACCTGTGTTGGCACTGGAGGGAGATCAGAGGAACCTGTGTATAACCTGACACAGAGGACACAGAGGTCACACACACACACACACACACACACACACACACACACACACACACCCCTCTGACTGTCACAATACAGGTGTGTGTGTGTATGTGTGTGTGTGTGATTGACAGCGTGGGATGCATCTCCTTGGTGACTTGAAGGGTGCAGGTGTTCCCATGGGACCGGTTGCCAGGGCGACAGGTGAAGTCTTTGTGACATGTGAGAGCACTCTGGCTTTGTGTGTGTGTGTGTGTGTGTGTGTGAGTGTGTAAAAAGCAAAAGAGGATGCAACCTGCAAAGAGATGTGATGTGAAATAGTTTTCTCCCAGGGTGTAATCAGTAAAGTAATCACATTACTTTAGAAAGGAGTAACAAGTAATAAACTCCTTTTTTAAGAAACAAGCCCAAAATTGATCAATTATATTAAATTTGGATTTACGTTTAGAATCAAGTCGAGCGAAAATGAAAATAGCGTCGGACAAACCCTCCTCTGTGATGAACCCGGCTCTCCATCTGGTCCCTGGGAGCCAGCGGACAGAGGCCTGCTGCATCCTAATTAACCATCTTATAGACTGGCCTACTTTACCTCTGCACACACACACACACACACACACACACACACACACACAGCCAAAGTCCTGCAGGCACACAGTTAATTAAGCCCCATTTTTCACTGCTGATGAAGAGAGAGGGATGAAAGATAGATGTAGAGAACGATGGAGGGAGGAAGAGAGAGAGGAAGACGAGGGGAGAAGCCACGAGGCAGATATGAGGATATAATGAACAACGATAAATCAATGGATGAATCTGCACACACACACACACACACACACACACACACATACAGGTTTCCTGTAGCTGGTTGGATCCTGTTCTCTCTCCTAACGAACCACCACAGTTCTCTTCTACCCATAATGCCTTGTGTTCTGGGGTGGTTTCCTGTAGCTGGTTGGATCCCGTTCTCTCTCCTAACGAACCACCACAGTTCTCTTCTACCCATAATGCCTTGTGTTCTGGGGTGGTTTCCTGTAGCTGGTTGGATCCCGTTCTCTCTCCTAACGAACCACCACAGTTCTCTTCTACCCATAATGCCTTGTGTTCTGGGGTGGTTTCCTGTAGCTGGTTGGATCCCGTTCTCTCTCCTAACGAACCGCCACAGTTCTCTTCTACCCATAATGCCTTGTGTTCTCTTGTTAGAGAACTGAGATGTTTTCAGGCGTCTCGTTGGTTATTTGGTGAATGTTGTTGTTCTCACCTGGAGACCAACCAGCTAAAGAGGTTAATAAACCCACCAGAACATGCTGGCTGTGAACGCAGCCCAATATTGTTCAATAGACAAACTGTTTTGGCTTGACACAATTTTTTTGTTCGTTATTAAACTGTAACAAACACACAGAAACCACCATACAGCATGCCTGTCTCTGGGATGGGAGATGGGGGAGGGAGGGATGGAGGAGGGAGGACCCGTGGGGG
>JAXDDX010000066.1:980000-1005000 GCA_034670405.1 Hoplostethus atlanticus | reverse complement strand
GAAATAACCCGTCTTCAATGGTGAGGCTCCACTCTGTTCTCTCTTTGCTGTCATCACAGCTACTGTCATCTTCAATCCACCTCCCGACCTGTCTCCATGACGACGACTCACATTATTTCTTAGAGCTCTGTCATCACCACGTCCCACACAGTGTAATGAGGAATGAGTTGCTTCCCATCTGCCTCTGACACGCACATCAGAGGGGTCAGAGGTCATGAGGCAGCCAGGAGTGGAGCCTCCCGGAGCAGGTCAGGTTCAGTGTCTTGCTCAAGGACACTTCAGTAGGGATGGACACATGCACCAAGGGAAGGCTTACACCACGAGCTGTGGCCTAATGTCTTAAACTTTGTGATGTCTGTTCTCTCATTTTTTATTGTTCTTTTTATTTGTTGCTCTGTGAAGCGTTTTGCAGCGAGATCTCCCACACAGTCACATACAAGATCTTCTTACTGTGGGTTGGACCGGTAACCCCGGCAGACGCTCAGCCGGAGAAACTCTCCCGAAAGCTCTTTAGAAATTGCATTTGATTTGAGTTGACTCGACGGCAGCGGCTCTAAATTCTGAGTCAGCGGCGGAGACTCGGTGTACCAGCGTCTCGGGAGGCCGAAGGTGAGCCGGTGACTCAACGTCATGACTCAGACGGTTGGAAACGGAGCACCATGACGTGGCCGCGGCCATCTGAACACACCGTTTATTTCATCAGCGTCGCCTCGGGAGAACAGCGGGTCGGACAGCATGCTGCAACCGAGGTGCCGTCGTTGCATTTCAAACAACAGAGACAGAAACCCAGGACGCCGTGAGGCCGGCAGGAAGAGGGAGGAGATGCTGCCGCCAGTCTTTGATTTGAAGTTTCTACTCTGACAAAATGGCTGCTGACATGCAAACAGAAGATGTCAGTTACTGGCCATCTTGTCTGCAAAATACTTTCTAGAATCACTCTGAAAGGAAGGTTCAGGAACTCTCCGAGGGGTTCGAGGGGTTCGGCTAGAACCTTTCAAGGTGGTTCCACCCACATCCTTTCTTTTTCACAGGTTCTATGAGCTTCTATCAAGATCCCAGGTCAGTTTCCACCCAGAACCCTCTCAGGTCTCCTCTGAGAACCCGCGGCCAGTCAAGAGGTCAGAGGTCAAAGGTCACAGCAGCCTGTCAACACATGGAGCAACTGTTCCTTCCTGTGACCCCAGAATGATACAGGAACAGGAGGAAAGATGAGATGAGGAGAGGAAAAGACGAGAGGTCAAAAAGATCAGGAGAGGAAAGGAGGAGGAAAAGAGGAGAGGACGAAAGGAGAGGAGACAAGGAGGAAGGAAAGGAAGAGGAAGAGGACGAGGAGAGGAGAGGAGAGGAGAGGAGAGGAGCGATTAGATCAGGAGAGGAAAGGAGGAGGAAAGGAGGAGAGGACGAAAGGAGAGGAGGAGTATAGATGCAGCAGAGCGCTGGCAGGCAAACCAAACACACAGGAAGAGGCTGCAGGGTGTGTGTGTGTGTGTGTGTGTGTGTGTGTGTGTGTGTGTGTGTCTGATGCAAGGCTAGCGGGGTTCGCTGTAATCCAGCCGGATGGACATCGGGGCTAAAAGTTGCAGCAACCCTTCAGGCTCTGATGTATAACACACACACACACACACACACACACACACACACACACACACACACACACAGGGAGAGGAGTGTGTTGTCTTTCTGCTCTTTGTTCTGGGTTCATTATATCTGTGTTGCAGTTCTTCCTCAATTCTTTCTTCATTCTTTCACCATGTCGACTCTCCTCCTCCTCCTCCTCATCCGCCTCTCCTCCCCTCTGCTTCCTCATATCCTCTTCCTCTCCTCTTTTCTCCTCTCCTTCTCTCCTCCTCCTCCTCCTCCTCCTCCTCCTCCATATTCTCCCCATTCTTTTGATAGCTGTCTTCCCATCTCCTCCCCTCATCTCTCCTCCTCCTTTTTCCTCTTCTTTTCCTCCCCTCCCATCCTCCCATCCCTCTTCCTCTTCCTCCTCTCCTTCTCTCCTCCTCTTCCTCCTCCTCCTCAGTGATTGAGTCCGGTCTTATATGCCGTTAGCGTTGCGTCAGTCAACCATACAGTGCTGCTCTCACACCCAGCAGGATCCTGGTGGTCCACTCAGTCCTCCTAGTCCTCCCAGTTCTCTCAGTCCTCCCAGTCCACCCAGTCCTCCCAGTCCTCTCAGTCCTCCCAGTCCTCTCAGTCCTCCCAGTCCACCCAGTTCACCCAGTCCTCCCAGTCCTCCCAGTCCTCTCAGTCCTCCCAGTCTACCCAGTTCACCCAGTCCTCCCAGTCCTCTCAGTCCTCCCAGTCTACCCAGTTCACCCAGTCCTCCCAGTCCTCTCAGTCCTCCCAGTCCTCTCAGTCCTCGCAGTCTACCCAGTCCTCCCAGTCCTCCCAGTCCTCTCAGTCCTCCCAGTCCTCCCAGTCTCCCTCCACCCATCTGATTCTCTTCTGTTGTTGTTCTACTCCAGTCCTCGTCCAGGCAGGGAGACGACTCTGGCCGACTCCCAGCATCCTTTGTTCCTCGTTAAGTCTCTTTCCGTCCTGCTAATTACGCCGCCGGAGCCTTTGATCTGTCCGTTAACGGAACAATTAGTCAGCTGCCATTCAGGTGAGGATTGATCCGGCCGCCCGGCGCCTACAAGGCCTTTAATGGATTTAATTAAACTGCCAGGGAAATGGTGTGTGTGTGTGTGTGTGTGTGTGTGTGTGTGTGTGTGTGTGTGTGTGTGTTTCAACACCCAAAGGGGAATCAGAACAAAGTGAAACAGGCCTGAACACAGGGTTGTCAAGGAAACGCAATTAAAATCTGGACATACAAATGGTGCTGAAAAAAGAGAGCGAGAGAGAGAGGGAGAGAGAGAGGGAGAGAGGGGGGAGGGGAGAGAGAGAGGGAGAGAGAGGGGAGGGGGGCAGAGAGGTAAAGAGAGAGAGAGAGAGAGAGAGGAAATGTCAGTTTTGCCCCCGAGTCTGGGGGAGGGAGGAGAGACAGGAGGGAGGAGAGACAGGAGGGAGGACAGACAGGAGGGAGGACAGACAGGAGGTCAGGTCTTCCACGCTAATCTGTTTAAACCGAGCGGACGCCCTGCTGCTCCGACAGCTGTCACTCATCTGGGCTGGCACACACCACGCTCCACCATAGGTCAGAGGGCAGCCGAGACCCCGCCCACCATGTGTCAATCAACCAGCAGCGGGCCAGGAGCCACACACATAATAACAAACCAAGCCTGTTTATTTTAGATTAAAGTTGTTTCATCCTGGACTGAAGTCGAGGGAAAGGAATAATAACTCAATGAATAAATAACTAAATATGAGATTTAGTGTTTTTGTTTTTTAAAATGGTATTTTTGATGTCTCTTTGGAGGACAGACGGTGTGTGTGTGTGTGTGTGTCTCTCTTTATTGACATGACAGAGGGCATAAACACTATGTTTGTCATGCCCTTACCTCCTCATTGCACCTCAACACACACACACACACACACACACACACACACACACACACACCCCACCCCACCCTCTCAGAACAAGCGCTGCCTGCTGCAAGCCGTCACCTATGGGACCCCTGTCTTCATCATGTCTCCCCCCAGCCCCTCCCACTCTGTCACCCCCTGCTCCACCTCTGTCATTTCCCTTTTATGGTCGTCACCTCTGCTGCCCCGCCCCCCTCAGACGTGATTGGCAGGCCGGGGTTAGAGGACAGGACCGTTGGGTGAAAACAATGAGAGCCAATGATGGAGGCTGAGAGAGAGAGAGGGCCAACAGGCCACGGCTGCTTAAGTAGAGGAGCTGTCACACTGAGCGCTGTGTTGAATTTCAATGGTGTGTGTGTGTGTGTGTGTGTGTGTGTGTGTGTGAGATTGAGTTACTGGGGGAAAAAGAGCACGGTGAAAATGCAGTAGGTCCATTTCATCACTTTAAAGGAATAGTTCACCCCAAAATAAAACCCAGCCGTCATCCACTGGTCTGAAGTCAGTCCAGACTCAGAGTTAAACCCCCGCAGGTCCAGATCAGTTACCAGTCCTGCTTACAGCTCCAACAGAGAAACACGTCCAATAACCTTTCAATTAGTAGCCAGATCTTCACGATTCTGAACATATCAGATATTAGACAACACAACTGCAGCAGACTTTCCAAATGAAATGATGCCCCCCCCCCCCGCCACATTACAACAGCCAAACCCCTCCAGATAATACTGTACACATGAATACAGACGCCATATTTCCCTTGTTTATCTGCTGGATTGAACTAACAGCTTCAGCGCGGTGACTAACCCACAGACGGTTACGGGTGAAAACAGTATTAACATCTCCATCTGTTGTGGATGTTTTGGGGCGGATGGCTGGTGTCCATAACCCCGTACAAACTGACACTCTAAAACCTGGTCCCCTGGGGTCCCCTGGGGTCCCCTGGGGTCCCGCAGAGCACTGCACTGGGCCCCCGACCGGATTAAACGCTTGCAGAGGGTTCTGGGGTCCTCCAGTTATAAAACTATTAGATTAACGGATTCAGGGCGGGGATGATCAGTTTCACCGATTATTAACACCAGTAGTCAGCTGGGGGGGGGGAGATATCCACCATTTGAAACATGAAACACCTAACCCTATAAAATGATTGATAGCACAATATTGAAAGAAACTGGTACTATCTATTATCAATATATTATATTATTATCTATATATTATAATCTATATATTATATATTTATATTATTATCTATATATTATATTATTATCTATATATTATATTATTATCTATATATTATAATCTATATATTATATATTTATATTATTATCTATATATTATATTATTATCTATATATTATATTATTATCTATATATTATATTACTATATTATTATCTATATATTATATTATTATCTATATATTATATTATTATCTATATATTACATCTCGTTTCCAAACTCAAGGAGCTGAAAGAATATTTGATCAAGTTTAAAGGAGAGACAGTTCAGCGTCTGTCAGAGTATTGATCTGAACATCACACACACTGCCTGGGAACCATGGGAAACACACACACACACACACACACACACACACACACACACTCATAAACACATAGGCACACACACTCTCACTCTCACAAATGTACACACACAAATGGTAAATATGTTGTACACAAACACATAACCCTCCCTCTCTCTCTCTAGGGCGCAGGTCTATAGCAGTGAATGGGCCCCACGGTGCAGGTCTATAGCAGTGAATGGGCCCCACGGTGCAGGTCTATAGCAGTGAATGGGCCCCACGGTGCAGGTCTATAGCAGTGAATGGGCCCCACGGTGCAGGTCTATAGCAGTGAATGGGCCCCACGGTGCAGGTCTATAGCAGTGAATGGGCCCCACGGCACAGAAGGAGATGTCAGTCTTGGTGTTGAAGGGACCAATTAACTCAACAATTAACCAGCAGGCTGGGGGCGGGGCTTCTATTCAGATGGGCTGGGTGTGTTGACAGACGCTTTGTCTCAGAGAGGACTGAGGTCTGGTGTTCTGGTGTTCTGGTGTTTTGGTGTTTTGGTGTTCTGGTGTTTTGGTGTTTTGGTGTTTTGGTGTTTTGGTGTTTTGGTGTTTTGGTGTTTTGGTGTTTTGGTGTTTTGGTGTTCTGGTGTTCTGGTGTTCTGGTGTTCTGGTGTTTTGGTGTTTTGGTGTTCTGGTGTTTTGGTGTTCTGGTGTTCTGGTGTTCTGGTGTTTTGGTGTTCTGGTGTTCTGGTGTTCTGGTGTTTTGGTGTTTTGGTGTTCTGGTGTTTTGGTGTTTTGGTGTTCTGGTGTTTTGGTGTTTTGGTGTTTTGGTGTTCTGGTGTTCTGGTGTTTTGGTGTTCTGGTGTTTTGGTGTTTTGGTGTTTTGGTGTTCTGGTGTTTTGGGTCCTAAAGACGCCAACGGGAGCGAAGCCTGTGTTTGTTTATGTGTTTGGAGGGTTTGATTGACAGCAATTACGTGTGTGTGTGGTGTGTTGGGGGGGGTTGTCTCTATACACACACTCCTTCATCACTGAAACACATACATGCTCACACAGACGTACATAGACACAGACAAGTGAATACATGTGCGCACACACACACACACACACACACACACACACACACAGGTCGTCTGACTATCTGATCTCACTGCAGCTAACCGGCATGTCGACATAAATCAGAGCAGTGGGTTTGAACCAGACTGAGCTCTTCCTCATCGTCCTCCTCTTCCTCCTCTTCCTCCTCTTCCTCCTCTCAGTGTTTCTTCTACCGCGGTGCTGAATCTCATTTACCACCACTGTGGTTACAAAGCCTCCATCTCATCTATGCCTGACTAACAATTTGTATTTTCCACTCATGGTGGCTTGTTGCTGAGTTGCTGACCGTCTACAGCAGGTAGAACTGAAGCTGTTACTGAGAATGTGCTAACAGTAAAATCCACCACACAACGAGACGGTAGATTATAGACATCACTCTACCAGGTTAGTTGGTTGGTCCAGTCAGAGTCTCTGATATGATGCAGTTTGATTCATTACATATTTATTGTAGAATTGATCAATACTAGGAACTTCTCCAGTTTCCTCAGGGTGAAAAGCCTCTGAAACATTGAGACATCATGGACACTAAAACTCTCCACTGAAACCAGACCAGGTGACCTCAGAGACATTAGTCCTCTAAATGAAGAATGACTTTACAAAACATTACCAACAAAACCTTTAAAGGGTTTCCAGACTGTTGTGTTTTAATGGAGTTTCAGTGTATTTTGTTTCAGAAGCTTTTCCACCCTGACAGGAATGAGATTCTGGGGGAAACATTTTTTTGGATTTCTTTCCATCCAAAAACTTCAATCCAACATATTGGTACTGCTACCAGCCAACCTTGTATAAAGTACGATACTAAATGGGTCAAAGTGCGTGAGGGAACACACTTCAAGGGTAGACAACAGCTTGGGACCGCTAGAGAGAAGAGGAGGATGGAGGGAGGAGGAGGAGGGAGGAGGAAGGAGAGGAGAGCAGCACTCTAACGAGCCGTGGAGGCTAACCTGATTAAACATTATCAGCAATAAGACTAATTATTTCCTCGGCTTCGTTAAGACTCACCGCTAATCCTGTTAGCAGCACGGCTCGGTCTGCCAGGACTGAGAGGAGGAGGGAGGAGAGAGGAGGGGAGGGGAGGGAGGAGGGGAAGGATGGAGGAAAAGAGGCAAGGATGGAGGGAGAGAGGAGGGATGGAAGGAAAGAGAGGGAGGGAGGGATGGAGTTGTATACCTGCCCATGGTTGAGGTATATAGCTAGTTCACTGGGCCCCTCGGTTGAGGTATATAACTAGTTAACTAGGCCCCTCGGTTGAGGTATATAGCTAGTTAACTAGGCCCCTCGGTTGAGGTATATAACTAGTTAACTAGGCCCCTCGGTTGAGGTATATAACTAGTTAACTAGGCCCCTCGGTTGAGGTATATAGCTAGTTATCCTAACCCTACTAACCTTTCTGAACAGGCTTGTTGGGAAATGTTTGTTGATTTTGACATTTTGAAGAAAATGAAAGGAAGACCTCCATCCACCCATAACATCCTCCTGAAGCTGAACATACAGCCTGCAGCCAGACCTCCTTCACCCAACCTCCTGGACAAGGACCTCCTTTACCCAACCTCCTGCAGCCGGACCTCCTTCACTCAACCTCCTGCAGCCGGACCTCCTTCACCCAACCTCCTGCAGCCGGACCTCCTTCACTCAACCTCCTGCAGCCGGACCTCCTTCACCCAACCTCCTGCAGCCGGACCTCCTTCACCCAACCTCCTGCAGCCGGACCTCCTTCGCTCAACCTCCTGCAGCCAGACCTCCTTCACTCAACCTCCTGCAGCCAGGACCTCCTTCACTCAACCTCCTGGAGCCAGACCTCCTTCACCCAACCTCCTGCAGCCGGACCTCCTTCACTCAACCTCCTGGAGCCAGACCTCCTTCACCCAACCTCCTGCAGCCGGACCTCCTTCACTCAACCTCCTGGAGCCAGACCTCCTTCACTCAACCTCCTGGAGCCAGACCTCCTTCACCCAACCTCCTGCAGCCAGACCTCCTTCACTCAACCTCCTGGAGCCAGACCTCCTTCACCCAACCTCCTGCAGCCAGACCTCCTTCACCCCAGCTCATGCAGCGCAGCTCCTCCCCCCATCACTCCTTTCTTCTCCTCCTAACAACAAACACAGTATGGTTTAGATTCCACCTCCCACTGGTCCCACCACCTCCTGCACACACACACACACACACACACACACACACACACACACAGGACTCCTAATGTCCGGAGGTAGCAGTAGCTAAGGTCAGAGTTCACCATTCAAAGAGGCACAAGGTGGCTTTGATCAAACACTGCACACACACACACACACACACACACACACACACACACACACACACACACACACTTCCCCTCCCTCTCTTTCGGTCGTTCTTTGTCTTCACTAATGTGGTTTTCATGCTCTCTGTATTTCTTCTGTTCTTCTTTTTCTCTCTTGGTTTCTTCCCTATCTCTCCCTGGAACTCCCGGGACTGTGTGTGTGTGTGTGTGTGTGTGTGTGTGTGTGTGTGTGTGTGTGTGTGTGTGTCCACAGCAGGTTTTCTCTCCAGTCCTCCTTGTTTGTCTCCTCATTCTCTCCATCTTTCCCTCCTCCCCTCTCTCCCTCTCTCTCTCTCCATTATCTCCTCTTTCCATCTATCTCTCTTTTCTCTCCTCCTTCCCTTCTCTCTCCCTCTCTCTCTTTTCTCCCCCCTCCCTCTCTCTGTCTGTCCCTCTTTTCTTCTTCTGTCTCTCTCGATGCCTCGGGTTTATCCTGAGATGTGTGAGGGCCAAAACTGAGGTTGTGTGAGGCTACCGTGTGTGTGTGTGTGTGTGTGTGTGTGTGTGTGTGTGTGTGCCAGCTGGCGGTGTGTTCAGAGCTGGTGGAATGTTCCGCAGGGCTCCACAGCCTGCGACTGGGAGAGATAAGACACTGGACACACACACACCCACACACACGTGCACGCACACATGCATACACAAGCAAACAGAAGACACTGCCAAAAACAGTCCCAAGTGCATACACACACACACACACACACACACACACACACACACACACACAACATCAACTCGTATCCATCAGCCGCCTCAATAAACAGGCCCGGAATAAACAACTGTTTCTTAAAGTTGGTTTGGAGACGAGCATCAAAGATAGGAAAACTATACTGTACTATACAATACTACAATACTGTACATACAATACTACACAACACTATACATTACATTACTATAATATACTATACTATACTATACTATACTACAATACTGTACATACAATACTACACAACACTATACATTACATTACTATAATATACTATACTATACTATACTATACTACAATACTGTACATACAATACTACACAATACTATACATTCCATTACTATAATATACTATACTATACTACAATACTGTACATACAATACTACACAATACTATACATTCCATTACTATAATATACTATACTATACTACAATACTGTACATAAAATACTACACAATACTATACATTCCATTACTATAATATAATATAATATAATATACTATACTATACTACAATACTGTACATACAATACTACACAATACTATACATTACATTACTATAATATACTATACTATACTAAACTATACAATACTATACATTACTATACTATACTATACATTACTATACTATACTATACTATACATTACTATACTACACAATGCCCTACAATACTACATAATACTATAGAATATCATACAATACCATACCATACTATACTATACCATACTATACTATACCATACTATACCATACCATACCATACCATACCATACCATACTATACCATACCATACCATACTATACCATACCATACTATACCATACCATACCATACCATACCAACAGTTTGCTAAGCCAGTATAAAAGTCTACATGATACACCACATGGATGCCACATATACTCTGTTGCTGGTTAAAGGTTATCAGTGAGCCGGTGTGGTAATGCTCATGGAAAAGCTCAAAACTCAAAATAGCTGCCTCTAAAATTACCCAGCACTAATTAACACGTCCTGTTGATTAGTGTTAAAACCGCTAACGAGAACAGAGACCCCTAACTCACTTTGACCACACAGCTAACAGAGCTGTCCTGTGTAGGAGAGCAAGGCACTAGCACTGGGGGTTTGATTCCCACGGGGGTTGTCCATGTTAAAAATGTGTGCACTCTTGGTACTGTAAGAATATTACAATTTTTTTCTTTTTATTTTAATTGTATTTTCCCTCACTACTACTTTTCTGTTTAAAAATATGTAACTTCTATTTTGAAAATTGCTACATAAATTAAGTTTGTATTATTATCAGTAGTAGTAGTATTTTGGCATTCAGCTGATCAGGGAGATTAGAGAATTAGAGGTTCAAGTGAACCTCTAATTCTGTTGAAGGACACCTTGGTTCTTGCAGAACCTTCTGGTTCCAGCTAGTTGTTCACCCTGCTAGCTATCTGTTCACCCTGCTAGCTATCTGTCCACCCTGCTATCTATCTGTTCACCCTGCTATCTATCTGTTCACCCTGCAAGCTAGCTGTCCACCCTGCTATCTATCTGTCCACCCTGCTATCTATCTGTTCACCCTGCAAGCTAGCTGTCCACCCTGCTATCTATCTGTCCACCCTGCTAGCTATCTGTTCACCCTGCTATCTATCTGTTCACCCTGCTAGCTATCTGTCCACCCTCCTATCTATCTGTTCACCCTGCTATCTATCTGTTCACCCTGCAAGCTAGCTGTCCACCCTGCTATCTATCTGTCCACCCTGCTAGCTATCTGTTCACCCTGCTAGCTATCTGTCCACCCTCCTATCTATCTGTTCACCCTGCTATCTATCTGTTCACCCTGCAAGCTAGCTGTCCACCCTGCTATCTATCTGTCCACCCTGCTAGCTATCTGTTCACCCTGCTATCTATCTGTTCACCCTGCTAGCTATCTGTCCACCCTGCTAGCTAGCTGTTCACCCTGCTATCTATCTGTTCACCCTACAAGCTAGCTGTCCACCCTGCTAGCTAGCTGTCCACCCTGCTATCCATCTGTCCACCCTGCTAATCATGAACTTGCCACAGCGTGCCCAAAGGTCTCGTCGGCCCAGCAGCCCAGTCCAATCCATCATGTCCTGACATCTTTCATCACGTCTTAAAGACCTGTCATCTGGGATATTTGAGAAGTCTCTTCTGAGCAACGTTTTCTGGGAAATGGAGTCTCCAGCGGTCATGGAGTCATGTCACCACGCTGGTCACCTCTAGTAGGGCGTTATTACAGCTCATAGTGGAATTCACCCTCAAAGGTGTTGACCTGGTTTTCTAGACTTATTTGTGGGTTTCCTGCCGTCCAGTTTGAAACAAATGGCCCTTTAAGGAGTGATTGAAGGTTTGAATGGTATTACATACATGAGATACACAGAATGACAGACAGACAGACAGAATGACAGAATGACACAGATACAATTGAGAATGAGCAGGAATTGTAAAACTGACTGCCCAAAACCTGGAACAGATTGCAGACATTTCTCTTTGGCTATCGTATTTCAGCACCTGGGCCCCAACATGGCGTCTTTCATCAGCAGGAACCCTCCCACATCTTTACGCCTCATTTAACAAGAGAAGCTGGTTCAGGGTTTTCCAGAGCCGCCCTGTTTGTTTTACCGTCTGAACCAGGCCGGCAGCATCAACACACCTGCAGTCCAAACCTGAGACTTCACCAAGAGGACAAAACTGACCACCTACTTCCACTATTTTAACCGTCAAATGTGGTTTTTCCATTGCATAGGATTCCTGAACGATGGTTCAAAGTAGCTCCTAGACTAACTTAGAGTAACTTACCAGATGCAGGCAAACATTTACGGTTACATTCCTTCTTACTGTATTTCCAGTAGCCTGTTGTACCAGCTAACTAAACGTTACACTGAACCTAGTTAGTTTGACACTGAGGCTGTGTCTTTGTTTGGTTGCACCATGGAGACTGAAGGTTCATCTTAACTAGTGGAGTGTAAAGGAACCACTAACCAAACCTGTCAGACAGTGACGTCTTCACCTTCAGTGGCCAATAACGTGCTGCCAAAATCAATTCCTGCTTAATTAAAGGTAGTCTGAGGAATATTAGCTGGCGAGAGAAAGAGGATAAACCTAGTTAATGTAACATCACCAAGCGTCAAGTTATCTAGTATAAAGCATTAGGATTGGTTGTATTGTGTCTCCCAAACCCACAGACATAACTAACTAATACTAACTGTAACTAATACAGACAATATTGAGCCCTGTATTTGTTCCTCCAGGTCGTACAGTCCGTTTCCCCATCGATCAAATCGATGAAGACTTTTCACCTAGTTGGCGGTGGAACTATTTCAGTTGGTGCATAAACTTAGTGAGTATTTATGTTCGAAGTAACCTTCGTTTGAACTCAAGTTGAACTGGTGCAACAGCCTGCAGAAGATTAAAGAAGGTAATAGAACATAAAAGTACTTCAAAAAAATGTTTTTGGTCTTGCTTTCGACTGACTCCTCCAAGAAAAATATTACAGTGCATTTCTTTGTGTTCGTCTTCGGACAGCTTGAAATATGAAAGTTCAGCTGAGACAATAACTCACCATCTAACATTCAGGTTTTAGTAGTTGTGACAGTTGGATGGAAACAGAGTTGTTATCTGATGGATGCAAACTAGTTCAGAGTATTAAGAGTAACTTTTTAAAAGTACTTTTGCATCACCCACATCAAAAACATTTATATCATATTGCGTTTTTAGCGGTTAGCAGTTAGCAGCATGTATGAGATGCATTTCCATTTTTTTAAATTTGCACTTAAATATGAAAAATAAAAAGTAAGTACCAACGGATTACTAAAACTGAAAAACTAAGTTACATTTTAAGTTACTAGACCACAAAAAGTAATCTGGGTACTCTAAGAACTATACCTACCTTGTATGGAAAAATACATCAAAATACAGCGAGAGATTGAAGAAGAACATAAAAGTCCCATTTCAACCAGAGAGTGTGACCGGCCGTTTAACCGGCGCCGCCCGAGGCTGGAAAACCAACAAGACAACAAAATGGCCGCCGCATATCTTCAGTAAAACACTCTCCAGCCTGGAAGCCACTTTGAAATCCTCCTCCTCCTCCTCCGAGTCCCGGGAACATCAGACAAAAAAACAACAACCTCCGGGGAAAACTGGCAAATTCAAATTCTTCCCTTTCTTTTTCCTCCCTCCATTTTTTACTTGTTTTCTGTTTTTCTCCTTCCTTCCTTCTTTCCTTCCTTCCTTCCTTCCTTCCTTCCTTCCTTCCTTCCATTTATATTTGACAAGCAGCATCAATAAGTCAGTAGGCGTGTTGATAGAAATGTCCTCACACCTTCACTACAAGCATGTTCAGCAGGGAAGTGGTGTGTGTGTGTGTGTGTGTGTGTGTGTGTGTGTGTGTTTGGACCTTGTTCAGTTTCTGCATGTCTGTGTCTCAGGAATATTCTCTCTCTCTGTATATTTTATTCAGGCACTACACTATACTAATGTGTGTGTGTGTGTGTGTGTGTGTGTGTTCATGCATACACACACACACACACACACACACACAGATACTCATGTGCCAAGGGGAGCCTTAAACCACACACACACATTGTCATTGGACACGCATGAACAAAGGTGGAATGCATGCATACACATACACACACACACACACACACACACACACACACACACACACACAGTCCCCATTCCATGACGAGGTTGAGAGAGATCTATTATGACCAGGGTGTCTGTACCCACCCGAACACACACACACACTCCACAGCCTGGCATAGGTGGACCAGGTCAAATGGAAGACGACACTGGGCCACTACTGCAGGGGGTATAGGACACACACACACACACACACACACACACACACACACAGAAACACACTCAGACACACACATATAGACACACGTAGACACACACACACACACACAGCTCAACTAGGTGGTAGCTGACAATGGTACATGGGTCGTTGGGCTGGTTGGCATAGTGCTGTTTTGATAAACACACACACACACACACACACACACACACACACAGCCCTCAGGGTGTGACAGAGCGGTGGTCGGCCTGTCAGTGTTGATTTGAGGCCACGGCGTCGCAAACACAACCCTGCTTCATATTGGATTACCAGCCCTCCTCTGAAAAGGTGTGTGTGTGTGTGTGTGTGTGTGTGTGTGTGTGTGAGGGAATGGGCAGATACTCCTTTGTTGTCCCTAAAGCGCTGCGTGACTGTTGGAAAAGTACAAAGCACACAAAGTTTAGTCCTGTATCATTACTGCAGTGTGTGTGTGTGTGTGTGTGTGTGTGTGTGTGTGTGTGTGTGTGTGTGTTACATGGACGTGCTGTGTGTAGTATATAGTGTTTGACAAATTTAAAGGTGCATTTCAGCGTTTTATTGTGTTTTTATTGTTGTTTTGGTTTTATGTGTTATTTGTATTGTTTCCCCTCTGGGTCAATAAAGTTTGAATTGAACTGAATTTCCTCTCTCTCTCTCTCTCTCTCTCTCTCTCTCTCTCTCTCTCTCTCTCCCCTCTGTACAGTAGGAGAGTTTCAGTTTCACCAGGGATTTGAACCAGCAACCTTCCAGCCTCCAGAATCATCTACCATCTACCAGCTCTGCAGCCTGCTGAGTGTAGCAGCAGGCCATGGGTATTTACAGTGTGTGTGTGTGTGTGAGTATGTTTGCTTGCATATATAAATCTATTCCTGTGTGTGTGTGTGTGTGTGTGTGTGTGTATAAGTATGTGCCCATGTGGCAGGGGAGGCATATGGGTCAGGTACCCTGGGACTGGTGTGTAGGGAACTGGCACTGGGTAACAGTTGGCAGTGGACAAGGCCGTCTGTGTGTGTGTGTGTGTGTGTGTGTGTGTGTGTGTGTGTGTGTGTGTGCTACTGGACCATGCCACCCTGCTGGGCATATGGACTGGTCGGTCTGGGACGTCAGAGGATGTAACAACGCTGCAGACATTCTGGTGTGGCCACCATGTTGGATAATGGTGGAAACTCACACACACACACACACACACATGCAGGTCGAGGTGTGGAACCGATCAGGGCCTCCGTAACACTTCGGTCATATTCAGTCTTTACTTTTTCTCTGTTCTCAAACTTTGTCCCTGCTGGCCACCGTACACTCTCTGACCGTGAGCCAATCAAATAGAAGCAAAACAACAGCTCTGGATCAAACAGGCTCCTGATTGGCTGTCGGTTTACCTGCCTTTACCAACCCTTAGGTGAACCAAGTTAATATCAGACACTGAACACACACACACACACACACACACACACACACACACACACACACACACACTTCAAGGCCCATTATCTCCAAAACAGCGTCAAGAGATCTAAACCCTACAGATGGCCTGGTGGTGAGACGGTCCCACTACCAAAAGGTCACAGGTTCGATCCCCTTCTCCCCTGTGGACTGGACTGTGAATGTAATGAAACAGTAACAGTGCTTCAGTAAATCCATCGCCACATCTCCGACAGGGAGGCGACAAGGAGAGGGAACTCTGCAAACTCCAACTCTTAAGTCGTCGGCTGCAGCAGACAAAGCGGGAAGCGGCGGCAAGGGAGAGCCGGTGGAGTTAGACGTGAAGGACGGGGGGGCGGGGGGGGGTGACAGGAAGTTCAATGCAATACTTGCTTAGACTCACACAAAATCCTGCTTTTACTGCGTCTTGAAAATGGTGAATGTCCCCAATATCTTCTCTCCCACAGCTTAGGAGGAGGTGATAAGAAGCAAGTAAGCAAGATGTGTGTGTGTGTGTGTGTGTGTGTGTGTGTGTGTGTGTGTGTGTGTGTGTGTGTGTGTGTGCTACCCCTCCGCTGCCGTTTGGATGAATCACGTTGTTCTCTCTTTTAACCAGGAGTGGAAAGAGGAGGAAAACATCCTGCTGAAGTTAAAGTGCCGCCTCTTTCTGACGTCAAAGTAAAATGACAGTAAAATTAAAAGGGTTTATTTAAAATGACTCAGAGTAAAAGTTACTAACAGAAACGTGTTAGTTTGAATGTTTTAATAATAATATTCTGAAATCATGACGTTATTCGATGTGAAACACAACCCTCACTATTAAATAACATTACTACACTGACGTTTATTTTACTATTAGCTTGCCAGCTAGCTAGCAACACTAGCAAACTAGCTGGACAGCCAGGCTAACCAACAATACTAGTTGGATGGATGCTAACATGAATATATTTGAGCATGTAATTACTAGCTAACAAGGCTTGTGAACTTTAAAGCTTTAATTTTAGCATTTAATGTAACTAGCTAGCAAGGCAAATGAACTAGCTAGACAACCAGGCAAACACATCCAATAGTACTGTAGCTGGAGTGATGTCTGTTTGGCTAATGCTAACATGCTGCCGTGGGTACATTTGAGCATTTAGCTAACTTCAGGTTTCCTCCTCTTGCTGTTTTTGATCCAGTTATAATTTTACGATTAGCCAGGTGCAGTTTCTGCACCGCGATGATGAAGGTCTATATTCTGTAAAGTACACGCTAATACTTCAGTCACAACAAGCTCAACAAAAAGTAAAACTACTGACTTTAAAAAAGTACTCATGAAGTACAAGTACACAAAAAGATACTCAGTTACAGTAAACATAGTTGAAAGTTACAAAGAATGGTCTGGTAATTAGTTACTACTAGTTACTACTAGTTACTCCTGGTTGGTTTAATTCTCAATACACTAATTACTTTTACTGTGTTTGACTCAATCGTGTGTGTGTGTGTGTGTGTGTGTGTGTGTGTGTGTGTGTGCTGTCAGATGTGTGTCAGTGTGTGATATTGTGTGATAGTGAGAAGTGAGACTGCCAGGTTAAAAATACACACTGCTAACGTGCTACCTAACGCTCAGGTAGGAAAACAACACGACGCCGAACAAAGACCTAAATAATCACCACACACACACACACACACACACCACACACACACACACACACACGCCCACACACATAAAAGCACTGATACACACACAAGCATACAATAGGCTACATGTACTCTGATTTGTACAAAGGCACACAGAAACACACACAAGAATACAAAAGCTGACACAAATACATGTATATAAATGCAAATACACGCAGACACGCAAGTATACAAGAACACACACAATCAGGCATACAATACACACACACACACACACACACACACACACACACACACACACAAACATAATGCAGACACAAGCAGAAACCTTTACATATGCAATCACAATTTTAAAATAGACATACTAGTTACTGGAATTGAAATGAGGGGTGAGCAAGGGACACACACACACACACACACACACACACACACACACACACACACACACACAAAGAATAACTGTGAATGTAAGGTAGGCAGGAGGCGAATCAAGGAGGCTTACGAATACGCCTGAGCCGTGGGGGGGGGGGGTAGTAAACAAATAAATGAACACGGACACGCACACACACACACACACACACACACACAAATGCCCTTCATGAAACCATAACCCTTAATTCCGTCTCATAAGAGGTAAAGTCTCGTTCATCTCGATCAATTAGTGAACTCAAATTCACCAAACAAATCAATAATTGAGCTTTGATGTTATACATTATAAATCAAGGGATTCAATTTGGGTCCAAGTTAAAGATTCAAGTCCAAGTCCTTCAGAGAGACTCGTCACTGCAGGGATGGTGAGCATCACCACAAACCAGATCATTTAGTTTAGAGTCCAGACCTGAACCAGGTTTGAAACATTTGTTCTACACTGTGTTACAGTTTTTCTCAGTTGCTTTGGTTCATTTCTCAGATCAGAATTGAAATTCTCAAAACTCCTTGTTCAACCTCCACATCATCTAGTCACTTGTTCACATCATAAAAGCAGCTTCTCTTTTCTTTTGAACAAATTACAAATGCTTTGGCACATTCATGTAAATGGTTATGTAAAACTGTCTGCTGTTTCCTACATTATCAATAGTTTATGTCATGATGATCAAAATGTATTATATTGGTTCTCTGTTGAATAGTCTCACCCCCCCCAGAACATCTAGGCATTAGTTCATTAAGTCATTACATGCAAAATGGTTGAACCAGTTGTCATATTTTCTCTACATTTCTTTTAGACTTTTTTTGTAAATGTGTCCTGAATTGATGAATCTTGACTTCCAGTGTTTCTCAGTTGCTTTGGCTCAATTCTCCAATGACAGTTGAAGTTGTCAAATCAATCTGTGAAATTCTTCACAACATTTTGTTTCTTGTGCACAACAGAAAGAGCATTTCTCTTTGTTACCATCTGCAAATGTTTTAGCACATTTAGGAAAATGACAATTATGACAATTTGAACAATTATTGGTTGTAGATGTCTTTTGTAATTGATATATGCCATACAGACAAAGTGCAGCCTTGTGCATTTTCAATCATTGTCATCAAACCCTTCACCATAGTTTCCATCAGAGTAACTGTTGTATTGACAACATGGCTAAGCATTCTATCTTGTTTGTACTCAATGACACAAGGACTTGTCATTCTGATGGACTGACATGTTCACTGACATAAAGATTTACTTTTGAGAGATGAACTAAGGATTTTGAACAAGTTACGGCTTTTGCAGGTAATCCATTATGTGGTGCTGTTTGTACCAATTGTTTCGAGAAATGTGCTCACTGTTTTACAAATGTTAAGGATGATTCGAGAAATGTACTAAAGCAACTGAGAAAAACTGTAAGAGGAAAGAGTTAAGGGTAAAGAGTTAAGAGTTAAGAGTTAAGAGTTAAGGGTTAGGGTAAAGAGTAAAGAGTAAAGGGTAAAGAGTTAAGGGTAAAGAGTAAAGGGTAAAGAGTAAAGACTTAAAAGTTCAAAGTTAAGAGTAAAGAGTAAAGGGTAAAGAGTTAAGGTTAAAGAGTAAAGAGTAAAGGGTAAAGAGTAAAGGGTAAAGAGTTAAGAGTAAAGGGTAAAGAGTTAAGGTTAAAGAGTTAAGGTTAAAGAGTAAAGAGTAAAGAGTAAAGGGTAAAGAGTTAAGGTTAAAGAGTAAAGAGTGAAGGGTAAAGAGTAAAGGGTAAAGAGTTAAGAGTAAAGGGTAAAGAGTTAAGGTTAAAGAATTAAGGTTAAAGAGTAAAGAGTAAAGAGTTAAGGGTAAAGAGTAAAGACTTAAAAGTTCAAAGTTAAGAGTAAAGGGTAAAGACTAAAGGGTAAAGAGTTAAGGTTAAAGAGTAAAGAGTAAAGGGTAAAGAGTAAAGAGTAAAGGGTAAAGGGTAAAGGGTTAAGAGTAAAGGGTAAAGAGTAAAGAGTAAAGGGTAAAGGGTAAAGGGTTAAGAGTAAAGGGTAAAGAGTTAAGAGTTAAGAGTAAAGAGTTAAGGTTAAAGAATTAAGGTTAAAGAGTAAAGAGTAAAGAGTTAAGGGTAAAGAGTAAAGAGTAAAGAGTAAAGGGTAAAGAGTTAAGAGTAAAGAGTAAAGGGTAAAGAGTAAAGGGTAAAGGGTAAAGAGTTAAGAGTAAAGGGTAAAGAGTTAAGAGTTAAGAGTAAAGAGTAAAGGGTAAAGAGTAAAGGGTAAAGAGTTAAGAGTAAAGGGTAAAGAGTTAAGGTTAAAGAGTTAAGGTTAAAGAGTAAAGAGTAAAGAGTTAAGGGTTAAGGGTAAACAGTAAAGAGTTAAGAGTTAAGGGTAAAGAGTAAAGAGTAAAGAGTAAAGGGTAAAGGGTAAAGAGTTAAGAGCGAAGGGTAAAGAGTTAAGGGTAAAGAGTAAAGAGTAAAGGGTAAAGGGTAAAGAGTTAAGAGTGAAGGGTAAAGAGTTAAGGGTAAAGAGTAAAGACTTAAAAGTTCAAAGTTAAGAGTAAAGGGTAAAGACTAAAGGGTAAAGAGTTAAGGTTAAAGAGTAAAGAGTAAAGGGTAAAGAGTAAAGAGTAAAGGGTAAAGGGTAAAGGGTTAAGAGTAAAGGGTAAAGGGTAAAGGGTTAAGAGTAAAGAGTTAAGGTTAAAGAGTTAAGGTTAAAGAGTAAAGAGTAAAGGGTAAAGAGTAAAGAGTTAAGAGTAAAGAGTAAAGGGTAAAGAGTAAAGAGTTAAGGGTAAAGAGTTAAGAGTAAAGAGTAAAGAGTAAAGATAAAGAGTAAAAAGTTAAGAGTTAAGGGTAAAGAGTAAAGGGTTAAGAGTTAAGAGTAAAGGGTAAAGAGTAAAGGGTTAAGAGTTAAGAGTAAAGGGTAAAGGGTAAAGCGTAAAGAGTTAAGAGTTAAGAGTAAAGGGTAAAGAGTAAAGAGTAAAGGGTAAAGAGTAAAGGGTTAAGAGTTAAGGGTAAAGGGTAAAGCGTAAAGAGTTAAGAGTTAAGAGTAAAGGGTAAAGAGTAAAGAGTAAAGGGTAAAGAGTAAAGGGTTAAGAGTTAAGAGTAAAGAGTAAAGGGTTAAGAGTAAAGGGTAAAGAGTTAAGAGTAAAGAGTAAAGATAAAGAGTAAAAAGTTAAGAGTTAAGGGTAAAGAGTAAAGGGTTAAGAGTTAAGAGTAAAGAGTTAAGAGTAAAGATAAAGAGTAAAAAGTTAAGAGTTAAGAGTAAAGAGTAAAGGGTTAAGAGTAAAGAGTAAAGGGTAAAGAGTAAAGGGTTAAGAGTTAAGAGTAAAGGGTAAAGGGTAAAGCGTAAAGAGTAAAGAGTTAAGAGTAAAGGGTAAAGAGTAAAGAGTAAAGGGTAAAGAGTAAAGGGTTAAGAGTTAAGAGTAAAGGGTAAAGCGTAAAGCGTAAAGAGTAAAGAGTTAAGAGTAAAGGGTAAAGAGTAAAGAGTAAAGGGTAAAGAGTAAAGGGTTAAGAGTTAAGAGTAAAGGGTAAAGCGTAAAGAGTAAAGAGTTAAGAGTTAAGAGTAAAGGGTAAAGAGTAAAGAGTAAAGGGTAAAGAGTAAAGGGTTAAGAGTTAAGAGTAAAGAGTAAAGAGTAAAGGGTTAAGAGTAAAGGGTAAAGAGTTAAGAGTAAAGAGTAAAGATAAAGAGTAAAAAGTTAAGAGTTAAGGGTAAAGAGTAAAGGGTTAAGAGTTAAGAGTAAAGAGTTAAGAGTAAAGATAAAGAGTAAAATGTTAAGAGTTAAGAGTTAAGAGTAAAGGGTAAAGGG
This sequence comes from Hoplostethus atlanticus, assembly GCA_034670405.1. NCBI lineage: Eukaryota > Metazoa > Chordata > Actinopteri > Trachichthyiformes > Trachichthyidae > Hoplostethus > Hoplostethus atlanticus. The sequence goes on along the minus strand of JAXDDX010000066.1, from coordinate 983,900 downwards.
TAAAGAGTAAAGGGTAAAGAGTAAAGAGTTAAGAGTAAAGAGTAAAGAGTAAGAGTAAAAAGTTAAGAGTTAAGAGTAAAGGGTAAAGAGTAAAGGGTTAAGAGTTAAGAGTAAAGGGTAAAGGGTAAAACGTAAAGGGTAAAGAGTAAAGAGTAAAAAGTTAAGAGTTAAGAGTAAAGGGTAAAGGGTAAAGAGTAAAGGGTAAAGAGTAAAGAGTAAAAAGTTGAGAGTTAAGAGTAAAGGGTAAAGAGTAAAGAGTAAAGATAAAGAGTAAAAAGTTAAGAGTAAAGAGTAAAGGGTAAAGAGTAAAGGGTAAAGAGTAAAGAGTAAAAAGTTAAGAGTTAAGAGTAAAGGGTAAAGGGTAAAGAGTAAAGGGTAAAGGGTAAAGAGTAAAGGGTTAAGAGTTAAGAGTAAAGGGTAAAGGGTAAAGCGTAAAGAGTAAAGAGTTAAGAGTAAAGGGTAAAGAGTAAAGAGTAAAGGGTAAAGAGTAAAGGGTTAAGAGTTAAGAGTAAAGGGTAAAGGGTAAAGCGTAAAGAGTAAAGAGTAAAGAGTTAAGAGTAAAGGGTAAAGAGTAAAGAGTAAAGGGTAAAGAGTTAAGAGTAAAGGGTAAAGAGTAAAGAGTAAAGGGTAAAGAGTAAAGAGTAAAGGGTAAAGAGTAAAGAGTTAAGAGTAAAGGGTAAAGAGTAAAGAGTAAAGGGTAAAGAGTAAAGAGTTAAGAGTAAAGAGTAAAGAGTAAGAGTAAAAAGTTAAGAGTTAAGAGTAAAGGGTAAAGAGTAAAGGGTTAAGAGTTAAGAGTAAAGGGTAAAGGGTAAAACGTAAAGGGTAAAGAGTAAAGAGTAAAAAGTTAAGAGTTAAGAGTAAAGGGTAAAGGGTAAAGAGTAAAGGGTAAAGAGTAAAGAGTAAAAAGTTGAGAGTTAAGAGTAAAGGGTAAAGAGTAAAGAGTAAAGATAAAGAGTAAAAAGTTAAGAGTAAAGAGTAAAGGGTAAAGAGTAAAGAGTAAAGGGTAAAGAGTAAAGAGTAAAAAGTTAAGAGTTAAGAGTAAAGGGTAAAGGGTAAAGAGTAAAGGGTAAAGAGTAAAGAGTAAAGAGTTAAGAGTTAAGAGTAAAGAGTAAAGAGTAAAGGGTAAGAACGTTTATGATTGTACCTGAAATTAGAGATTTGGACTTCAGCCAAACCTCTTGGTCCAATCAGTGACCAGATGCATCATCCCTCCAAGTTTCATCAAACTCAGACCGGTGGTGTAGCGGTTATGGCCTTTCAAATATTGACATTTTGACCTTTAATTATAGCACCACCGTGAGGCCAATCAGTGCAAGGACAGCTGGGTTTGCGTCAATCGGACTGATGGTGTCACTCTTTGGCCAATTGGTGTAGTTAAAGTGTATGTTTTTAATGTCAGAATGCATTTGATTTAGTAAAAACCGCACCAGATACCACGTTTAATCACAGCGCCCCCATCAGGCCGCACAGGGTATTTTTTAAATACCAAGATGCATCATCCCTCCTAGTTTCATTAAAATCAGACTAGATGTCACATGAAGTATCAGGTTTGGTGGATGGACGGACACAGCCCGATCCAGTCCCGCCACACTGGTCGGTAGAAGAAAAGTTAAGTTCCCTGTCGCCCAGGGAAACGATGGGGAGGGGGCGGGGCCATCGGGAGGACAGGGATCCCTAATTCCCTCCTGATTCCCGTCCCTTATCCCCCTAAAGAGACCAGTTGAGAGCCGATAAGTCGAGGAGAGACTTTTAATCGGCAGCGCGACCTTGACTTGGAGGGAGGGAAGGGAGAGCCGGCAGCCACCTCACCCCCCCCACCCGTCCTCGGCTATGCCCCCGGGTCTGGCTGGCAGGGCATGTCGAATCACAAGCCGAGGAAGAAGAGGATGAGGAGGACGAAGGCAGGCGGAGGGGGGGGCGGGGTCATGTCACGGTGGAGATTGACAGGCAATTGGGGGCTCTGGAGATGCTGCAGTTTCTAATGTGATTCTCCACGCTGCCGGGACGAGGGAAGGTCAGAAACTACCAGTAGCTAATTCTGACTAATCGCTGCTGTAGAAGCATCGGCTGCTGCGGCGCTCGTCTTCACTCGGACTGAAAGTTTCCAGGGTCGTTCATGTGTTCAGTGACTTTCATGAACCTCCTTGAAACCTGATGAAACAATATCAATACATGGACGTCCATGCACAGAGTAACTTAACTCCGGTCAAAGCTGCACTGGCAACTGGCAAAGATAACTGTTTGAATGCTTTCAAGTTTGAAGGACTTCATTACCCAGAAGTCCAGTGACATCCTTGGACCCAAATCTGTTCTTAGTGGCTGGAAGACAATAAACCGGTTTCAACTTCTGCTCACGTAATAATTCCGTCAGAAGGATTCCCAACGCCACCTGCTGCTCTGTACCATCGAGGAATGATCTGATATGAAGCCTCGATCAATAAGGACACAATACATATTAAGGCAAAGATTCAAAATTCTTCAGCAATGTTTTCCTTGTAAAAGGGAATGGAGACCTGGAAAAGTCATGTTATTATAATTGTAAATATCTTGTGAACATGTTGCTGATCTTCTCCTCCAACCAGTGAAGTGGATGTATGTCTCACATCTTGGCTGCTTGTTGATCCACTAATCAAAACGTCCCTGAAGTTTCGTAGTTTTTTCATGTTTCAGTAGAGAAACGTTTTCATGATGACTGATGATATGTTATTAGTTCGGAAGAGAGTTTCTCATATTTTCTCCATAGTTTTTTCCTCAAAGCAGGAGGAAGGGCTGCTGCTCTTACATCCCTCTTTCTCTAACAGAACTCTCTCTCTCTCTCTCTCCATCCAGATCCCGTCTGTTTTCCAGTTCTCTCTTTCGTCTCTCTCTCTCTCTTCCCTGCAGAAAGGCAGAAGGCTACCCGGACATCAAAGCTGCTGCTTTTACATCCCTCTTTCTCTAACAGACTCTCTCTCTCTCTCTCTCCATCCATCATCCCTCTGTTTTCCAGTTCTCTCTTTCCGTCTCTCTCTCTCTCTTCCCTGCAGAAAGGCAGAAGGCTACGGCCAGACATCAAAGCAGCGCACCCCCCTCTCCGTGCACACACACACACACACACTCACACACACACACACACACACACACACCGCTAGGCTACACTGCGAGCAACACTTCAAAAGGTTGGTCTTGTTACAAATATGTGCTCAACTAAAGCCCTGTGTTGATAACTCACACTGTGGCTTAACTCTCACTCTCTCTCTCTCTCTCTCCTCTCCCTCTCTCTCTCTCTCTTTCACTGTCTCTCTCTCTCCCTCTCTCTCTCTCTCTCTCTCTCTCTCTCGCTCCTTGTTTGTCTCGCTCTCCCCTCTCTCTCCTTTTCCCTCTTTCCTTTAAGTTTCACCAGAGAGAAAAAAAGTGGGGGAAGACGGCTTAAATGCTGTTGCTTGGTGTGTGTGTGTGTGTGTGTGTGTGTGTGTGTGTGTGTGTGTGTGTGTGTGTGTGTGTGTGTGATTGGCTTATCTCCGTAGCCGAGGCTGTGAAACATCCATTTGCTGAATGAAGAGTGTGTAGCTGTGTGTTTCCTGCTTAGAGCGCTGCTGTTAGTAGGCTGAACTGTTGACTACAGGCTGTGTGTGTGTGTGTGTGTGTGTGTGTGTGTGTGTATGTGTGTGTATTACAGCTGCACAATAAAAGCTAAAACTATAATCCCCATTATTTTACTAGAAACTGTTACTAATTATTGATCCTGGTTACTAGACCAGATGATTTGAGGAACAAAATTATTTCACTGCAGTGAGAAATGAAACAGTTAAAACTGCTCTGAGGAACAAAATTATTTCACTGCAGTGAGAAAATGAAACAGTTAAAACTGCTCTGAGTTTCATTCTACCACCAATAAACCACAGAGTCATCAGTTTAACT
>JAXDDX010000066.1:947500-967500 GCA_034670405.1 Hoplostethus atlanticus | reverse complement strand
TATCAGGTCATAGAAACTCACTAAACACGACAGGAACATTCGAGTGGTTTTCTATATTTGATGATTATTTATTTCATCCTTATGGTCTCATCCCAGACCACGGGACTGCACGGTGCGGGGCGCGAGAGGCAGCGACGCCACCGTGATCACGTTAACGCAGAAAGCAACATAGAGCTGAAGAGTTTCATCCCGAGCCACCGGGAGGGATGCTGCTGCGACAGGACGGCATGCTGGGAATTCAAGTTGCGTCATCTGGAGGTTTGTGTTTAGACATCATCGTGGTCGCGAGCACAGAAGCATCTGTGCTTTCTGAAATATTTCCCCTGGTGGTGTTTGGGGATGAAACCCTCAATTCTCCCGTTCAGAATTCAACTAATCAACCACAGCACGCGCACAAACACACACACACACACACACACACACACACACACACACTCACACACACACACACACACACACACACACACACACTGACCGTCCTTTATGTCGCTGTAAATGTGGAGATACAGAGAAACACACTGAGATGAAACTGATCGAGGCTTTAGTTTATGCAGCATTATCGATATCAACAAATCGAATCGATCCAACACTGATCAGATCCCAGATTCTCCCTGAACCAGCTCTACACACTGAACTGAAGTTTGCAGCTAAAACCCGCCTCGTCTGTGTTTTTACGCACAGACTAAACCGGATCCGGGTCTTACCTCGGAGGTTCTGGATCTTCACCACCTACCTCTGCGGGGGTCCGGAGGCTGTGCGCCAGGTAGAGACGCCCCGAGTCCCGTTCAATCTGGACCGGCGAGTCGGCCTCGGATATCACCTCGAACCACCTCTGGTCAAACCTCTGGTCCGGCACGGTGAAGACCAGGTCCCCCACTCTGACGTGGTCCGGGACGGTCACGGTGTAGGCCAGCTCCTCGGTGAGGGCTCGGGGCCTCCGCGCTTTGGCCCCGGCGGCGGTCCGGACGTGGATGCGCAAGGGTCACCGGTTCACTTATCAACGCGATGCCGCCGTTATCCTTGGCGTGAATGTGCACCGTCAAGCTCCTGACGCCCGCGAGGGACCCGACCAGCCTCACCTGTCCGGTTTGGGGAACCACGTGAACCAGATGAGACTCCGGCGATGCGTAAAAGGTGACCCGTCCGTTCATCTCCGCGTCGCCGTCCTTTGCGTCAAAGCGGGCCAGCTCGGCACCGACCGGGGTCAGCTCATCCACTTCTACCGTTTTGTTTTCGCAGGTGAACCGGGGGATGTTGTCGTTCTTATCCGCCACTTCGACCTGGATCACGGCCGGTCTCCTCAGACACCCCGGCAGGGACACCTTCAGCTCGTACATCGCTATAAACTCTCGGTCCAGAGGTTTGGTAGACATCAAACCCAGATGTCGCCGGTGTCCCCGGTGATGAACTAGCCTAAAATCCGACGCGTAATCCCCCTCCAACCCGGCGTCCAGGTCCGCACCGGGACAGCCGCCGTCTCTGACCGGCAGGACCACACCGTCCACCGCCGTCCCTGCCGGGGAGTTCTCGGCAATCTGCCCCAAAAACCGGCCTGGTTGTCCGCGGTCCGCAGACAGACACACCGCTGAAACCAGAAGCAGCAGCAAGAGACCCGGTCCGGTTGCAGCTTCGGTCATGTTTCCATCAAACCCGTTTCGGTTGGAGAAGACAGCAAAGTATCAAATGATCAGCAAGAAGAGAGACGGACGGGACCTCCGTCTCTGAGGAATTCAACTGGAAAGGTTTTTACGCACGGAGGAAAGAGCGCGGTCTCCTGCAGGAAACCAAATACCAGCAGACAGTTGTATTAGTCTCTAGATAGTTACAAGGTTTTCACCCCTGAATCCGTGTCGGTACTGGAGGAGAGCGGAGAGTCAACCGGCGCACAAAAGTAAAATATCAGCAGCAGAAAACAGTTAATGAAGAATTCAATTAAATCATTTACGCACAAATGAAAGAGTGTCAGAGTTTCTCCCAGCAGTGAAACTATCAGTAACACTGGCAGGTGAACTACAGGGAGAGGAGATCTACTAGATCTACTGGAGGTCTTCCGTACAGAGAACGAGCACTAACCTGCGCCAGAGTGCGTCCACCGTCTCCACCGGAGGATGGATCAGACTGACGGACCAAACGCACCCAGACACTCCACGAGGTTCCATGAGCACCGCCCCTCCCCTCCGGATGACGACAGCCAATCAGATGCCAAGAGCGGGACTGATTGACAGTTCGCTGGGCCCGCCCACTAGCTGGCCGAGTCAGCTGAGAGAGAGAGAAAAAGAGAGAGAGGGAGAGAGAGGCATAGACAGAGAGAGAGAGAGAGAGAGGAAGAGAGAGGGAGAGAGAGGGAGAGGGAGATGGAGACAGAACGAGAGAATGAGTGATAGATTCTTTCTCTCCATACTTTGGCAACACAGAAGTATTACTTGCCATGCCAATAAAGTAAATTGATTGACTGGATGATTGATTGAACGATAGAGAGACAAAGAGAGAGAGTGTGAAAGCAGCTCCCCCTGTGGAACCAGACGGATCCACAGCGTCATCAACCTGAAGCTGCATGAGGCCAGACGCTTTTCTGAAACTATTAATATTAAATATTAATAGTAACTATACTAGTCACTGACTGGAGGTCAGATTGACCCTCACACACTGAACCACTACATGCTAAATAAAAGAAGCTAAATGACACAATCATGGAATCCTTCATCAATACCGACCGGTGACGCTCTGATTGGCTGTCTCTATTGTCTCTATTGTTCCCACATCTGAATCCCTAGAGGCCCAGGTGACCTTTGACCTTCCCCTCCAGGCGACCACTAGTTCACCGCTGTGTCCATCCTTACCGCGACCCCGACATCCCATATTAATATTCCACAACCCAGTGATGTTACTGCCAAACAAGTGAATGGTGTTCAAACCTCATGTGATATTTCACCACCCAGACCTCATCAGGAGGAGGAGTGGACCTCCAGACAACACCGATAACCTCCCTGTATTTTGTGTTTTTGTGTGGTTGTGTCTCCCCAGCCTCTGACCTGTCAGGTGAAGCTGTTTGACTTCCAGATCTCTGGAGAGGATTTCTGATTGTTCTGTCATCCAGTTGCACCGGGGTTCCATTCCCAACTCATGACAACAGGTTTTCATTTTAACCATGACCAGAACCAGAACCTGACCTCAACCAGGCTGGTTTAGTTACCTGACCTGAACCAGTGTGTTGGTTATGTGGCTCGGCAGGTTCAGTACAAATCAACAGTGCAGAACTTTTGATATGACAAGAAACTCAAATATAAAGTAAACTAAAACTCAACGACCTCTCACCTTCAAACATCTCTGTGTTTGAATTCCTGAGGGGAAAATGACGATGTGAAGTTTTACCAAGTCTGATGAAGGGTCATTGAACACAGCATGTGATTCAACCAGTTGAATTCAAAATATTTAATTTCATTCACTCGTTTTCAACCAGCTGCTCCGGCTGAGTTCAAGAGTTCCTCCGAGAAACCGATCCAGACTGATCCAGACTGATCCAGACTGATCCAAACCGATCCAGACCGATCCAGACCGATCCAGACCGATCCAAACCGATCCAAATCGATCCAAACCGATCCAGACCGATCCAAACCGATCCAGACCGATCCAGACCGATCCAGACCGATCCAAACCGATCCAGACCGATCCAGACCGATCCAAACCGATCCAAACTGATCTCTTCCCATTTTAAAATGTTGTCTTGTGTCACATTTAGAGTTTTTATCCGTACAGTATCAAGTGCATTCATCTTCATGGCCCCAGAGGGAATTGAACCCCCGACTGTTGCTCTACAGGCCGATGAGTCAAAGCCTCAGCAGCCTCCTCGGTCTGCAGGCTGCGGCGGTAACGGCGGCGGCCTGCAGCAGCATCGTCTGTCTGGATCTCTTCAATCAAAGTGTAATTTACTGAGATCAATATATTTCTTCTTGGTGCTTCGAGGGAAGAGAGACTTTCTTTCTTCACGCAGCTGAATCGACTGAAACCTCTGTGTGTGTGTGTGTGTGTGTGTGTGTGTGTGTGTGTTGCTTACTTTCACATTGACTTGATCGAGCTTCAGTTGAAACATAAATTGTGTGTTTTATTTTTGAGTCTTCAGGATCAGAATCCATTTGATCACATGGTAGAGGAAGAGGAAGAGGAAGATGGAGGACAGGAAGCGTCTACAGTGACCTCATGGGAAAATGACACACTGTGAAACTGTAAACCCGGTGTGACCGGTGACCACGAGGTGATCTACGGGAGGGTAAACCTTTAACTAACCTTTATCACCACTACACCACTACAGCCTACCGTCTCCTACTGGGCCCGCCCCCCCGAAGGTAAAGCCTCTGGATATCTGATGTGGGCGTCGGTCTGATGCAGCAGCAGCTGAAATGACAGCAACAGCGGTTTGTGATTGGTTCCCAGAGTAGGTGTGACAGAAGGTGTGTGGAGCTTGGCCTTGATTGGATGATGGGTAGTGATGTAATGATGAGGGGCTCCGCCTTCAGACTGATTGGATAATAGTGGGAGAGAGGAAGGCCTCCTGATGAACCCAACTACCTGGTGTTCCTTGTGTTCCTCCTCCAGTCGACGACGTGACGTCACCTTGAGATGTTTCCAGTCTGAAATCAGGAAATGTTTCATGGATCTAAAACATCAGAAACTGTCAGGTGGTTCATCAGATCCCGTCGTCCTCCGATACCATGGAGCTTCATCTGTTCAGGGTGGGAACATGTATAACGGTATAACGGTATGATATCTCACATCCTACAAGCTTTAAAGGAAAAACACTGTTAGGAAGAGAAGAGGAGGAGAGGAGGAGAGGAGGAGAGGAGGAGGAAGAGGAGAGGAGGAGGAGAGGAGGAGGAAGAGAGGAGGAGGGGAGAATCATGTAATGTATTGAGGCTTGATATTTAACTGTTCCATTTTTTTCTTCTTTTCTTTCTCGTTTTTAATCTCATCTCTCTCTCTCTCTCTCTCTCTCTCTCTGTCTCTCTCTCTCTCTCTCTCTCTGTCTCTCTCTCTCTCTCTCTCTCCCGCTCTCTCTGTCTCTCTCTCTCTCTCTCTCCGCTCTCTCTCTCTCTCTCTCTCTCTCTCTCTCCGTCTCTCTCCTCTCTCTCTCTCCTCTCTCTCTTCTCTCTCCCTCCTCGCTCTCTCTCTCTCTCTCTGCTCTCCTCTCTCTCTCTCTCCTCTCCCTCTTCTCTTCTCTCCTCTCTCTCTCTCCCTCCTCTCTCTCTCTCATACTCCACTCTCTCGTTCATCTCTCTCTCTCTCCTCTCTTCACACCTCTCCATATATACACACATCTCTTTATTGTTACATGGTCTCCCCCAGCGTTACCTACCTCTTGACACACATCGTAATCTGAGGAGAGCAGCAGCAGACAGGGCTGTGAACACGACCACCGTGCTGCTGTCATCAAAACTTGGATTGATATGAATCTAAGTGTGTCCTGATTGTCCACAGCTCCAGGTTTACTGCGTGTACCTCTATACAGAGTCGTCGAAGTCCTGATGAGAGGAGTCAATGTCATGTAATGAGGGCTACTGGAAACACGCGCTGAGCTTGCGTCAAATTAATCAAAATGTGATGATGATCTATACTCTCGTTTCATACGTGATTGTCAACGAGGCTCAGGTAGATTTCGGTGTTGTTCCATTCGGAACTAGTGAATCCCATGGACACGATCAGGTGAGAACTGTGAGGAGTCACATGCATCAGATAATGATCGTCTAAAGCCTTGTTGAAGACCCTGCCCTCGACCTTGAACTTCAAAGTATTAGATCACAATACGATGATAGGCAGACGTCCGTACCGTTGTTCACTCACACTGAATGCAACGACTCAGGGTCATTCCATTGGGATGCGGAAACCATTCTGAAAGTAGAAATCACTACTGAAGTTGGGGAGAGGCGATGCAGGTGAGGGACTGGTAGGACCTCTGCGCCCGGCAGAAATAATAACTACAGAATAAAGCCGTGACAGACCCGTCCTTTGCTCAACCATCACAGGTGATTTACCATCTGGTCTGAGGCAGCGAATATCATTTCACTACACTTACAACCTCGATCACCGGCTCATTCCATTACGCCGCATGACCGGATTTCACCACGCTAACGATGAATAAGCCAGGTATATCCGTGAAGTAAAACACCATCGGGGATTGATAAAGAAAGGTAAGATGGCAAGCGCTACTGCAACCGAGTGATGCTAACGCGGTCATCACAAACATCAACCTCGACCTCGCCGCTCAGGATCGGTGAAGTCTCATGTGTCGCTTCGTTCTTTCAACTTCAACACGAACTGAAGGGACTTTAATAACCACCAGTCAAAACATCCACTTCCTGTTTTGAAAAAGGAAATGTTGAATTTAATTCGCTCAAAACATCGAGTGACTTGGTGTCACGTTGCTCCTGCTGAGGTGTTTGATCTTACTTCATCTTAACCAATCATTTAGTCTGAACAGCTGAAATCTGAAAGACAAACCGTGATCAGGAGGCGTTCACTGACACAGCGGCATCACCGTAGAGTCCAGCATCACTCAGGAGCATCAGGCAACCATTATTCTCCAACATGGATTTTTGTTGTTCGTTGAGTGAAGTTGAGTTTCATGACTCGTTGTGTCGTTGAAACCACTGAGCTTTAAATAAAGATTGAAACCTGATCAATAAAGAAACGTGATCAATAAAGAATCAATAAAGACTCAGACGCATCACTTCCTGTGACGAAGATAGGAAGACTCTAGGTATCCCTGTCTGTCTCTCTCTCCATCTGTCTCTCTCTCATCTGTCTCTCTCTCCATCTGTCTCTCTCCATCTGTCTCTCTCTCATCTGTCTCTCTCTCATCTGTCTCTCTCCATCTGTCTCTCTCTCATCTGTCTCTCTCTCCATCTGTCTCTCTCTCCATCTGTCTCTCTCTCCATCTGTCTCTCTCCATCTGTCTCTCTCTCCATCTGTCTCTCTCCATCTGTCTCTCTCTCATCTGTCTCTCTCTCATCTGTCTCTCTCTCCATCTGTCTCTCTCTCCATCTGTCTCTCTCTCCATCTGTCTCTCTCCATCTGTCTCTCTCTCCATCTGTCTCTCTCCATCTGTCTCTCTCTCATCTGTCTCTCTCTCATCTGTCTCTCTCTCCATCTGTCTCTCTCTCTTAGTCTTTTCTTATATTTCTCTCATTGCTCTCTCTTTCCCTCCCTCTCTATGTATGTTTCTCTCTCTCTGTCTGTCTTGTCTCTCTTTTTATTGACCTCTCTCTCTTCCTGTCTCCCTCTCTCTCTCTCTCCCTCTGTCTCCCTCTCTTTACATGTCTCTCTCTCTTCCTCCCTCTCATTCCGTCTCTTTCTGTCTCTCTCTGTAATAAACAACATCCAAATATGCCACATCAGCGCAAACTCCCTGCATGCCCTTGTACATCACACACACACACACACACACACAGAGACACACACACACACACACACACACACACACACACACACACACACACACACAGTTGCCGCAGAAACGCAGCATCCAAGCAAAAACCTCTAACAGTAAAACCCAGCAGCTCACGATGCTGTGGGTTTCTCTGGGTTGATATGAGGCTGTGAAGGCCGATACTCATGTTTTAAATATATATAATACATATAATATATAAATATATCAAATTTAACCACGTTGGTGCAGCAAAAGTCCCGTCAGGTGGAAAAGACACTGAAACAACATTTTCTCCTTGGATTTCCTGTTGATGGAGTTTGAGTTCCTGTAGGTGGCGCTCTTTTCTCTGTCTGTTCAGCCACGGTGGCTATCGCTGCTCATGCTAACTACCCAGTTCTTCTTCTGTTGAGACGTAAAACGCATCACTTCCTGTCTCCAGAGGGTTTCTCCCGGTAAAGACCTTACCTGACACCGGGTGTTGAGAGCAGCAGATGGAGAAGCTTCATGATGGTTGAGGTTGATGATGTTGAGGTCCAGAGATCAGAGAGAGGAGAGAGATTTAGAGAGAGATGTTGCAGATTTTTTCTTTAAAACATGAAAATCACCAAAAGTGGAGATACAGGGTTTACACATGACAACCAGCCGAGCTAGCGCCACATCAGGCCGGGCTAGCCATCATCCTCAGTGCCCGAGTCAGGACAGATGGTTTGAATTAAGACCTTGAGGGATGGAGGGAAGGAGGGGGAGGATGATAGGGGAGGAGAGGGGAGGAGGAGGGGGGAGGAGGGAGGGGGGGGAGGAGAGGGGAGGGGGGGAGGGAAGGTGAGAGACGGTTATCCTCCACCCTCCATCTGTCCAAAATGTCACGCAGCAATCTGAGAACCATCAACCTGGCTGACGAGTGAAGACCACATGTTTCTACCAGACCAGGCTGGAAGGTGTGTGTGTGTGTGTGTGTGTGTGTGTGTGTGTGTGTGTGTGTGTGTGTGTGTGTGTGTGTGTGTGTGCTTCTAGACTGCAGGAATAACAGGCACTTAATGCCATTTTAAATTGAGTGGTATTTCCCTTTAAGTACGTAGTTTACTCTCATTCCTGTAGGTGACTGACGAGCTTATGACACACGAACTGCATGATTACTACACACACACACACACACACACACACACACACACATAACTTTCTCCAACGTCCAAATAATGACAGGCGACGGTAATAATAATTGCGCCTGACGAACAAACGAAAAATCCCCAGCCTTGGAACGATGCCAGACACACACACACACACACACGCACACACACGCACACACACACACACACACACACACACACACACACACACACAGAGTTGGTCTTTGAAGCTATTTGTTTCCACTGCCTCTCATAATGGCGTTTTCAAAGAGCTGTCAATCAAAGCTCCTCACCTGGAGGTTTCATGTGATGAATCAGAAACACCAAACTGATCTGCAGTGTTGCAAAAACGTTTTGACACAATTGTTGTTGTTGAATAAACGATGACGCGGCGAGGCTGTGAAACATTTCGTCCATATGTGGTTTTTAGTTGCTACGTTGGAATATTCTGTCTTTGGTCCTTTTTCCATTTTTCTAGAATTATTATACATATATATTATATAGAATATTAATTATTTATTTTTTCTGACATTCAGGAAGTTTATTTATTTGTGTCTGTCCAGCCGGTGGAAATGCACATTAATGCTTTGTCGCAATTAATTTTGCGACATTTCAAAAACATGCTTAACAGTTTGATGGAAACAGAGAAACAACAGCAGAGGGAAATGAAAACGATCCGTCGGCCAACGTTGTTCTAGTTTGTTTCCGGGGGGAAGGATTTAGCAGGCGCGCTGGTCAGGGGTCAGATAGAGGCCCTTTCTCAGTAAGCGTTCTTGTGTCCTCCATGACGGTAAAACCTTTACACTATGATATCTAACATCAAACTACTGAACTACCAGTTTACTGAACACCTGGACCAGTTTACTGAACACTCGGACCAGTTTACTGACCACCTGGACCAGTTTACTGAACACTCGGACCAGTTTACTGACCACCTGGACCAGTTTACTGAACACCGGTCTTTCTCAATTCAGTTCAATAACTTTATTGACAAAAATACAAAATGTCAGTTTTGAACCAACAAGCAACAGTTTATCCATCCAGCTACGTTGAGGTGTGTCCACGGACCAGCAGCCTCCTGACTGGCTCTGTCAGCATGGAGGGAGTCAGTAGATTCTATAATAAGATCTTCCCTTCCCCCCGACAGCCAGGGTTTTCTACCCAGAGTGATCCCTCTCTCCTCCACAGACCGTCCTGCCGTCCTCAGATGGTTCATCAGATCCAGTCAGCGCCGTCCGACACCTTGGAGCCTCAACAGCTTAAATAAATAAAGTTTCAAAAAGAATTTGACTTTTTAAATCCAGCCTGTTCCCAGCGTTCCCGGCGTTCCCGGCGTTCCCAGAGCTCCCAGAGCTCCCAGCGCTCCCAGCGCCCCTCTCAACACCAAGCAGCGCTGCAGGGAAGGTGGGAAGCTTAATGACCGTGGCCTCGTTCTCCTCCGGGCCGCTGTGACTGACGGACTGACAGCTCCTGATGAATGACATTTGCCGCCTCGACGCCAGGCGGCGGGAGGCGATCCAGCTGCTAAACATCAGCCCGGCCGCCATAACGAGCCCCGCTGGCCGGGTCAGCTGAGGGCCACCGGGGCCAAGGCCCTCATGGAGCGCCAGGTAGAGAGGCGGCGAGGAAATGAGGGAACGGAGCAAACCGCCGCCACCGGGTGAAAACCTCAACGCTTTAACCTCAACGCTTTAACCTCCACTTATCCAGGAACAGGACAGACTGGTTCCACTGGGAGCTGACCAGTACAACCACAGTCTCTACTGGTTCCACTGGAGCTCATTCATTTAATGAATGATCTTTATTGTTGTTGTTTTCTGATGTTTCTGTTTTATTGTCTTTGTGTTTTCATCCTTTATAAAGTTTATTATTATTATTTTTGTCACATGAAGGTCTACAGATGTTCAGAGAGTCTTGTGGTGTGAAGAAGAAAACTATCCACCTTATGAAATAAATATATGCTCTGTGTGTGTGTGTGTGTGTGCGTGTGTGCGTGTGCGTGCGTGTGTGCGTGCGTGCGTGTGTGTGTGTGTGAATAATCCCTTTATGATGTCTAATTGAAGTTCATGCTTACAAACAGTCTTGGATTCAGGACATCAAACGTGCATTTATAGAAAAACTCACAAAAAACAATTTCTAGTCGTCTGTAATTGTGTGATCGTTCTTATTGTCCGCCGGCGTCTCAAACGCTTAAATCCTCTTTTCCCCGACCGATGACGGCAAACCAAGACCCTCCCCACGCCACAGATGTAAAAGAGGAACATTAATCCCTCGCTGGTTTGTTGGAGTTACTGATGACAAAGCGCCGAACACGTCCAATCTTTTCATTCAGCCCTTTAATGCCTCACGTTGTCCTGGACGTTGAGAGATGTGTCGAGGTCCCGCCGCCGCCGTGGGAAAAAGAAAACGTGGTGGAAAACGATGGTTTCGTTTTTCATACTGGAAGTTGACATGGTCATTTATGTGTTGCGTTCAATGACTTCAGGCCTCGTTTCCACATTGTTTTTCTTCAACAGCAGTGATTTGCTGCAGAGGAGTGTTTGGTGTCATCAGACCAGTCCTTGAAGGGGTCTTCACAGCTTCATTCATGACGACAGCCCGGTAACTCTGAACCTCTGAAGGAGCGTTCATCTGGGGGTTGTTTCCTCCACCGGTCAGACTGGAGGATAAGAAGCTTTACGCAGAGGAAGGTCGAGTGGGCTAACCTGTCGAGTTTGGGATGGACCACGTTTCCATCTGAAGAGCCGTTCTCTAAAATACAGCAGGTGAAACGTCTTCAACCAAGGAGTTTAGCTGCCGGCTAACCTTTCAAAATGACCATCATTTGGTTTCATTTTGTGCCGTCAGTCGTCCTGCCTCAAACAGGTTTCAGGAGCAATGAGTTTTTGAAGTTGCGTCATAAATCTACCAACCATCTAATCCAGGATCAGTCTGATAGTTAGTAATGTGTCAGTAGAACCAGTTGACTGTCTGAACCAGGTTGTTGTGGTGTGTCTGTAGATCATCCAGTAACGTTCTCAGTAAAAGTGATCAGTGTGATCAGGTAGATTTGTCTCCAAATGTAGGTTACTGTGACTCAGTAAACTGTCTTGTCTTTAGCCCTAGTCTCTACTCCAAAACACTCTGAGTTGGAGCTGGAGAAGAGTCAGCTAGTTAACCTGAACACACTGGTAGCTAGCTAACTAGTTACTGTTAACATGGGACTACTAGCCACTGCTAACGCTAGCTTCTACTAGATACGTTAGCTAGCTAACTAGCCAGCAGGCTAGTTTAGTTACTGTTAACATGGGACTACTAGCCACTGCTAACGCTAGCTTCTACTAGCTACGTTAGCTAGTGTGCTAACCAGATGTGTTAACAACAAGACAGTGATGGTTAGCTGACCAGATACTATGGTTAGCTAGCTAACAAGCTACATGATCTAAACACTAAATCAATCAGATGGATCAGTGATGAAATGATCAGTTCAGTAGAAACAGACAGAAATTAACCATGAAGATTCAATTCTGTTGAGACAGAAACACAATCAGCTGAGGACCTCCAACATGGCCGCCAGAGGGGGCGGGGCTGTTTCGCGCTCAAAGATGAATAATAATAACAAAATATAATAATAATGAAGTTTATTTCTATTGAACTTCTCTAAATGCAGAAAACATTAAAGAGAGAGTGTGTGTGTGTGTGTGTGTGTGTGTGCAGACAATGCTCTTATTGTAAATATTGTGTTGTTTTTTATATAGAGCTCTTAAAAACTGTGACATTGTAAATATTGTGTTGGTTATTGTAAGTAGTGTGAACCTGTTATTTTGCACATTATTTTGCACATTTCTGCTGAGCATTGCCACTTTGCATTTCACTGCACACCTCGTGTGTGTATGTGACAATTAAACTTCTTGAATCTTGAATCTTGAACAATAGATGGACTGTTTGACCGTTGGAAAAAGCGACTGTGTAATTAGGAGTCAGTGACATCTACACACACACACACACACACACACACACACACACACACACACACACACACACACTGTCTCTGGTCATGGCATATGTTCTCTTTCTCTCTTTGTGTCTCCCTCACTCTGTCCATCTCACTCACACACACTCTCACAAATATGCATACACTCTCTCTCTCTCTCTCTCTCTCTCTCTCTCTCTCACACACACACACACACACACACACACACTAAAGAGCAGCAGGAAACAGACTGACAGGCGCTAACCTTAGCAGTCAGGGCCGTACAGCATGTGTGTGTCGTTACCCGAGAGACAGAGAGAGAGAGAGAGAGAGAGAGAGAGTGTGTGTGTGTGTGTGTGTGTGTGTGTGTGTGTTAATGACTAACACACTGATCATTGTATGAACTCAATAGCCAACACATGTGAGACTGACTGACAGACTGTTGAACCAGTTCAGCTCTTCACCCTGTCACTAACCTCCTCCTCCTCCTCCTCCTCCTCCTCTTCTAACCTTCACCTCTTCCTCCTCCTCTCCTCCTCTTCTCCTCTAAGCTTCACCTCCTCCTCCTCCTCCTCTCCTCTCTGATCTCCTCCTCTCCTCTCTTCTTCACCTCCTTCTCCTTCTCCTCCTCCTCTCCTCCTTCCCTCACCTCCTCCCTCCTCTGAAAGACGTGGTGTTTTGTTCAAATATCAGCTCAACGTTTCACAGCTGATTCAATCTATTCTTCTAGTCTCTACCTGTCTGTCTCTCTCTACCTGTCTCTCTCTCTACCTGTCTCTCTCTCTACCTGTCTGTCTCTCTACCTGTCTCTCTCTATCTACCTGTCTCTCTCTCTACCTGTCTCTCTCTCTCTCTACCTGTCTGTCTCTCTACCTGTCTCTCTCTCTCTACCTGTCTCTCTCTACCTGTCTGTCTCTCTACCTGTCTCTCTCTCTCTACCTGTCTCTCTCTCTACCTGTCTCTCCCTCTACCTGTCTCTCTCTCTCTCTACCTGTCTCTCTCTCTCTACCTGTCTCTCCCTCTACCTGTCTCTCTCTCTACCTGTCTCTCTCTCTACCTGTCTCTCCCTCTACCTGTCTCTCTCTCTACCTGTCTCTCCCTCTACCTGTCTCTCTCTCTACCTGTCTCTCTCTCTCTACCTGTCTCTCTCTCTCTCTGAATGGTAACCAGCTGTAGATAATCTGCTCTGTTGTTTTAATGACTAGCGTGTGTTGAGCTGAATGATGGGTAATGACCCTGTCAACGTCTGGTCACCACACACACACACACACACACACACACACACACACACACACACACACACACACAAATCCACACAAATCCACAAATACACACACACACACACACACACACACAGACACCCTCCAAGTACCTGGAGGATGATGAGGTCATGTTTTAAAGGAATAACTCAACAGAAACGAGCTTGTGTCCAACGTGATGAAACGTTTATTTAATATATAATATATAAAAGACCTTCTGACTCCAGCAGGTTCAACACTACAGTAGTAGTAGTAGTAGTAGTAGTATAGTAGTAGTAGTAGTATAGTAGTAGTATAGTAGTAGTAGTAGTAGTAGTAGTAGTAGTATAGTAGTAGTATAGTAGTAGTAGTAGTAGTAGTAGTATAGTAGTAGTAGTAGTAGTAGTAGTAGTAGTAGTATAGTAGTAGTAGTAGTAGTAGTAGTATAGTAGTAGTAGTAGTAGTAGTAGTAGTATAGTAGTAGTATAGTAGTAGTAGTATAGTAGTAGTAGTAGTAGTAGTAGTAGTATAGTAGTAGTAGTAGTAGTAGTATAGTAGTAGTAGTAGTAGTAGTATAGTAGTAGTATAGTAGTAGTAGTATAGTAGTAGTAGTAGTAGTAGTAGTAGTAGTAGTAGTATAGTAGTAGTAGTAGTATAGTAGTAGTATAGTAGTAGTAGTATAGTAGTAGTAGTAGTAGTAGTAGTATAGTAGTACTAGTACAACACTGACATGCTGTAGTATGATGAACGCAGCTCTGATGATGATGCAACACGCTGGACGAGGCTGACCCCAACGTTTCTGTTACCAAGCTCAACGAAGAGGTCTGGTTCAGGTCTGGTTCTGGTCTGGTTCAGGTCTGGTTCAGGTCTGGTTCAGGTCTGGTTCAGGTCTGGTAACTAAACCAGTCTGGTTCAGGTCTGGTTCTGGTCTGGTTCAGGTCTGGTTCTGGTTTGGTAACTAAACCAGTCTGGTTCAGGTCTGGTTCTGGTCTGGTAACTAAACCAGTCTGGTTCAGGTCTGGTTCTGGTCTGGTTCAAGTCTGGTTCAGATCTGGTAACTAAACCAGTCTGGTTCAGGTCTGGTTCTGGTTTGGTAACTAAACCAGTCTGGTTCAGGTCTGGTTCTGGTCTGGTTCAGGTCTGGTTCTGGTCTGGTTCAGGTCTGGTTCTGGTCCGGTACATGTCATAAACAACACGGTGATATTTCTGGAGGCGGAAGATATTTTACATTATTTTACAAAATGTTAACATCATAAAGTCAACAACCACCTTGGACTGTGAAACTGAAACATCCACCGGGTTGATCGGGTTGATCGGGTTGATCGGGTTGATCGGGCCGATCCGACATCAAGATAACTGACGGGTTTCTAGAATTTCTTTATGGAGGAAAAACCCGTTCAGCTTTCTAATCCAATACGTTGTTGTTCACATGACGAGATCCAGGAAGCATCATCTGATGGTCTGTTGTTGTGGAAGCATCATCATCTGATGGTCTGTTGTTGTGAAGCATCATCTGATGGTCTGTTGTTGTGGAAGCATCATCATCTGATGGTCTGTTGTTGTGAAGCATCATCTGATGGTCTGTTGTTGTGAAGCATCATCTGATGGTCTGTTGTTGTGAAGCATCATCTGATGGTCTGTTGTTGTGAAGCATCATCTGATGGTCTGTTGTTGTGGAAGCATCATCTGATGGTCTGTTGTTGTGGAAGCATCATCTGATGGTCTGTTGTTGTGAAGCATCATCTGATGGTCTGTTGTTGTGGAAGCATCATCTGATGGTCTGTTGTTGTGGAAGCATCATCTGATGGTCTGTTGTTGTGGAAGCATCATCTGATGGTCTGTTGTTGTGAAGCATCATCTGATGGTCTGTTGTTGTGGAAGCATCATCATCTGATGGTCTGTTGTTGTGAAGCATCATCTGATGGTCTGTTGTTGTGAAGCATCATCTGATGGTCTGTTGTTGTGGAAGCATCATCTGATGGTCTGTTGTTGTGGAAGCATCATCTGATGGTCTGTTGTTGTGGAAGCATCATCTGATGGTCTGTTGTTGTGGAAGCATCATCTGATGGTCTGTTGTTGTGGAAGCATCATCTGATGGTCTGTTGTTGTGGAAGCATCATCCTGATGGTCTGTTGTTGTGAAGCATCATCTGATGGTCTGTTGTTGTGGAAGCATCATCATCTGATGGTCTGTTGTTGTGAAGCATCATCTGATGGTCTGTTGTTGTGGAAGCATCATCTGATGGTCTGTTGTTGTGGAAGCATCATCTGATGGTCTGTTGTTGTGAAGCATCATCTGATGGTCTGTTGTTGTGAAGCATCATCTGATGGTCTGTTGTTGTGGAAGCATCATCATCTGATGGTCTGTTGTTGTGGAAGCATCATCATCTGATGGTCTGTTGTTGTGAAGCATCATCTGATGGTCTGTTGTTGTGGAAGCATCATCATCTGATGGTCTGTTGTTGTGGAAGCATCATCTGATGGTCTGTTGTTGTGGAAGCATCATCTGATGGTCTGTTGTTGTGGAAGCATCATCTGATGGTCTGTTGTTGTGAAGCATCATCTGATGGTCTGTTGTTGTGGAAGCATCATCTGATGGTCTGTTGTTGTGAAGCATCATCTGATGGTCTGTTGTTGTGAAGCATCATCTGATGGTCTGTTGTTGTGGAAGCATCATCATCTGATGGTCTGTTGTTGTGAAGCATCATCTGATGGTCTGTTGTTGTGGAAGCATCATCATCCGATGGTCTGTTGTTGTGAAGCATCATCTGATGGTCTGTTGTTGTGGAAGCATCATCATCTGATGGTCTGTTGTTGTGGAAGCATCATCTGATGGTCTGTTGTTGTGGAAGCATCATCTGATGGTCTGTTGTTGTGGAAGCATCATCATCTGATGGTCTGTTGTTGTGAAGCATCATCTGATGGTCTGTTGTTGTGGAAGCATCATCTGATGGTCTGTTGTTGTGGAAGCATCATCATCTGATGGTCTGTTGTTGTGAAGCATCATCTGATGGTCTGTTGTTGTGGAAGCATCATCATCTGATGGTCTGTTGTTGTGAAGCATCATCTGATGGTCTGTTGTTGTGAAGCATCATCATCCGATGGTCTGTTGTTGTGAAGCATCATCTGATGGTCTGTTGTTGTGGAAGCATCATCATCTGATGGTCAGTTGTTGTGGAAGCATCATCTGATGGTCTGTTGTTGTGGAAGCATCATCATCTGATGGTCTGTTGTTGTGGAAGCATCATCATCTGATGGTCTGTTGTTGTGAAGCATCATCTGATGGTCTGTTGTTGTGAAGCATCATCTGATGGTTGTTGTTGTGAAGCATCATCATCTGATGGTCTGTTGTTGTGGACAGCATCACATCTGATGGTCTGTTGTTGTGGAAGCTCAATCCTTGAGGTCGTTTTAGCTCATCAGCGTTCGTTTAACCTCTATGTCCGTTGTTGAAGCACTCCATCATCTGGTATATCCTGCCAGGCATGTGAAGAAGCACAGTCTTGGTCGTTGTTGAACACTCACACGAGGTCGTTACACATCTGATGTCTGTGTTGTGAACACACGCTGTGTGCGTAAGCCCTGGGTCTGTAAGCACCACCCTGACGGTCATTCTACACACAACCCTCCATGATGCACAATTACTCACCGCCTCCTTAGGTACTTCACAGGTTAAATGAAACCTGTTCCCGTTTGTCACTGACTGAAACCACTGCACAGCGAGCAAACGCTTTGGCCAGGTGGAGTAGCCGCCCAGCCGGCTATATTACGAGGACGGGCAGACACTCGACTACTCACAGCACACTACTCACTTTCAAACCGCTCGACTACGTTGCAGGCGAGACCAATCAAACGCATCGACCACCCGGGCTAGAAACATGCACACGACATCACACCGGTACACACACACACAACATCATTTAGAACACAGGATTGTGACCCACTGCTCGCTTTACACCTGCATTTTCTCTCACATAAACCAGAACACACCGTGATACCATATTAGAACCTTTTCTAAACTTTCAAAAACTGATAAACGATGAATATAAACCTAATTGTGATAAAGAGATGTGAAGGAGGTTGAGGTTCCTCCAGGCCCGTTGTTTTATCTTTAATTTTAGGAACCAGAACAACGTCGACATGGTCCAACAGAAACCCTCCTGCTGGTCATCCGTCCTCCGTCTCCAGACGAAGAGAGGGAGCCTCAATAAACTGGTCCCAGAGGGTGAAGCAGCCCGGGGCCGGCTGGCTGACACCCCACATCTAAATCATGGCGTTAAGCACCGGTACGAGGACCTGAAGGAGAACTGCAGGAGGGGAAATTCATGCATTATGTGTTTTAATATTCAGGGTTTGGAGAGTGGATGAGCTCATCCCCGTGGAGCCGAGCCATTTGGCTTCCCTTCAAAGCAACGGACGTTTAGGAGGCGAGCGCCGTGTGAAAGATGGGGTCGACCAAAACGCTGAACGGACATTTTGATCATCTGAAGGTCGTTCAATAACTCTGGTCACCGATCAGGGATCAATAAACCTTGTTGCTGTTGTCGTGTGAAAACCTCACAACTCCAATTTTCAAGTTTTAACTTAAATTGTAGGATTTTGTTAGGAAACTCAAGGACCCCCTGCTGTGATGAAACCTTTCAAACACTCGATGGTCGACCTGCTGATACGAGGTCTCATAGATATAATATATATAATATAAGTATATATAATAATATAATATAATATAATATAAGTAAAGCATCTGAACGTCGTTTCTCTGTAATATTCAATTCAATACACATTTTAAAGTAAGATTTAAAAATGTTTTATCTTTAACCCTCTACTGACGGGATGAGAGGGCGTGGGTATTTTAATGAATCCACACTGAAAACACACACTGAAAACACACACACACACACACACACACACATACACACACACACACTTAAGACAAGCGGAGGAGGTGTGTGTTAGAAATGAGGTCAGCGACGGTGTTTCCAAAACACTCTCTCTCTCTCTCTCTCTCTCTCTCTCTCTCTCTCTCTCTCTCTCTCTAACCTTTAGAGGATCCTGCCGACACACAGATTAACTCCCACTGCAAATCCTGGACGACAGCTCACACACACACACACACACACACACACACACACACACACACACACACACACACACACACACGCTAGTGACAGCATAAAGTAATACCTCACACACAGATACGTGTGCAAACTCTCAATTTCTCTCTCAATCTCTTGCCTACACACACACACACACACACACACACACACACACACACTAGGGGCTGCATAAAGTAATATCTCAAACACACATACAAGCTCTCATTCTTTAACTCTTGACTACACACACACACACACTTACACACACACACACACACACACACACAGAGGCACGTCCTCCTCCAATCCCTGGTAAAAAGCTGACTTGATGTGACGGGAGGTCTGCAGACTCGACAGAAACAAGGCAGAATGTGACTCCGGTGCAGATAGCGGATGTGAGCTATCTGTCAGGTTTCTGTCAGAAAACGACACGGCGGTGTACGAAACAAGCGCTCCCCCGCGTCACATGACCCGGACGAGCCAGCGCACATTTGTCAAACCTCAACAAATCCTCAATGTAGGGCACAATGTAGGGCTCTCTCGCCTCACACAGAATCAACGTCACTTTAAGCTTTGAAACGTCTGATGCTGGCGCCCCCAAGTGGCAGCGGGAGGTAACTGGGGGGGGGTTGAAGGACTTCACTACCCAGAAGTCAGGCAACGTGACGTCCGTAAACTGATTTATCGAATCCACTGATGCAAAGTTGATTTTGTGTTTTTGTGGAGGACAAACTTCTCAAGACGCTTCTGGAAGCTGATTGGATGGGATGTGTGGTTCACAACATGAATCTCAGGGGCATCCCATTGGTTCCTGTCAGCTGACTCCTCCTCCCGTCAGCTGACTCCTCCTCCCGTCAGCCATCCTCGGTTGGTAGAAAACCTCTGAGATCTTTATCCGTCCTCCATCTTTGGTTTTGGACTCCGTTAGATATTAACGCCAAAAGTGTCAGAACAGACAAGAACTATTATTGAGGAACCTCCATCTTTGTCTCTCAGCCTCACTGTAGTGTTCTTCACTGTGGTGTTCTTCACTGTGGTGTTCCTCACTGTAGTGTTCTTCACTGTGGTGTTCCTCACTGTAGTGTTCCTCACTGTGGTGTTCCTCACTGTGGTGTTCTTCACTGTGGTGTTCCTCACTGTGGTGTTCCTCACTGTGGTGTTCTTCACT
>JAXDDX010000066.1:910000-940000 GCA_034670405.1 Hoplostethus atlanticus | reverse complement strand
CATAATAATAATGATTATATTGATTATCACGGGAAGCAACCTGTCTACAGTGTGTGTGTGTGTGTGTGCGTGTGTGTGTGTGTGTGTGCGTGTGTGTGTGTGTGTGTGCATTTAGGAAGCATTATGTACTGTGTAAACACCTGTGTGAGTGTGTCTGTAACATGATTACGCAGCATGTCTTCACATGTGGGTGTATGACTTTACAAGTGTGTGTGTGTGTGTGTGTGTGTGTGTGTGTGTGTGTCAACACACGTCAGCGATGTGCTCACCAGTTCAGTCACATGCCAGGCATAGTGTACATTCCCCTCTCCACCATGTACAGTAACTAACATAACATAACTAAGTACTATAACTCTATAAATAACTCTGCAGCCTCTCACACACACACACACACACACACACACACACACACACACACACACACACTGCTTTTGCTAATGTTTTTAATAATGTTTAAAGTCACAATGAAAGAAAAATAACTTTTTCTCTTTATTAGCTAATTCTCCAAAACATCATGTAAACCCAAAATAAATACCACAAATAAATATTTCTTTATATTACAGAGTACAAGTACTTCCTGGAAAAGCAGTATTGTTAATGTTCACTGGGGCCTGGAGGCTGAGAGGATCCATCATGGACGACGTCTCTCACCCACTTCACTTCACTCTGTCCAGCAGCAGCCTCATCCTGCCTCGGTACCACGGAGAGACCACCGCCATCAGACTAACTAGTATTAGTATTAATAGTATTGGTATTAGTATTAGTATTAGTATTATTGCTATTAGTATTATTGCTATTAGTATTATTATTAGTAGTAGTATTAGTATTAATATTAATATTATTGCCATTATTATTATTAGTAGTAGTATTATGATTAGTATTAGTATTAATATTATTGCTATTAGTATTAGTATTAGTAGTATTATTAGTAGTAGTATTATTAGTATTATTAGCAGTAGTATTATTGGTATTAGTAGTAGTATTATTAGTATTAGTATTATTAGCAGTAGTATTAGTATTAGTATTATTAGCAGTAGTATTATTGGTATTAGTATTATTAGCAGTAGTATTATTGGTATTAGTATTAGTAGTATTGGTATTAGTACTAGTATTATTAGCAGTAGTAGTATTAGTATTATTATCAGTAGTAGTATTGGTATTAGTATTAGTATTATTATCAGTAGTAGTATTGGTATTAGTATTAGTAGTATTAGCAGTAGTAGTATTGGTATTAGTACTAGTATTAGTGAAGTGAAGGCAGCAGTTGGCTTCTTCTTCTGCTGTCAGTAATAAAAAGTTCCTGGAAGAAGAAAGGAACTTGAACCTATCAGGCCGTTGAGGATCTTTGAAAGGTTTCCAAGGTTCCAAGATCATGAAACTCACTCAACACATGAATGACCACTTCACTTCAAGTATGAGGAAGAAAAACACAAACAGTTGCAGTGAAGTGTTTTCTGATTGGACGTTGAGGAGAGACGCTCCAGACTGAACACAGTAGATAAAGTCAATAAGAACCTGATGTTCCTGAATGAAACCAGAAGTTCAACAGGAAGTCGATTGTGTCTTTAGTCTGTAGTGAAGGTGAACGAGGGATTAGAGGAGAGAGGAACCACACCCATCATGTCAACATCATGGTGACAGTCTGGAGTTTCACAAGCAAACTACAAACTCAGCATGAGCTCAACTCTTCACCTGACGGCCATCAGCCAAGTTCTGTCTTTCATTAAACCAAGGTTCAAGGTTCAAGGTTCAAGGTTCAAGGTTCAAGGTTTATTTTTCAGTACCCGAAGGTATATTTGTTTTGCAGGCAGGAAATTTGGCGTTCGGAGTTAAAAAGACGTAAAATTACAACATTAACAATGTAAAATGTTAAAGTAAGACCGAGATGGAGACTGGATTCAACAGGACTGACATGTTAACCGTGGTCAGCTTCTGGCCCCAGAAGCCTGTGTACCAACAGGTTTGAGACTCGGCCAGCAGAGCTCCGCCAGCTATTCCTAGAAAGACGTTTAGAGGACTGAAATAGCCTCAGATCTCGGACCAGGTCCGCTGTCCAACCAGCCGGTCGATGGCTGTTTGTGCCTGGTCTGATCTTCAGTCCACACAAACAGAACCTTCCATGGAATGAAAACACTGTTCCCTCTAGCGCTGTCTGTCTGTCTGACTGTCTGTCTGTATGACTGTCTGTCTGTCTGTCCGTCCGTCTGACTGTCTGTCTGTCTGTCTGTCTGTCTGTCTGTCTGTCTGTCTGTCTGTCTGTCTGTCTGACTGTCTGTCCGTCTGTCTGACTGTCTGACTGTCTGTCCGTCCGACTGTCCGTCTGTCTGACTGACTGTCTGTCTGTCTGTCTGTCTGTCTGTCTGTCTGACTGTCTGTCTGTCCGTCTGTCTGACTGTCTGTCTGTCTGTCTGACTGTCTGTCTGTCTGTCTGTCTGTCTGACTGACTGTCTGTCTGTCTGACTGTCTGTCTGTCCGTCTGTCTGTCCGACTGTCTGTCTGTCTGTCCGACTGTCTGACTGTCTGTCCGTCCGACTGTCTGTCTGTCTGTCCGTCCGTCTGACTGTCTGTCTGTCTGACTGTCTGTCTGACTGTCTGTCCGTCTGTCTGACTGTCTGACTGTCCGTCTGTCTGACTGTCTGTCTGTCTGACTGTCTGTCTGTTTGTCTGTCTGTCTGTCTGACTGTCTGTCCGTCTGACTGTCTGTCTGTCTGACTGTCTGTCTGTCTGACTGTCTGTCTGCACCACTACTTCCTGCACATTGATCATAATTGGTGATTGTGATGTGACATCAGTAACTAGTCGAGCAGCGAGAGGTTAAAGGTCAGTATGTCCACCGTTCATTTCTATAATATCACACTCCTTCAATACAGCTCTCTGCCTGCTGTAGGTTACATACCATAATACCACAATACCACAATACCACAGTACCAAAATACCACAATACCACAGTACCACAGTACCATCATAAACACAGTATTGAGTTTGGTCCAGGTAGGTGATGAAGAGTTGAGCGTTCAGGTCATCCAGACCAGAGGACCAATCAGAAACTCAACATCAGACCAGATATCAGCTTAGATACACAATAACAGAGAGACAGACAGACAGACAGACAGACAGACAGACAGAGAGAGAGAGACAGCTGTAGAGTGAGGGGGCGAGTCAGGGCCGACAGCCAATTGGCTCATGAGCTGAAAGCTACTCAGAGGGCAGTCAGTACACTGTCTGTCTGTCTGTCTGTCTGTCTGTCTGTCTCTCTCTCTCTCTGTCTACCTGTCTCTCTCTCTCCTCTCTCTCTCTCTCTCTCTCTCTACCACGTGCTCCCCTTCCCAGACCCAACAACAACAAGCCTTTGGCCCTCATTAGGGGGGAGGGAGGGTGAGGGAGGGGGGAGGTAGCGGGTGACAGGAGGGAGGAGGGATTCTTAGAAATAGTAAGTGACTGCAGCATGAAGCCTCCAGCAGAACAAACAGACGAGCTGCAGGGAAGAACCTGTTTAGTTAGAGAGGAATAAAGAGGGCACTACAGCATCTAAGAGGTCCTGGTCCTGGTCCTGGTCCTGGTCCTGGTTCTGGTCCTGGTCCTGGTTCTGGTTCTGGTTCTGGTCCTTGGACCTTGTTTACCGTCATTTTCATTGTTTTGCAGTTTCAGAATTTGTGCCAAAAAATCCATTAACAGTTTAATAAAGTGTGTGTGTTTCTGGAGGAAAACCAGAATTATGACATCCGTCACTTTAATGTGGGGTCATAAACAAGCCACGCCCCCAATTAAACCATAAACATGACTGATATGTGTCAGTCTTTTTAAATGGAATGTCATGCACACACACACACACACACGCGCACACACACACACACACACACACACACACACACACCACACACACACACACACACCAACACACTCACACTCCCAGCTCCTAATAGACTAGCCTGATGTTAATGCCATACTCCTCCTCCTCCTCCCTGGTGTATTTCCCATGATCCTCCTGGTTTTTGTTTTGACGCTGTGGAGGATCACTGCTGTGCTCTGGATGAGATCTGTAGCCTGACGGTTCGACTGACAGCGGCTGGTTTGTAATATTGTTTGCTGTATAATGGTTGAGTTGGGGTACATACATTTTGTCCTACAAGATGGCCACACCTCTCTCTCTCTGTCTCTCTGTCTCTCTCTCTCTCTCTCTCTCTCTCTCTCTCTCTCTCTCTAATCCCCCCATCCCATCATTAGGTCACATAGTAGCTGATTGCTGGTTAATCTCCAGACTGTTGTTGTTTCATGGCAACAAGCTGCTTCCTGCTGTGACTCTGATCCACTGCATCATTAACTAACCCTACACACACACACACACACACACACACACACACACACACACACACACACACACACTGTAACACACTATCAACACTCTAGGGATTAGGTTTGATCCATCGATGCCAATAACAACACGACTCTAACAGCGACAATCCAGTTCAGTTTAAAGAAGCAGAAGAAACGAAGAAGCAGCGTTAGCAGGAATGATGTTGCTGTTGGTCTGAACGCTGTCGACAGCAGAGGGATGGAAAGCCTTAAAACCTTAAAACCTTAAAACCTTAAAACCTTCCTTTCTCTTGTTTTAAAGGTGAGCCACCAGGGAAAGTGGACTTTCACCCCAAAAGTATTGAAAAGAAATGTTACTTGATGTTAATTACTACAATAACAACTATACAGATATTACATCAAAAACCTTTTAGACTCTCACCGTCTTAATCTGTCATCTAATTACAAGGCAGTGGTTTGGTTTTACAATACAAGAACAACAACGACAACAACAAAAACAACAAAAACAGCAGCAGAAAAAAATAACATCAACAACAGCAGAAACAACAACAATAAAAACAACAACAACAGCAACAGCAGCAGCAGCAACAATAAAAATAATAACAGCAACAACAACAAAAATACAAGTGTCAACAATAGCAAGAACTACTACTACTACAATAACAACTACTACTACAATAACAACTATTACTACTACAATAACAACTATTACTAATATAATAACAACTATTACTACTATAATAACAACTACTACTACAATAACAACTATTACTACTACAATAACAACTATTACTAATATAATAACAACTATTACTACTATAATAACAACTACTACTACAATAATAACTACTACTACTAAAATAACAACTACTACTACAATAACAACTACTACTACTACAATAACAACTATTACTACAACAACTACTACTACTACAATAACAACAACTACTACTACTACAATAACAACAACTACTACTACAATAACAACTATTATTACAATAACAACTATTACTACTACAATAACAACTATTACTACAACAACTACTACTACAATAACAACAACTACTACTACTACAATAACAACTATTATTACAATAGCAACTACAGTATTACTACTACAATAACAACTATTACTACTACAATAACAACTATTACTACTACAATAACAACTATTACTACTACAATAACAACTACTACTACAATAACAATTATTACTACAATAACAACAACTACTACTACTACAATAACAACTACAGTATTACTACTACAATTACAACTATTACTACTACAATAACAACTACTACTACAATAACAATTATTACTACAATAACAACTACTACTACTACAATAACAACTATTACTACAATAACAACTATTACTACTACAACTAACTAACAACTACTACTACTGTAAAAACAACAACAACAACAACAACAACTCCTCCTTCTACAACAACAGTAACAGCAGCAGGGTGTTGAACTAAATGATGATAAAGGATTTCTT
Source organism: Hoplostethus atlanticus (assembly GCA_034670405.1). Taxonomy (NCBI): domain Eukaryota; kingdom Metazoa; phylum Chordata; class Actinopteri; order Trachichthyiformes; family Trachichthyidae; genus Hoplostethus; species Hoplostethus atlanticus. Next base: position 934,183 of record JAXDDX010000066.1, on the reverse strand, counting down.
GAGATTTCTTTGATTACAAAGACTTTGTTTGCTCACTGTGTGTGTGTGTGTGTGTGTGTGTGTGTGTGTGTGTGTGTGTGTGTGTGTGTGTGGGTGTGTGTGTGTATGTGTGTGTGTGTGTGTGGGTGTGTGGGTGTGGGTGTGGGTGCGAGTGTGTAACCAAACAACCAGGATATGATATGGTAAACTTGTGTTTTCAGAAAAAGACAGTTGGCTTATCTGTGTTATCGGTGCCTCCCAAAGAGGATATAAGGCCACAGGGAGATAGGGAGCAACGTCTGAGGAACATGTCAACACACACACACACACACGCACACACACACACACACACACTTTGTGTTTAGTCCCTGGTGTGGAGGATTATCTCCCAGGTTACTTGGCAGAGGTCTGCTCTATGTTTTGGTAACAATGACTCAAAGAGAAAGTTGGATTATATTCACGTCTGGTGAAATAGCAACGACAACACACATGTGTGAGTGTGTCTGTGAGTGTGTGTGAGTGTGTGTGAGTGTGTGTGAGTGTGTGTGTGAGCATGTACGATCATCTGGACCATGGGTACAATTTTGTTCACAGGTTTAATTAATTTGATTTGATCTGATAACTTATTTGTTCTTCCTCTCTTCCAGTCTTACTGCAGCGTACGGTACCAAGGGAATGGGTGCATCATGGTGGTGATGACTGACAGGGAGAACCGGCCTCGTTCCTTAATGTCAGGGGAACTTGTTCCAACACGACCGCCTGCTCCACCGCCTCGCCGCTTAACTCAGATAACAGCAGAAATCGAAAGAAAAGGACGTGAAACCGCTCAGCAGTACTCTGTGTACTTTCCTAATCAGCATGGGTTCACTGGTGGTGTGTGTGTGTGTGTGTGTGTGTGTGTGTGTGTGTGTGTGTTATGTAAAGTACAACACGGTCCCATATTGCTGGTTTGACCTTGTCATTTGTTTCAGCATGTGCAGTATCATGGCTGACTTGTAGCTATCAGTGCTGCTGCATGCAGACGAATGGGGGTGTTAGCTTTGGTGTTAGCATGCTACATCACTGTCACTGTCCCCTTTTCACCTCAACATGTTTCACTAATATCCCCTTCAGGGTCTTCAGGGGTGTAATGTGATCAGTGTTGGAAATCATAAATAACAGCGTCTTTCTTTCAGCAGCTCCAGGGATCTTCATTTACGTTTCCAGCTCTTCGTCATTCAACACTAAAGCTGCAGGAGAAACTTTTTACTTTACTTTGACTTTCAGATTTCCTGACTAAAGGTTTATGGGTGCAGCTGGATAAAACATAAACTATACGGTTCTCTGATATTACTCTGATATTACTGAAAACTTGGCACTAAAACATTCAGTTATACATGAGAACAAAACATGGTGGACGTTTTGCAGTTGCGTCACAAATCATCATGGAGGTCCTGTGGAGAGTCAGCTGTGTGCAAATAATGTCTAAATATATAATACTCTTTATTTATATAGCACATTTGAAAGTGCTTCACAACCATGAAAAATAAAAATGAACAATACGACAATGGTCAATAAAACAGAAAAAAACAGAAAGAACAATGAAGTACAAAACAGCAAAATTAACCCCAGCCATAGAGATAAAACAAATTAAACAGACAAATCTTGTTTATTTGTCTGTTATTTATTTAATAATCAAATCAAAAATGAATTAATGATTATAGAAAATATACTTAATATACAAACAACCAGCTAGAACCAGTTGACTGTCTGAACCAGGTAGTTGTGGTGTGTCTGTAGATCATCCAGTAACGTTCTCAGTAAAAGTGATCAGTGTGATCAGGTAGATTTGTCTCCAAATGTAGGTTACTGTGACTCAGTAAACTGTCTTGTCTTTAGCCCTAGTCTCTACTCCAAAACACTCTGAGTTGGAGCTGGAGAAGAGTCAGCTAGTTCACCTGAACTAACTGGTAGCTAGCTAACTAGCCAGCAGGCTAGTTTAGTTACTGTTAACATGGGACTACTAGCCACTGCTAACGCTAGCTTCTACTAGATATGTTAGCTAGCTAACTAGCCAGCAGGCTAGTTTAGTTACTGTTAACATGGGACTACTAGCCACTGCTAACGCTAGCTTCTACTAGATACGTTAGCTAGTGTGCTAACCAGATGTGTTAACAACAAGACAGTGATGGTTTGCTGACCAGATACTATGGTTAGCTAGCTAACAAGCTACATGATCTAAACACTAAATCAATCAGATGTATCAGTGATGAAATGATCAGTTCAGTAGAAACAGACAGAAATTAACCATGAAGATTCAATTCTGTTGAGACAGAAACACAATCAGCTGTAGTCATAAACGCTCAAGTAGCAACTTCTGAGTAAAATGAGTGTGCAGCTTCCGAGTTGCGGAGACCAAGAATAGCCAGGCTATTCTGAATTTACCCTTCTGTTATTAAAGGATGATCATGTCAGCAGATCAGGATCATATTTCCACGTCACTTGGGATCTTCTGAATTAGATTTCTGTTTTACCATGGTGCATCTATTTCTATCTAAGTAGAAGTCAGTCAGGTACTATCAGACTATATCACGGTTTACATCATTTACTTTAAAATACCTGTTCTGTATTGAGCAGTATGTAATTCATAAAATGAAGTTACTGTGAAAATCTAAACTATTTTAAGTCTTCATATCTTAGCTATGGATGGTAGTTGTGGTATTAAAGAATCAGAATCACTTCATTCACCAAGTAGCATGACCTGCATGGTGTCACCCATCCCAGCCCCTGCTCATCGCTGACTCATCACAGTCGCTGATTCTGTCCAACCAACACAAACAGACCTGATGGACCCTGGCTGGTTCCCAGTGGAGCCATTAGTTCCTCGTACAGGCATCTCTCCGGGGACACATTTGATTGTTGCGCCACAAAGCAACGGCACAAACAGGCTAACTATTTTCTTTCCTCCAAGAAGGATCTTTGTAATGACTGATCTCTTCAGTAGACGTGACCTCAGCTACCAACGACAAACTGTTGGTTGTTTACAGGAGCAGGATGTGTGGAGGTGTGGAGGGGAGGTGGTGTGGAGGTATGGAGGTGTGGTGGTGTGGAGGTATGGAGGTGTGGAGGTGTGGAGGTATGGAGGTGTGGAGGTGGTATGGACCTAAGTTGCAGACTGGCAGTGATGAATCCTAGAGTAGATGTTAGAGAAGTACGCTTGTTTGAGTGTCTGGATCGAGGGAAAACCTGGGTGGGGAAAGTGGATGAGTAACACTCCATCGAAGTGCCTGAAGACTGGTTGAACTGGTCACCTCCCAGTAGAACCAGTAGAGACTGTGGTCGTAGTGGTCACCTCCCAGTAGAACCAGTAGAGACTGTGGTCGTACTGGTCAGCTCCCAGTAGAACCAGTAGAGACTGTGGTTGTACTGGTCACCTCCCAGTAGAACCAGTAGAGACTGTGGTCGTACTGGTCAGCTCCCAGTAGAACCAGTAGAGACTGTGGTTGAACTGGTCACCTCCCAGTAGAACCAGTAGCAAGGAGGCGTTTCAAGACGTTTTAATGCCAGTTAGAATGAAATAAAATAACTCGACTAGCAGAACCTGGTCAGATGACTGGACTGGTTTCTCAACAGCTCACCAAAACAAGACCTCTAAAACTGAAAAGCTTTATTTAACTAGTCAAGATGACTGAAGACAGTTTAGATAAGATATCTCATGACTTCACGGCCTGCTGCAGAAGAAGACTGGTGGTCTGTGTTGTTATGAACATGAAGCAGGGAGAAAGCAGCATATGTGCTCAGCACCCTGCGCTGCAGCCTGGACAAGGTGAACAACACACTGAGCCTCTTGACTTCTTCTCCTCAGTCAGGTGATTCAGCACCTCAGGCTTGGCGGGGTATTGATTGAAGGTCTGTAGCAGACTGGGAGTGGCCCTGAACACCTCCATACCATACATGTCGCTGACTGTACAACACACAGTCAGCGACATGTACAAACCCCAGCATCTAACACACACACACACACCAGTGTTATGTAGCTCCTGACAGGGAACCTTAGTTGACAGCCCTCCATAGGAGAACAGTGATGTGAGGTAGAGGCATCAGGGCACCGTGACCCAGAGGAGGTTGACAAGCCGCCATCATGTAATCTGTTTATCAATCCCACATGGGTGGAGAGACGCTTCCCACTGGCCGAACCAGAGGGAGGAGAGGGAGGAGAGGGAGGAGAGGGAGGACGCTGTCTGGGTGTGTGAACTGAATGTACATTCAGTCTGTACTGAATGTACATGTACACATTAATAGCAACCAGGGAGGTTTCGGGTGCAGCTCTGGCTAAAGCCTCAAACAGCTATTTGTGTTTCAGAGCTTTTTAAAACCATTTGGTTCACTGCATTAGATGAACACCAGTCAGGTTCATTTCAACAACAAATAACTTTTCTAAGGAATTAGCCGTGGTGGTTGTGTTGGGTTTCAATCCCACAGTCCTGCTGCTGTACAACAATGCAACAAATAAATCCTTTGACATCGCTTCCTGTTGAATGCAACCTCCTCACATTCCTCCTAGAGAGAGAGAGAGGCTGTGTGTGGTGGGGCGAGTGTAAAGATGGCGGCCGGTCCCTCTCTCTCTGAATGGAAGCAGCGAACCCGGTGAACCCCGACCGCTGGCGGCGCTCCAACTGCTATCAAAGTTGATCCCACAGCTGAAAGGCCGCGTTGGCAGCAGGTTCCCCAGCGCTCCCTGTCTGTCCACTCAGAGAGGCGTTAATGGCGAGGCATCCGACTTGTGAAAAAGCTGCAATGATAATAATAATAAACTTTATTTACATAGTAGTAGTTAATATAACAATAATGGTGGTAAAGGAAACGGAGAGACAGCAGAAACGGGTCAGAATTTAGAGCTGCAAAGACGACTGATCATCCTGAATCAGAGCGTCCCGTCCGTCACCCTAGTCACCCTAGTCACCCTAGTCACCCTAGTCACCCTATTGGTCCTGGTGTCAACACAATGAACTGACTCGTACAAACAACTCACGTTTTGACCAATCACACTTCAAGACCAATGAGGGTAAAATCTGGGTGCTTTTTCCCTGGATTGAACCCCAAACGTCCGACTATGAGATTGTGAGGTTAGTTGTGCATCATGGGATGGGGGTGTGTGGGATGGGGGGTGTAGGGGTGGGGGGGGTGGCGGGTCTCAATTTATGTAACCTGATCTACCTGATCTCATCGAACAATCCTGGCCTGATCCAGGACCAGGCAGGAGGCATCCTGAATCTCCTGTTGGCCTGTCCGGGTTCGGGACTGGGTCACACACACACACCAACACACACACACACCAACACACACACACACCCTACCAGTGGGAAAGCAGCTGCCGTTGCAGACAAACAGGAATTGTTGTTGCTGTTTACCACCGGTGACTCACACAGGAAGGAATGAGGAAGTGTGTGACCTAGATGTTGGGCTGCTCACTTCATTGTGGAGGGGGTTTCACGTCAAACACACAGAACTCAGCAGCGGAAGTGTGTGTGTGTGTGTGTGTGTGTGTGTGTTTCAGGGGGTGAAACCATGACTCAACTGATCCAACCCGGCATGAACAGTTGAAGCAGATATCCTTGTTTAGAGATAGTTGAGTTGCTGTGTCCAGCGTTGAAACAGGAAGACACACAATTGGAGTTTCCTAGTATGTACATGTAATATTAGATGTGTCTTTTACTCATTTCTACATAGTTCTCTCCTTATGCACTCAAATGTATATGTACATATAATGTATATAATATATATATATATGCACTCTTAATTTGTCTTTGTCTTCAACTGAAAGTAATATTTTGATTTGTATCAGTCTGTTGGAGCAGTGATAATGTTTTAATGCTGCGTTTTAGTTTCACTCAACTGTAATAAACTGGGATGTGAATGCTGAGTGTTGCTGTCATTGGAAACATAGGAAACCCAGCCAGGCCTTCTGATTGGCTCGATACCACGTGGCAGTGATAGTAGCTCCTTATATGGTCATGAGGGCGCTCTTTGACTGGAGCATTCAGGTTTAGTACGAGATTCTGAGAAACAGAAATGTACACCGTGTTCCACCACAGCCTCCCCCTCCCTCCCGCTATTGTCACTGTATAGATGCCGCTATTCACATGGCTCCAGCCTGACGTGTCAACATATTTACAGTATAGCTAAACATTTACGCATATATGTGGTTAGATGTAGTTTATATTACAAACTAGTTTAGGGTGAAGGGCATGTTTAAATCAAACATGTTCAGCATGCAGAGCTACGTAATGAACCGTTGTGTCTTTGAATGGATGAAAACATGATTGTGTTTGAACAAAGAAATGCATGATTGCATCATGCCGGGTTTGTTGTGATGTGAATAAAGATTTGATAAAAGTGACAGTCTGGTTGTACCGTGTTACTACATATGCAACAATACTGGGTACATTAAAAAATAGCTTTTTTTTAAAAAATATGTAAAACGGTTTCATGAAATTGTGTACTGTTTATTTTGCCTGGAGAGACAGCAGCAGACAGTTACGAGTTATGTAATGGCCATTTGGACGGAATAGTCCAAGACGGAGTGTAGTCAGGGAGACGCGGTAAATCAGGGCATCAACAAAACATCACACACATGCGTTATAATTCATACAATACTTCCCAAATCAGTAGTTCAGGCTTATGATTAGTAAGACGGTTACCGTGTTTGGTAATTGTGTGTAATATGTATTACTGTACAAAATGTTTCGGTTGATGGAACCCCCTTCTCCATTTGAACATGGTACAGTCCAACACACGTCACCCATTGTTTACAAATCAACTCGGCTTGTTGCTTACTGCCGAGCAGCGTGGTGAGAGCAAGGAGCGGCCCGGGGCTCTCATTCATACCGTCAAAACAAAGTCAGAAACGACAGAAAATCGGGAAATATCCGTCGAAATGCCTTGTCGGAAGGAGAACTACATCTTTCTGGAGCAGTCCGTCACCGTCGACTCGAAAGAAGTGGACGCGCTGGTCACGAAAATCGGCGAGGCGTTGCAGCTCCACAACAATAGCGCGAACCACCAGAAGACGATGTCGATGTCCTGCCTCCACGGGCTCACCGGCAGCGGCAGCGGCGGCGTCAAACCGACGAACATCATCAACAGCAGCACCGGAGCGGCGGCGCTGCAGAAACGCCACGGCTGCTGTATGCGGCTCCGGAACCGGGGACACCGGGGCGGCGGCAGCAGAGCAAGTCCGTATAATATCCCTGGATCTAGCGACCAGGAGTGGGACCACCTTAAACCTTGGCACAAAAAGAGGATCGGCGCGGAGGAAGACGACCCGCACCGGCTGCTGCAAGACTTAATTCTGTCGGGGAATCTGATTAAAGAAGCCGTCAGGAGGCTGCAGTTCTCCGCCGCAGACTGTGGAGATTTCCCCAAGGCGGCGGACAATGTACCGTGCTGATGTGTAACGTTGACGCTACGGACAAACCGAGGGTTAACTATAACGTTACCCCTAGCCGAGATACCATTTGGACACACAACTGAGACTATTTACGCAGAAATGTCTAGAATTACAATTAAATGTCACCGGATTGGTAGCTACGTCTAAATTTCTAAATGCATCCCCTTTTATCCGATCTGTCCCTGGTCGGTTAACGGTCGGGTCGCAAAGCTAGCTTGGCTACAGTTGAGTCGCTAGCCTAGCTAGCCTCCCGGCTAGTCAGCCATGTTGTTTATGTTTGAATGTCTCCTTGTGGGTCAAACGTTCAGGGGTGTAGTGGAGGGGAAGGCCGCCGAAAATCACTTTACCCCTTTTCTCTGCAAGGTGAGCCACCTTGTTGCGGCTGGTGTAGGATCAGCTCAGATGTTACCAGTCTGCAGGTATATGAAGATGGAGACAACAAATAATGGTTTTCTGGATAATAGAATGCATTTAGTTTTTTGTTGGTATCGTTTTGGGTTGTGGTGGTCAGGGATGGGGGTCTTCGCTTACCCAGCTTTTTATTTACCACTACATCCCTGCATAGGTTCATGTTGTCTGTTGTACTTGTGGCTGAAGTGTAAGATAGCCATTCATTCGGCAGACCACGGAGACCATTTGTTTACAATACTTTACTAATGGCTGTTTGAGAGCAGAGGACATGCCCACTGATCTCAGGTCAGATTGAGTCTGATTGGGTCGCTCACAGCAGAGGTGTGTCATCAGTCTTCAGGTTTTCAACACCAGCAGTTCTTTCCCTCAGTAGCATCAACAGGCAGCTGATCAGAAAACCTGAACAACGACACACAACTGGAGGCTGGGAGCGCGCGACCAGCGGGCTCATAGGGGAGCCGTCTGGGAGCGCGCGACCAGCGGGCTCATAGGGGAGCCCGTCCTCTCACCCCCGGCCGGGTGTTTGTGCCGCTGTGCTGGGGAGCGACACTACTTCATGGTGCTCCACCTTCTGATTCTGACTGTTTGTCTTCTGTTTCTCTGTGTAAAGAAAATCACCATGACGCTTCGTAACGAAGTATTTTATAACGTTCCTGAGTATTCAGGGCTTTTTTTGGTGTCTTAATAAACACTTTTTTTCCAAACGTGTCTCTGTAGTTTTATTAGCATGACGTTGACTTATTGAGATCAGAGGTTGCATCACTCCTTAAGATCCTTCACCTTTGTGCACATACAAGTTTGTCCCAGTGAGGTTTTCGCTGTATAACTGCGGTTTGCATCCCAGCTGTGGTCCAACGTGACAGCCTTGCCCTGTCTGCTCGGCCCGAGCCTGGGCAGCGTGGTCCTGAAGGACACGCGCTCATCATCGTGCTATAAATACCCCCAGCGGATCACAGCGTGCCACCACAGTGTGGATGAGCCGTGAGTCAAAGTCCTACATGTGTCCGGCGGCGCCCTCTGCTGGTGTGCTCTGGTACTGACTCCATTTACACAGACATGACGAGCAGAACAGCACCAGCCGGTATTGTGTGGCTCTTAGTCATTCATCATTTGGTCTTTGTGCCTTCTCCCTGCTCCACAGTGTTTATATCAACGCCCTAAATAAAACGGTGTAAATCAGCACCTCGTTCTGCAGAGGTCACCGCCTCCTCCTTCCTGTCAGGAGTTGACGCAATAAGAATGCAAATGAAAGATGAAAATAGCAAAGCTGTAAATAAATGTGATTCTGAACTGTGTTTGTGAAAAGGTGACAGAACACCTTCTATATTTGAACTTCCCACCCAGCAGGCGATCTGGATCTGATGCTTCTATCCTGACCGACTGCAACAGGATTAGCTTCAGGTCCTAGATCAGCTTTACAAGAAACTAATAGAAAGGAGGTCAGAGGTCACAGCACCCTGACATGATGAAATAGATGATGACAGAGAATAACTTCGAGAGGTAGAAAGGATTTTCATCTTCAGGAGGGAAAACCTCAAGGGTCAAAGGTCATAAAGCTGTCCTGTAACCCAGAATGATCCTGTAGGACAGAAACAGGGAGATGAAGTAAAACCTTTTTATTCAGCGAGGAGGAACAAAGTTGATGACGGCGTATTTACACAGGATCAAACATGTGATGCAACTCAGATCAGATCTGACATTTGGTTTCTGAACAGTGAAACTTAAAGATATTTAGCTGCGTATAATATAATCTATCTGCAGTTTGAATCCAAAAATGTTGGTTTCAGTATCGCCTTAAAAACCTGCATCAGTCGAACCCTAGTCCGGGGCAGGCCGTCTCTGTCTCCAGTGTAATAGCAGGTGGAGACCACTAGGGGGCAGCAGGAGGCCAGGGGTGGTGACACATTGGTGGATTTCAGGAACAGCCGAGGGTTCTCAGTCCCATCAGGGTCAGAACCATCTGCTGGGAATGGAGGATCAGGATCAGGATCAGGATCAGGATCAGACCTGCTGGTCCGGGTCTCACTCTGGTAACAGTTTATTAACACATGGTGAAGTATGACAAGTACAATAATAGTGTTGGTACGTAATGAAAACCATATATAACCTTATATATATCTATATATATCGATATATATATACTATTAAGTTATATATATATAGTAATATACTATAGCTATTATATTATTATTATTATTATTATTATTATCATTATTATTATATTATTGTTAACATCACCGCTTAGCTGGAGCCTCAGACAGATCCCTGCTAGTGTGTGTATGTGTGTGTGTGCGTGTGTATATGTGTGTGTGTGTATGTGTGTGTGTGTGTGTATGTGTGTGTGTGTGTGTGTGTGTCACACCAAATGAAGCGTTTTCTACGTGTCTATGTGACATGAGATGTTGGAGGATAAAGAGGTTGGTGGTTCAATACCGCTGGAAGAGGAAAATACTATTAAGTCTTTAATGATGTCAAAGAGACTTAACAGGAAAAATCTGATTGTTCCATGTACAGTCTGGGTGCCGTGACCTCTGACCCTTGACCTCCTTGCTGCCGGCTGCTTATAATGTTGAAGCTTCTTCTTCTTCTGTGTAAACGGATCCATTTAGGCTGCAGGTTCAGACGCAGAACATTTTCTCTCCGGGGGAGAAAAAAATAATAAATCCATTTGCAGCTTCGCTATTTTTGTCTTTCATCTGTATTCTGGGTGAATCTCTGGTGGCCCGTCGGGGGAGGGGGGGGGGGCGTGGGGGGACGGGAGGGGGGGGATAGGGGAGTGTGGGGGGGGGGGAGGGGGGAGGGTCCACCTTTTACTGAGTGTTGATGAAACAACTGTGGTGAGAAACAAGAAACACCTACCGCTTTATTTAAAACCTCTTACCTCGTACAGAGGTGTTCTCACTGAACACACAAACAAGGAGAGGAGAAAAAACAACAAAAACAAACAAAGGGTACAGAAAAGAACATTTCAGAATAAAGAAAAGAAAGAAAGAAAGAAAGAAAGAAGAAAGAAAGAGGAAAGCGATCGCTCTGTCTCTCCACATCAAATATTTACGTCTTTCATCGTCGGCTGTTTTTTCCTCTTTCTGCTGTTTACTGATCGGAGGTCAGTGAGCCTTGAGGTTGTCAGTCTGTTGCATCTGATCTGTCCAGGCCTCCATGCAGGTCAATATGACCTGACAGTGATGATCAGAGATCAATAACATCACATCTGTCTTCCAGCTTTGACCCAAATACCAATCAAGTGTCTGTCTGTCTTTCTGTCCATCATTGTGTCTCGTTGTTGTCACGGCAACACTGAAAAAATCCAATTCAAAGTCGAGCAGTAGCATGTCGGTGATCCATCAGATCCAGAACTGAAAAACTGAAACTACATGCAGCTTTTTTTTCTCTTCACTCTGATCAGAAATCAGATCGGAGTCACATGAGCTGCAGTGTGGACGGAGCCTCAGTCCTTTACCAGCTTCTCAGGCTTCATGATGAGAGAACACGTCATATGAAGTCGATCAGACTGTAGATTACATGACAATATGGTCATAAATATAATTGATATTTATATTGGACACAATCAATAACCCAACCTGCTGTCCAGAGCCGGTTGGTTCAGACGTCTGACCGGTGAATCAGGGAATCACACCAGCTATGGGCTCGGCTGTCTGCAGGATCCCAGCCTTCCCAGTATTCCCAGCCTGGGGCGCCTCATTAGCCCAGTTCCATCAAGCATGGGGGGGGGGGGGGGTTAGGGGGGGAGGCAGGGGGGACACCAAATGAAGGACGAAGACGGAGGTATTCCCAGTTGGGTTCAAAGGTCAGAGAAGTGGGCCAGGCTGCAGGTCGTCTGGTTCCGTTCACACTGCAGCTAAACCGTCCCGACTCTGATTTCTCCTCCATGTGACTCGTCTGATGAACGTGTCGTCATGAGACCGAGACACGAGACTTGTATTTGCAGCAGTTGTCATCACGTTGACAGCTTGTCTAAGCAGCATCAGCATGGAGGACAACGAGACACGTCTGCCTGTCTGTCTGCCTGTCTGTCTGTCTGTCTGCTCACTTGGTTTCACAATAAAAGACTCTGGGCTCTTTTGAAAAACTTCAAAACAGAGAAAAGTCTTCCATCAATGTGGAATCAAAAGGTGGAAGGTCACTGCTGTTGGTTTTTAATAGACGAAGTTGAAGCTTCACACACACACACACACACACACACACACACGTTAAAACAAGAATATAACCAAATTGAAGGTGTTTCTCTAAATAATATTTCTATCCTTTATTGTCTCATTCATTCACTCATAATTCTAACAGATGATCTCAGTCGACTGATACGAGCTTCCATAACGTTAATGATGTTTTTTGTGCTGAAGGTGCCGATAGTCAATCTTAGAGCCGATGTTCATCTCACCATTTTCATGCCAAACGTTTCTAAACAAAGTTTTCAGTGTTTCCCTGAGAAGTATCCTGGTCAGGGTGAACAGCATTCAGACCATAGGACACTAAAACTCTCCAGCCAAAGGTCTTTTTTCCTGGTGGGTCAGCAGCTCCTTCAGGTTTGAAGCTGTCGAAGGAAAAAAGCAGGAAGCTCCATCACATCAGCCTGACGGGCTGATGTCTGATTTTTGATGAAAGAGGACTGACCATCTCTGCAGCAACCTGAATGCATCGTCTCAGCGTTCTGGAAAAGCCTCCGAGCCGCCGGGAGAACTCAGGATGGCCTGATTGGAGCCGAATCTCCGCGGGATCCTGCGGTGAGCGCCGCCCGCCGGGTCAGCCTCCTACTTTTAAAACAGCAGGAGTCAAATGCAGGACAGGAGTCCCAGGAGGGAGGAGGGAGGAGGGAGACGGGAGGAGGGAGGAGGGAGACGGGACAGGACGCTGCGAGGACAAGGGAAGACTGGGCCAGGAGAAGACAAGGTTACCGGGACATTCATCACTTCCTGTTTCAGCTTGATGTTGTCTGAGCATCAATGAAGACAATGATGTCTTTACTTCACTTCTCTATCATCGTGATCATCCTGTCCCGTCATCTACTGTCAGGCTGCTGTGACCTCTGACCTCTGAACCCCTACTCTTGCCCTCGTTGGACGTCTCACCAGCCTCAGCTCAACGCCAAAAATGTAAAAGCAGAGAAGATGCAGAGGATGAGGATGAACATGTGGTCCAACATAAACATCCCATCAGTCTGTCCTCCATGATGACCTAGTTGTGAGGAATCAGCCTCCCTCCTCCCTCCTCCCTCCTCCCTCCCCCCTCCTCCCTCCTCGTCCGTCTATCATCAGGGAAACATTATAAACACTTGATTTATTTATTTTTATACCAGCTGTGTTAAGAACACAAAGCAAAATATTAGCTAAAAAAATAAATAATGTCATATTCCCTGTATGCCATGCTTTTTGAACTTAACTTGTTGCTATGGCAACCACATTAAAAAAAAAATTTACATGAAGAAATAGTGAAAGAGCTTTTCACCATGTAGACAGTATTTTGTATATATTTTGGTTGTGCTGCTGCCATTAACATGACATATAGAAGGTAGGTTGAGTCAATTTCCCCAAAAGTCGGTGAGGTCTTTTAATCTGAAGTCGCTCTGCAGTCGGTTCCAGAGTGCATGGAGGCACTAATTCAGCTCCTGAGACGGTTTATTGATATCAGAGCACAAACAGGAAGCAGAAAGCCCAATGCAGCAGTGAACACTAGGACTGGACAGGTGATGAGTGGAAGCTTTCCAGTAATAAACCTCAGTGGTCCAGGATGAGACTCTGGAGGAGGGAGTGGCTATAAAACATCTCCATCATAAAGTGATGACATGAAATGTAAACGTACAGCAGGAGACGCTGCTGGAAACAAAGCAGAATGAATCACTACTTCACTCTTCAGCCTCTACCGGTTTCACAGCTTCTACATTCACTGTTGAGAAAGGTCCGTTAAATACGGTTCAGTTGGATGAAAAGAAAAGAAAACGCAATAAAATACCATCAAAAACCCAATGTGGAAAAAGGTAGACAGACAGACAGACAGACAGACAGACAGTTTAAGGTCACTCCAGACTAAGTATGTCTGAGTATCTGGGTTTTGTTTCACCAGACCTGATGTGATGAAGAGAACAGGACAGAGCAAACTGTTATGACATCGGGAACACTGGCCTGCTTCAAAATAAAAGCACGCTCCTGGTTATTGCAGCTATTCATCACACTAAGAGGTGAACAACTCTGCTTGCATACGTTTTCCACAATAATATAAATGTAACATCATATTATTGTATATATTGAATTATATATTGGTGTGTGAACTGTCAACCAGCTGAAGGAGCGCCTGACAAATGACTGAGCTCAGTGTCAAGGCTGTGTTATATATATATATATATATATATAATACACATATAACCTTCAGAGTGACTTCATGGACATCAAAGCAAAAAGAGGAAAAGTTCTGCAGTGGACAAAAAGGAAATAGATCGGAAACTATCTTGAAACGTCCTCCTTTATCGATTTAGAAACTATTCTACCTTTTCTCTCTTATTTCCTTCTTTGAAGTTTTCATCTGTCCACTTCAGGGTTCCTACATCTTTTGGCTAATCAAATTCCAGGACATATAGCAAAGTATTGATCAGTGTTTCTGTTGAATGTGTGATGTGATGTCCCAGGTCGTTTCGGCTCCCTCGATGTAAACCTCTCTGACAAAGCCTCTGAGCCTAGTGAGGGGTCTACCACGTTTGTGAAAATGTTGTGTTATATAATACACACACACACACACACACACACACACACACACCAGCCTTAGAGGAGTGACAAGTCGCTTGGTCGAGGTTGACGTTCCTCCTCTTTTCCTTTGCAGGCGACACGAAGACGTCATGATATGTTTCTGTTAAAGCAGTAATGGTGACATTAGTGAGGAGAAGGCTGCAGAGGGAGGAGATGGAAGACTGTGTGTGTGTGTGTGTGTGTGTGTGTGTGTGTGTGTGTGTGTGTGTGTGTGTGTGTGTGTGTGTGTGTGTGTGTGTGTGATCAAGGCTGCAGGAACCTGTCTGTCTGCTCATCTGTTGTAGCTTTAACCTCGCCCTGCTTCAGGGTTCCTACACCTTTTAACTAGTCAAACTCCAAGACCACTCCAGGACCTCCAGCAGCATCTCCAGGACCTCCAGCAGCATCTCCAGGACCTCCAGCAGCATCTCCAGGACCAGGATCCATCAGAGTCTCTGTTCTCCGTTGAACATGTGGTGTGAATGTCCAGGTCTGATTTCTGCTCCAACTATCTCTTAGGACCGAAACTATCAGGACATTTCTGATCTGAAGTGGATCAACAAGCAGCCAAGATGAGTCATTCAACACTTCACTGGTTGGAGGAGAAGATCAGCAACACATTCACAAGATGGTTATAAAACTATATAACCATGATCCACTTTCTATAACTTTTCCAGGCCTGGAAAATAAAATGTTTGAATTCCATGACTTTTCCTGGTTTTCCATGACTGTAGGAACCATGCACAATATATTTTTCCCCCAGAAATGACAAACCTAAACTGAAGGCAGAATGGGCTAACCTCTGGTCTCACCCAGTCTGTGGCTGCTGATCTGGTTTTATTAGACTCAACATGTTTAAGTGCATCTATCTATCTATCTATCTATCTATCTATCTATCTATCTATCTATCTATCTATCTATCTATCTATCTATCTATCTATCTATCTATCTATCTATCTATCTATCTATACTGTCAGAAGGTCGCTGCCTGGTAGAAACCAGACAGAGGTTTTCATCCTTCCAGACATCACTGTGGTATTTGTAAAGACCAGTCTGACCCAGCTGGGGGGAGGAGAGAGAGGACGTAATGTGCTTCAGTACATGACCAAGTTGTGAAGCAATGGAAAAGAAACAATAGAAGTGATGAAGAACAGCCTCCAGGGATTCTACTGGCCTTCATACATGTGTGCTGTCTGGAACGTTCCCCTCAAGGTTCTGCACAGAGACGTTATGTAAGAATATAACAACAGGAGAAAGCCAGGAGAAGTGCTTTCTAGCTGCACTGATACAAGAGTCACTGTAGCAACCGATTCCCTTTGTGATAGTGCGCTGCTAGCTATGCATTATGGGAATTATCAGCATGGCTGGAAAGCGCCTTTGACCAAACACAATGAATTAAACTACTTGTTGTACTTTCTTCACCAAACGGCCCTGAGAGAAGGATGTTGATGGGAGATGAATTGTTCAGAATATCATGATGTCAAAATTTACTTCGTCAACAAGACAGGCAGAGGCTGCATTCACACTGCAGGTGAAAATGGCCCAAATCAGATGTTTTTTACACAGATCTGACTGTTTTAGTGCAGCGTGAACAAAAAAAACCCATTTCCAATTTCTTTTTCTATTCCGATTTGGGCCACATTCGTATGTGGTCCTAGATCCGATACAGATCTGATATGTGGCGGGTCTGATGGGTCAGATCAAAGTTCATCTATCTACAGAAAGCCAAAACCACGCCCCTTTTTTCTCCTCCTCACTTCATCCTTAAGTCTCATTTAACCTCCACAGCAAATATGCCTTAAAATTAATGCTTGGACCGCAATTTGTTTTAGGATAGACGTTTGGTCATACAGACACGAGTCACTTTCCAACAGGAATGTGAACAGTTTGATAAAAAAAATCAGATTTGAGCAAAAAACAGTAATTGAGCGTTAGCCCTGCAGTGTGCACGGAGCCAAAAGGTACATAACAAGGATATCAGTTACATCCACACAGATTCCTTACTGGATATTTAAATCAGGAGAAGAGGGGCCTGCTTGTTTCACCAATGAGTATTCACATTTTATTGATTTGCAGATTGAGTTGATAACATTAGAGGCAGTTTTCAATTGAGAACCTGCAACATGTGGGCAGTTAGTATTGAACGGTAAAACATTTTTCTTTGGATTTTCTAAATCACTTGTTTATTCATCAGTGATTCATTATATTTTCGTCATTCTCCTTTTTCATTTAATTCATTTAATTTCATCTGTTTCATCTTTGAATGTTTTTTCAGCCCTCAAAACTTCATAACTTAGAATTTCAAATGGGCTGAGGGTTTTATCAGGATCTGTGTCGGCTTGTGTCTGACGGCTGATTCTCCACAATAAAACATCAACACAGTATTTTGACTGTGATCACCACATTTCAACTGTCCACTCACCACAGGCACCATAAAAGTCACAATTATGTCCTCTTCATCTGATACTGTGAGTTGGCCGGTTGAAAGCAGGGTTTCTTTACCATGAAGTGTTTAAGGAGGGAAAATAACTTTTTGTCCTCAAGCCTCAGGGTCCGGGAATTCCCAAAATCCACCAGTCACTTTCAGTATTTTAGAAGCCAACATCCAAACGATGTTTTTTACAGAAAAACAACGTATCAGCTTTAGGTGGCTGGTCTGCCGTCTTGCCCTCGTTGGACATCTCACCAGCCTCAGCTCAACAATAGAATCAATAGAATCGTATATCTTTGATTCACCGAACTCCAACGAAAGTTCAATTAGGAATGAGTTTCTTCCACATTTCACCAGAGGGGTCGGAGGTCAGGGACAGCCAGGAGCAGCCCTGCAGCAGGTGGGGGTTCAGTGCCTTGCTCAAGAACACTTTAACAGACACATTGACTCTCATGGGAATCAAACCTGTGATGGTCTCTCTACCACCAGAGCTCGTCTCCTCCGCTGCTCCGGGTGCTGACCCTCTCCCTGCCCTGCAGCCTCAGCATCTCCAGGATGCTCCGGGCGTAGGCGTCCCTCAGGTTCACGCCCCCTCCGCCTCCTGCGCCTCCCTGGGCCACCTCGCCCACTGAGCCGCGGGCCAGCCTCTTCAGCGCCTCGCCGTGGCGCAGCGCCGCCTCCTTCATCTTCAGGGTGAAGTAGCAGGCGGAGAAGCGGTCGTTGATGATGGCGATGGGCAGCGCCAGGATCAGGATTCCAGACAGGATGCAGAGGAACGCCAGCACCTTGCCCGGAGCCGTGTCAGGCCGGATGTCGCCGTAGCCCACCGTGGTCATGGAGGTGGTCGCCCACCACCAGGCGGCCGGCACGCTGGCGAAGGAGGTGCCAGGAAGGTCGTGCTCCAGGGCGAAGGCCACGGTGGCGAAGATGGAGATGCCAACTCCCAGGAAGAGGAGCAAGGAGGCCGACCTCCTCGTAGCACTGGGCGATGGTCATACCCAGCGACTTGAGGCCTGCAGAGCACAGCGGACAGAGGTTACCACTCTAAAGTATCATGTTCTAACATGAGAAATATACATAAAGAAATATTTGAGATATTTGAGATCTTAAACAGTCAGGTGTTAATGATGAAGGGTCATGAAACTTGAGGCCATAAGTATAATTAAAATGTGTATTAAATCATATAAATTGAAAACAAATATAAGAAATATATATCTGCAATGCACTAAATGTCAAAAACACAAAATATAAATGAAAATTCATTCATTTATTCATTCACTCATGATTATAGTTGACAGTAGTCTCTAACGCTACTATTATTTATTACACATTGACAAGATTACAGATCCACCATTTCATTTCTTATACTGTAGACCGGCTGGGTGTTATTTCTTGATCAGGTTTGTCCCTCCCCTGGAGGTCTGGAGGTCCCTCACTTCTTCTTCTCTTTTCATTAGCTGGCTGTTTATTCTTCTGAGCGCTAATCTGATTTTGTCTGGACTACTGAGGAGGAATATATGAAACCCAACACACACCACCTCCACCCAAAGACACACACACATTTGGACTGCGGAGAAGTTATTAAATAGGAGCTATGAACAGCATATGCAGGGTGTCTGAGAGCTGCAGTAGACTGTGTTGCTAACCTGATATTAATATAGACAGATAAGATGAGATGCACTCGCTAAGGCTGCGTTCACAGCCAGCATGTTCTGGTGGGTTTATTAAGCTCTGCAGCGTTTCCTCCTTTAGCTGGTTGGTCTCCAGGTGAGAAGAACAACATTCACCAAATAACCCACGAGACGCCTGAAAACGTCTCAGTCCTCTAACAAGAGAACACAAGGCATTATGGGTAGAAGAGAACTGTGGTGGTTCGTTAGGAGAGAGAACGGGATCCAACCAGCTACAGGAAACCACCCCAGAACACAAGGCATTATGGGTAGAAGAGAACTGTGGTGGTTTGTTAGGAGAGAGAACAGAATCCAACCAGCTACAGGAAACCACCCCAGAACACAAGGCATTATGGGTAGAAGAGAACTGTGGTGGTTCGTTAGGAGAGAGAACGGAATCCAACCAGCTACAGGAAACCACCCCAGAACACAAGGCATTATGGGTAGAAGAGAACTGTGGTGGTTCGTTAGGAGAGAGAACAGGATCCAACCAGCTACAGGAAACCACCCCAGAACACAAGGCATTATGGGTAGAAGAGAACTGTGGTGGTTCGTTAGGAGAGAGAACGGGATCCAACCAGCTACAGGAAACCACCCCAGAACACAAGGCATTATGGGTAGAAGAGAACTGTGGTGGTTCGTTAGGAGAGAGAACGGGATCCAACCAGCTACAGGAAACCACCCCAGAACACAAGGCATTATGGGTAGAAGAGAACTGTGGTGGTTCGTTAGGAGAGAGAACAGGATCCAACCAGCTACAGGAAACCACCCCAGAACACAAGGCATTATGGGTAGAAGGAGACTTGGTCAGTCATGTTCAGAAGTTTCTTCATGTGTTCTTAACTGGTATGAACACCAGAGAAGAGCAGACAAGTCCATCATGGTAGATCAAGTGACAGACTGGAACCAGGTTGGTTTGGACTCTCTAACCTGGTGGGATGACAGGTTACCAAAACTCAACCAATCAACCAGCTGCTGGGGAGTCATGGGACTTCTGGTTGGCTTGTGATTGGTCAGTGTGAACCTGAACCAACCAGAATCTAAAATACTACAAAGTCAACTGGCTGAATTGCTGGGCTGTAACAAAGAGGACCATTGTGTAGTTCAGTAGGTAGAAAAAGCTGCAGCTTCTTCTATCGTTGTTGTTCTATATATATATATATGTGTGTGTGTGTGTGTGTGTGTGTGTGTGTGTGTGTGTCTGATAAAAATCCCCGGAAACTCATCATCCACTTTATCTTCTCCCCTCATCATCATCATCATCATCTTCCTCCTCTAACATCTGAGGAGCATTTGTGATGACTTTCTCTCTTTTTCCTGTCTGTCTCTCGGCCAATCTCTCTCTTCTTCCCTCAGTCTTTCGCTCTGCCAATTTATTTTTTCCTTCTCTCTAGAGTGATAAAATTCCCTTCTTGCCTCTCTGCTTCTTCTTCTCCTCTTCGTCTCTCTTTCTATCTCTGGTTTACGCTCTTCTTCTTCTTGTCTTCCAAATGGCAAAATCTCTCTCTCTCTCTCTCTCTCTCTCTCTCTCTCTCTCTCTCTCTCTCTCTCTCTCTTCCCTCCATCCCCTTGAGGAATTTGCCAAAATATGAGTCAATATTTGTTTTTCTGTCTTGCTCTCTTCGCTCTCAGCTCCTGTCCTCAACATCCCTCCGCTCAGTGATCTCAGGACAGCAGCTCACACTACGCAGCTCAAAGAAAAGTGTTTTGCTACGGCAGGCTTGTGAAAGGTTGCTGGTTCAAATCCACCGTCTGGCTGCAAAACATTTGGTTGAATGAGGAACGGGGGAGTCTGTCTGCAAACGTAACTCTGTTAGTTTTCAATGAGAGGTGTCTGAAGGTCAAACTGTTTCTGGACAGATGGATTCATCACCACCTGTTTAGCCAATTAGGATCAAGGAGGTGTTACTAGGTTTCCTTTGGGAAACATGGCGGCAAACCCCAAGACCTTGTAGGATGCCAATTAATGCAGAGTAGCAACAGCATCACAGGATTACAGAAACAAAGATGAGACGGAGAAAGTCTGTCAGGATGACCGCAGGATTGACACGTTATATTTGTATTACTTTAAACAGAGTCAGAGTCGCTGTCCAGACTATGATCTTCCCCGTACTGCGGTCAGTTCATGGTGTGACATAGGTAACACAGGCTATAGCTAAAGCATGAAGCTGAATGGGGTGTTGGAGGATAACACATCTAAACCTGATCTAACCTTTAAATCTACAAGACTTGGTTACCTGTCGATGTTTCCTTTCTTAATCTTGACCTTCCTCAAGGTCAGTAAGGACGTTAAATCTACGTTGTGGATGTTTACCTGTGGAGTGTCGTCCCAGCTTCAGCATGCGGAGGGACCTCATGAGTCGGAGGATCTGCACCACCCGGCCCATGTTCTCCAGGTCGGTGGTCTCTCCGTGGAGGCTCTCCACCGCCAGCGTCACGTAGAAGGGCAGGATGGCCAGCAGGTCGATCACGTTGGGAACGCTGCGACTGAAACGGCACTTATCCCGCACGCACAGAAACCGAAGCGCCAGCTCGCCGGTGAACCACACCACGCATGCGTACTCCAAAGCGTCCAACAGGAACGGAGCGCCGATGCTGGCGCCGCTCACCCCGATGTCCTCCCCTGAGTCCAGTGAGATGAGCGCCATGTTGATGACCGACACCACCACGAAGAAGATGGAGAGCGAGCCGAAGGTGCGAGCAGCGCGTGATGATTCGGGTTTCTCCAGCAGGTCCCACAGGCGTCGACGGAGGGCCGGGCACACGGCGCCCTTGAAGTCCTCGTCTTCGATGTCGTCGGCCTCGAACTCTCGCTGTATGTCCAGGCTCTCCTTCTGCTCCTTGCGGCGGTAGTAGTGATCACGGCAGCAGGGGTTGATGCGAAGCTCATCGATACCCCAGTACTCGATCTCCTGCCGGAAGGAGATCACGCACAGCTCCTCCCTCACGTGCAGGTGACCCGTCCGGTAGTAGTTCATCACATACCTGTTAGCGGGAATATGAACATGAGGAAACTAGATAGCAGTCTTTCAGACAGATATGAGAAGAAGTAGAGGCTCTCAGTGTTATGATCCCAATAAAACAACTGTAGAACAACAACAGGTGGAAGCTCCTGCTGACAACAGGAAATTCTACGTTCAGTTGAATATTTGCAAGAACGAGCACAGAATCCAGTTTAAAGGTCATATTCAGGGTGTGTGTGAGGGAACATCACATGTTTGTTTAAAGGGCAGCAAATCAAAGAGGTGTAAATCATCACACCAGTTAACACAAGTTGACAGCACACCTGTGAAAATGAGTTTTAACATCAGGTGTTGTCCTGACTGATGAAATGGCCTGGAAGCATCAAGAACATCTTCAAATGTGCCCGTTGCTTTCAGAGGTTCAAACGGTCAAACCACTTTGGCTTATCAGCACTGGAAATGGTTGAAACGGATTTGGGAGGATCAACAGACCAAAACAGTGACCAATATTAACACAACAGGACACCATGCAGGTTTTAGTCAGGGTGGAAGCAGGGATGAGGAAAGGCTTCTTAATGGGCAGATGAGTCAGCTAGTAGCACACAGCTGTTCAGATGTCTGGACAGAATAAGACCACTGTTGAGTCTCACAGCCTCCGATCAATAAAGCAGACTGGGGAACAGAACATATGATACTGTAATATCTCTGAGACATGCGAGGGCAGTGGTGGGTTGATGCTTAGAAGTCGGCTTGTGACTGGAAGGTTGCCAGATTGAATCAACGACCAGGCTGGGAACTACCAAGGGTAACTACCACCCTCAACACCTAACCAACCTTTAGGTCCCCAGGAGAAAGACGTTTAATGCCAAATGGCTCGGTGACAGTAGAAAGCTGTGGTTGTACTGGGCGGCTCCCAGTGTTAATCGAAGACTGGACTTGTATTGGGCAGCTCTTAGGGATGAACGTGTTCTACTGTAGAAATGTGTAGAACCACGGTGCTGCAAAGAGCATGCTGCAGACTCCTAGATGTTTAACCTTTAACCATGAAACATGAGGTTTCTGGCCCCTATGAGCCGCTGGCATTGAAACACATTTCATTCTCAAACCAAAAAAGCAAATGCCAAAGCAGCATTATTATTCCAGTGTTGGTGTGGTGATACGTGACCTCTCTGGTTAGATAATTTACTCCTCCACATTGTGGAAGTGTGACTTTATTCTTTCAGTCCCTTACAGGCCAACCTGTCGATGTAATTTGGTCACTGATAGAGTCGATAAAACGCATGAATTGCTTCCCACTTCTGTAACAAGAATACTTTTGCCAGAACATGAAATAAATTTTGAGCTCATTTCTACTCATGCAGTTACTTCTCTTTGGCTTGGTAGAACAGAGTAGAGGTCAGAGTAGACGTCACGTACTGGAAGGTCTGCGAGCTTCGGTCGAAGAAGAACTCGTTCTCCAGGAAGTCGGCGTCGTCGCAGAGCTCCAGGGCCGAGTCGCGGCCGCAGCAGGCCAGCTTCCCCAGCCGGGTCTCCGGGTAGGACGCCAGCAGCTCCTGGGAGAGGACGTAGCGACTTCCTCCGACGTTGATGATGAAGAAGTCCAACGGGTCTCTGCTGCAGGACGCCGCCGTCTCACTGTAGAAAACACTGGAGTCCAGAGACAGGAGGGAGGCGCTGTTGTCGTAGAGGTCCTCCCCCGTCACCAGGCTGGAGGAGAGGCTCATGGTGGCGTAGGGAGGAGAGATGGAATGGGGGGGGGGGTGACCAGAAGAAGGAGGGAGGTGGGGGAGGGATCAGAGAGGAAGGAAGGGAGGAGGATGGATGGATGGAGGGGTACGAGGGGAGGTTAGGATGGAGGGAGGAGGAATGAGGGTGATGGTGGGAAGGTATGAAGGTATCCAGGTATGGAGGGATGCAAGGAAGTATACAGGGAGATAGGAGGGTTGAGGGAGGGAGGAGTTAGGGTGGAGGGAGGAGTTAGGGAGAGAGAATGGTAGGAAGGAGGCGAGAGGGAGTTGGAGGAGTAGGTTGGGAGCAGTTAGGGAGGAGGGAGAAGGAACGGGTTTGAGGGAGGAGGTCAAGAGGAGGTGTGGAGGTAGGAGGGAGGAGGGAAGATAGTAGCTGATCAGCACCTTGCCAGGCTCATTGCATGATGGGTAGAAACGTTGTCCGACACGATTGTGGGAGCCGTGGAAATCTCACGGGAACGAGGCAGACGCCGTCTCTGGAGCTTCAGTTGCTCTCCACTAACTGCACCACGCTAAGGATGATGGGTAACGCCTGGAGCTGAGCGCTCATTGGCTCATCAGAGTTGCATGTCGCCACCTACAATGAAATGAGTTCAGTTTTGAATCTATTGCAAGATGTTACTCCTGAACAGGTCTGGGTACTGGACCATTTATTGATGACAATTATAAAACACAGGATCCGATCAATGTGTCGTCTGACCACGACTTCACCTCTATTTCATTATTAATATCTGTCATTATCAAAAGATATCAGGGACATTTTGGAAGAGCCGTTTCCAAAACAGTCCTCAGCTAACCTTTCTGTTAAGACAGAGAGA
>JAXDDX010000066.1:722500-907500 GCA_034670405.1 Hoplostethus atlanticus | reverse complement strand
GTTGTCTGTCACATCAACATCGCTTCCCCCTTGTAACACATTTCAATGGATCCCTCCAATAAATTGTAGCCGGAAAGTTTAAAACATCACTTTTACCTCTTTTTGATTATAGGAATCGTTCCAATTTGAACGTTTAATCCTGTATTCCACAATCTTACACAGTTCTGGGCAGTGAACAGCTTTAATTTGCTGTCTTCTCTGTGAATGTGCATCTGTGTTTGAAACGTAAAGGTGGCTATTGTTAAAGGATGTAAAAGCCTGCGTACTGCTGATGATGGTGTTATTCAATATTTTAAAATAACGCTCAATGTCTTTGACAGTAAGGTCACTAAGGTTCACTATCATGCAGTCTAATGTACTTTCCCCCTCTCAAGGTGGCTAGTAGCGTAGTTTCCATGACAACATGCTTCTCCTCCTTCTCCTGGGCCTATGTGGCATTAATCACCCCCCATATATGACCTGCAAGGAGGGAGCCAATCAGCTTGTGCTGCTAGGCAACAAACTCATTTTCTGAATCAAACCTTGTGGAAATTAAAGAGCTGCTCCACTTTTCCTGCACATTCCCGTTCCCGAAGCGCCACCGTGTGTCCTGCTTCCCCTCAGCAGGATGAAACTGAGGTTGTGTTTCATGGAGCTTCAGGTTAACTAGTTGATGTGTTGACTTGAATCTTACATTGGTATTTTTACCTCCACATAGGGAGGTTATGTTTGTCTGTCAGCAGCAAATAATTATTAACAGATTTCCATGAAATTTGGTGCCAGATCTTTTGCCAAGAAACAACTGATTACACTTTGGTGGAAGCATTCCACCATTAGACAATTACTGTTTTTTATGAAGAGCTGGAGACTTGATTCTGAATGCTAACAGGATGAAAGCAGAGTGAAGAAAGTAATTTAACATAAACTTTAAGCGATGGGAATGATGTTTTTGGGTGTAACAGCAAGTTGGAGAATTCAAGTGACTACGTTGAGTCGTCCTAAATCTCACTGGCCTTGTGAGCAATAATAAGCCTGTTAATCTTTGAACAGGAATTTCAGTTTAAGAGTTCATACATGTTATTCCTGTGATCTTCAGAGGTCCAACCGCTTTAGTGAACAGGAGCAGCTCTCTGGAAGCCATAACAAAACAAAGACTGACCTGTGATCAGGATGGAGCAGCTGCATAGAGAATGAATAGGAGGCTGATTCTGTCGAGTGTTTCAACCCAAACATGCTTGATTCCAGGTATTGTTGAGGTTGTGAACCAGAAAATGTCCCGGTTCAGCTGCTGAGACAAGGTCGGTGTTTCCACAACGACAGCTGCCAGTCGATAACTGACTCCTATACAGCCTCTGCTTGTTAATGATAACTGATTGATTATTGCCACCTTGATATCAGGAGCCTTGTAGCATCAGACAGACACTGTAGTTTGTTGATATCTACAATATCTACTGACGCTTCTTCTCAACACCACAACTCATAATGAAACTGGAAGGATACCATACACCTTCAGGTAAACATGTTGACGTCACGTCTGCCCATCCTAACCCGTTACAGATCACTGATGTAGGGAAACTACAAACTGTTCGGTTCTGATTCTGAAATATGTCGTAGAAGGAGGTGATCACCTTACAAATACACAATCTTGGTTAACTTCCACTTCAGCTCCCTATAATCAAAACATACTGTACATATTGAATGGAATCAGGGTGTCTGCCTCTCTGTACTCTCTCTACCTGTTCCTGGCTACTGCCTGACCTCTGACCCCTGACCCCTGACCTCTGACCTCTGAAGGAGTGAATGTGTGTGTGTGGCCTGTATGTGTTTCTCAGAGGGAGATGACAGCAAACTAATTCCACTGTGTGAGGCTGTGAAGGAAGTCATCCACCTCATCCCAACCTGATCCATCATTTGAAACCAGCCACTCAAACGAAAGTTTGTTGAAACTCAAATTCTCAGATTCATTTTTAGAGTCCTTGGTTGACAAAATAAAACTTTTCCAGCCTTTTAGATTTTAGAGATACTTTATTTTTGATTTGTTTATTTATTTATTATTGAGCAAAACATTCACTACAAACAAAAAGAAAAACAATGCAGACACAACAAGATAACATGGCGACAGGAAGACAATCTGGACACAAATAAGACAGAAACAAACAAACAAACAAACAAACAAACAAACAAACAAAAATAAATATATATCAGAATGAGAATAGGGCCTGTGTTTTGAACAGGGACAGCTCCCAGACCCGGGGGAACCAACAGGACAACAAACTTAAAACAAGTAATGAGTTCTTCCTCCAAAAGTGAACTCCTCATTTGTCGTGTTTCCAGGAGTGAGACCGGAGAGGAGCCCGGCGCTTCAAAATACCTCAGCCAATTTACAGAAGTCCAGTCCTGCCTTCCCTTCGCAGCCTGCTGACCGCCGAGGACAGCCTGGAGATCGCTTCGCGTTTCCAGTGGCAATTACAGGAAGCTGCAGACAGCATCCTGTCAGCCGGCCGGCGCCGCCGTCCCACGGCTCATTATTCATCCATATCCAGCCTGGAGCCTTCAGTCGGTCAGGACCGCTCGGGACCGTCGATGGGCCAGAGCAATCAGTAGAATAATCACAGCTGTGCTCGATAGATTGGGCTGAATTGAGGCCACCGAAGTGGAAGTTGTGCATTGGGGAACTTCACCCTATTACTCGTGTTAGATTACGTGTCAATATCAACACCAAGTTACTTTAAGATCAAAGATGGAATTGGCTTATTATTACAACGATGCTGCAAAATGTATCTTGGTTGGTCCTTCCAGGGTCCTTGGTTGGTCCTTCCAGGGTCCTTCCAGAGTCCTTGGTTGGTCCTTGGTTGGTCCTTCCAGGGTCCTTCCAGAGTCCTTGGTTGACTTCCAGGGTCCTTGGTTGGTCCTTCCAGGGTCCTTCCAGGGTCCTTCCAGGGTCCTTGGTTGGTCCTTCCAGGGTCCTTCCAGAGTCCTTGGTTGATCTTTGGTTGGTCCTTCCAAGGTCCCCAGTAAAATGAGGAAATTCATTTTCAGCATAACTTAATTAACTAGAAATGATCCAATTAGAGAATATATAGGGATGACTATTCTAACCATGTGTTTCACTCTTGCCACTATTATCTCCCTATGTACCATGTAGACAGTTCAATAACAAATCATTCAATCATTCATTCATTCATTCATTCATTTTATTTACCCACTCCCAGCATGCTTTGGGCTTTACCACATGTCCCTGGAACAAAATGAGGCTGCGTGGCCTTATTGAGTGTCTATTTGGTTACCGTGACGTGAAGCCTGGTCTTCATAACTGAACACAGTCAACCAACTACACAGTCAAACTACAAGCCTGTCTGTTTGCAAAACACAGCAACATGCATGTTACGTTTTCCCCCTTTATTTAGCACATCAGGATATTTTTAAAATACAAAATATGTACAAATATTATCAAGTATGTAGTGCTGACCAAAAGAAGACCAAAGAAACCCCAAGGGGCTTATCGAGTGGCTCCCTTAACCAGTCAGATATTGTGTTATTAAATTTCCTAGTATTTGTTATATATAATTGTTACACAAGTTACATGCCTGATACGAATTTTCTCCTCTTCATTCTACCATTGAAGCACAAAGTAGCGCTATGTCACTTGGTGTTTAAAAATGAAAAGCAAACAGAAAGCTCCTCTTTTTATAGGGTCCATTTCTTACCTGAATGCGCAACAAGCCGTAGTTACAACTGTAATAGTCAAGAGTACACGCTTAAGAGGAGCACCTGAACGCAACATCATTCAACTGCCAGCTCTGTTTCTGTCACTTGGGTTGCTGTTGTTGTGATGGCATCATCAGGCTGTGGTCCAATCAGCGAAGTGGCCGCCGCGGCAGTCCCCGCCCACCAGACAAACCGCCATTTTGAAAGCTCAAACAAAAAGCAAACAGACGCAATTCTCTGGTTCATAACAAGGTACAACTTTTATTAGCTTGGTCGATAACGTCAGATGGTGACCGTTTGGATGTTTGGCCATATTTACCCTGAATGTGTTTTGACATGTAGTATCAAGTCGTGAATGAGCCAGTTCGCTATTTCCTTCAACACTACTGCAAAGCTGTAAGTTAACGTTACAGCAAGCTGGCTAACTGCTTAGCGAGCAGTGGTTAGCTGCATGAACTATTAGCTAACGCCAGGCTGGCAGTTTTAACTGACCTGCAACGTAGTAAACAACAACTAACCTGTTATTATCTAGTGAGAGCTAAGCTTACAACGTGGTGTCACATAGGTGGATATGGATGCTGTACCTTATCTGGCGAACTCAACACGAGTTAGCTAACGTGTTTGAACTGCGTACAGCGCGCCAACCCACTGAAGCGGCTTTCAGCGATAAACTACCAACCATGTTTCCTCTCACGCTTTGCACTGGCTGAGCCTTATTTCATGTAGAGTTGGTTAATCTAAGGTTCACCTAATTTCTCTCGACATAATTTACGTTAATTTAGATTTTATTAGAGACAAAGCTGGCAGTTTAATGGGTACATGCACATACTCCTGAAAAAGGCTTGGCGTTGAATACAGTTAAATATAGTAATTTGATTTGAATTCAGATTGATTGTGTTGTTTTGGTCCAGTCATGCAGACCATATTCTGATAGGTCTACGGTTTTTATTTTTATGCTTTTTCCAATGTGAACTTGGCCTTATATTTCATAATAAGTGGCATTAAAAAGTCTTAAAATGTATTTTGATGAAAGTTGCAGACACCCTGATACCTGGCACAACATTACTTACTACTTTTTACAAATCTGTAGAAGCCCTTCTGTTCAGCTTACATCCAGTACGCAGAGAAACACTCACTTTCATAACATTTAAACTTTTGCTTCGTCTCTTATTCCCACAATCTTTCACCAGAACACACCGTGGAGGGCAGTAGAGAGCCGTGGGCACCGATTCTAAAAGTTGAGATTTTGTTGAAATAAAGTACTGCTTGGTGGATCACCTAAACGCCTAATTCACCAGGAGAAGCTAACGGTTCATACAAGGTCTCAAGTTATGTTGTACTAGGTAGGTGTGTTTGCTGATTAGCAAGGTACAGTTCATCTGCCGGATTCCTCATCTTTCCCCTCCCAGGATACGGTCATTCCCAGACAGACCTCGGCGGTGCAGATATGAGTGAATTGGGAGAGGAACCGTTGGAGAGCTCGGCGATGTCGGAGGAAGACACGGAGGAACCGAAGAAGGAGGCACAGGAAGACCAACCCAGTCCGAAGAAAGGTCGCTCCAGAGGACAGGGTAAAGAGAAACTGATGCCTTGTTCCCTCCTCCTCAAGTCAGGGTCTGAGACGTAGACCCACCAAATGCCGGTAAAAGTGTCTTGGTGGGTGAATCTGCGGGTCACCTGCCTCACCGGCCGGTAACTTTTGGAGATAACATGATGCTTCAAAGTACTTCTTGTAATTTCAGTTCTGTCGCACTTTATGGTGAATTATAATCTGTTGTATCTGAATAAGCAAGTTAACAAAGGACCTGGTTTTATATACAAAATATCATTGAAGAGTGACATATTAAAAAGTAGAAATGTAGCCTATATTTATTATTTTGGCCAGGAAAATAATTCCTGCCAGGTATATTTTTTTAGTTGTCCAGCCTTGGCAGGTGAGCCAACAAACATCCTGCAGCTTCACCAAATTCCTGCTGCTTGCCATCCTCTTCCTCTCATTAACTCCATGTTGAATCCTGGTAGTTTAATGTTTCCTTGCTCACTGGCGACCATGCATACCTTGTTGACCGTGACTCTTCTAATCCTTGTGGTCCCGTTTTTAATTTGACTGAACAAGCAAGAACCTATTTATATATATTGTTGTAATAGTTGGCTCACCTGTTGTATCGACACCAGAATACACCGTTGGCTAGTAGAGCGTAATGTGAGCTGGTGCATCTTTCAGTGGCCCTGATAGCCAACAGGAATGTGACGACACGTTTTCTATAGTGTGATATTTGTTGTGGTAATGATCTTCAGCTGTAGAGTGAATACAGGAATTGGATCACTGTTGATCACTGTAGTGACCAGTGTGATCGCCTTTTTTTTTTTTTTTTTTAATTAAGCACCCAAATTAATCAGTATACTTCACCTCTCTCACACCATCCTGAGGAAAACCCTGAGGTGGAAGGATTTCTGGACTCGATAAGATCAGGAGTAGAAATATCACATCTTACTCCAAAACATGACAATTTGAGTCCTTGAATTCCACCAAACAAGACCTTGCAAGTCATGGAAAAGCCCTTTATGTCCAAGGGAGACACCCTGAGTTTTTCTGACAGAATGAAACCGGTAGTGCTGATTATTTTTTACTTTTCTCATTGCAGCTGTTGGTGAGATCCTGGAGGGCAAGAGAGCAAAGAAGACCATTGAGAGGCTGAATTTCCAGATCCCCAAACAAAAGGAGAAGCTAAAGATTGAGGATGGTGAGATCTAGCTGGATAGTTATGATACATTTGCTGTTGGAAGGTTAAAGTTATCCAGGCGTTTTGTTGAAGAGTGAGGAAAACATTGTTGATGTATTTTCTGTTCAGGAGGAGGAGATAAATTAGGAGATATTCCACGGACCAACTACCACATTGGAAAGATGAAGCCGGCTGATCTGAAACCTCTCCACACCATCCTGTTTGACAGACCGGGAAAGGTAAAGCCTTTCTCGTGACACATTCAGCTTTAAAGAGTAACTGAACATCACAACCACTGTCTTTATATATGTTGAGAAATGTGACAGTCAAAGAGATTCTTACATGTGGAAGTTTCCTCTGCTGTCGTTTCTGTTAGAAAGAAAAATACAAAAATGAGAAACTTCTCTGCTGATCACTACGGGTCACTTTAATCCACTTTAATCTGGATTATCCTCTAACCAAATCATTGTTCGTTCCCATATCAGATGGCCTCTATGAGGAAGAACATGCGTCTGTTTAATGGCTTTCCCTTCGAGGTGGACAGTGAACCTTACGTCAAAAAGCGAGAAAGAATACTCAGGTGAGTTTCTGATCAGAGACCAGTTTGTCTCTTGAAGGTGTTTTTTACCACCAAGATTCAAGATTCAAGAACTTTATTTGTCACATACACACACGGGGTGTGTAGTGAAATGAAAAGTGGCAATGCTCAACGGGAATGTGCAAAAGGGCAACAGTACACAGTATTTACAATAAAAAAAACAACACAATATTTACAGTATTACAGTAATTACAGTAAGAGCTCTTATATAAAAAAAACAACACAATATATACAGTAAGAGCACTTTGGAAATGAAAATATAGTAGTAAGGGAAATTGTATGAATGTAATATACTATAAATTATGTGTAGTCATTACCTAAGTGTGTGTGTGTGTGAGTGTGTGTGTGCATAAGAGGGGCAGTGTGTGTGTCTTGGTGGGGGCCCTGGTGAGGTCAGAGTTCACAGTCCTGATGGCCTGAGGAAAGAAACTCCGTCTCAGTCTCTCTGTTTTGGCAGCATGACTACGGAGGCGCTTGCCTGACCGCAGCAGCTGAAACAGTCCGTTGTTGGGGTGGTGAGGATCCTTCATGATCCTGCAGGCTCTGGTTCTGCACCTCCTGGTGTACAAGTCCTGCAGGGTGGGGAGTGTAGTTCCACTACTCTCTGCAGAGCCTTCCTGTCCTGAGCGGAGCTGCTGCCAAACCAGGCAGTGATGCTTCCTGTCAGGATGCTCTCCACAGCTCCAGAGTAGAAGGACTGAAGGATCCTCCGGGAGACTTTGAATTTCCTCAGCTGCCTGAGGTGGTAAAGGCGCTGCCTCGCCTTTCTCACCAGAGTGTCAGTGTGTGTGGACCATGTCAGATCTTCGGTGATGTGGACTCCCAGGTATTTATACCTGCTCACCCTCTCCACAGTATTCCCATTAATCCCCAGTGGTGAGTACGTCCTCTGTTGTTGTGTCCTCCTAAAGTCCACAATCAGCTCCTTAGTTTTGGTGACATTCAGGAGGAGGCTGTTGTCCTGGCACCAGAGTGACAGATCAGCAACTTCCTCCAGGTAGGCCTTCTCGTCGTTGTTGGAGATCAGGCCCACCACCACTGTGTCATCCGCAAACTTAATGATGGTGTTGGAGCTGAACCTGGCCACACAGTCATGTGTGTACAGGGAGTACAATAGGGGGCTGAGGACGCAACCCTGGGGGGATCCTGTGTTCAGGGTGAGGGGGTTGGAGGTGTGTCTACCCACCCTGACCACCTGGGGCCTGGCGGTCAGGAAGTCCAGGATCCAGGCACACAGGGGGGTGTTCAGTCCCAGCTCAATCAACTTGCCAGCCAGTCTGGTGGGGACTATGGTATTGAAAGCTGAACTATAGTCAATGAACAGCAGTCTCACATAGCCCCCCTTCCGGCTGTCCAGATGAGAGAGTGTGGTGTGCAGTACCAGTGAATCCTCACCAGGTTAGAGACGTTACTGTAGTTACCGTTAACACATGAGACCACTAGAAGACGTTTGTTAACGTTGATTATACCAAGGTAGCACCAGTAATTTGACAATGATATATTGATGGTTGAAGTCAAGTGTGGTTTGGGTTTAGAGATATTAGAGATATTAGAGATACTCAGGGGTAAATGTGTGATGGTCGCTCAAGCCTGTAGCTTTACTTTCTCTAGGGCAGTTTGTCCTGTAGATATCAGGATGGGTGGTTTTGGTTTGTTCCTGGATCAGTTCCAGGGGCTGTTCTTTAGATGTTGAGATCAGGATACAGTAGAGTCCACTACCAACAACTCTATCAAAAACTAATACACATGTTTAGTCAAACAATATTTCTCAAACAAAACTTTATTAAATGAACTTTTTCAAAGTTAAAGCTCTAGCAGGAGAGGACCACATGGATTTAGTCAGTATCTGGTATTAGTTAGTATAGTATAGTATAGTATTAGTATTAGGAGTTATCTGGTGTGACAGCCTGAGAAAACCACATAGTGTGAACAAGACATTCAAATGTATTTCAGTTTCTCATTTTGATTTGTATCAGTTCTAAATAATGTCTTCTTGAATCAGAATTATCAACTAGTAAAATGAATAGTATTTGATATCAAGATATCAGTTCTTGGTAGTGGACTCGGACTCGGTAAGGTCAGATGATGATTCGTTGTCTTGTGGGTTCAGTTTGGTCAGCAGTGGATAAAAGACTAACATCTTGTTTCTGTTGGGATGCAGGACTTCGGTGTTTACCAACTCCAAGCTGAGGATCATCTGTAAGGTGTTGGACCTGGAGAAGAAAGGAACCCAGTCAGATCTGATCGACAAGATCCTGGCTTTCCTCATCGCTCCCAAAAACAGTGGCAAGGTGAGTGGCAGCGTTTTCTATATCATTTATCTTATTGTTGTTTTTACTGTCGGTAAACCACTTTGTGACTATTTAGTTTATTAGTATTATTTTCTTTGTGCTCAAAGGGGTTGAGGTGAATTCAGCAGCAGTTAGGATGAGAGGGCTGTCCTGAACAAGGCATGCTCTAACATTAATGAATGAATTTGATGAGCAAAAAAAACAACCTGGAGAGAAAATATGAGATTACAAAATCTTTATCATTCAGTTTCCCTCTAAAGCACAAATAATAAGTTTTAATGTTTAATGTTTTTATTATGATCCAAAACTAATATAACTGGATACAGAAGCAAGACTCAGACTAGCCCTAAGCAGCTTCGCTCCATGAGACCAGAAGAAGAATCAGACAGTCCTTACTCGTTATGTTGCAGTAACTTCTCTCTCCCCCCCCCCCTCCTCCCCCCCCAGCCTCTGCTCTCAAAGAAAAAGAAGAAATCCAAGAAGAAACTGTCAGGTGGCGACTTGCAGGCCAAGACCAAGAAAAAGAGCAAGCCCAAGAGCTCGTCAGCCAGCCCCAAGAAGGCCAAAACAGGAAGTAAGTCCAAAGCCATCGTTATGGACTCCAGCAGCGACGATGATGATGATGAGGAGGAGGAAGATGACAAGATGTGGGCCCCGATGGACGTAGAGGGCTCCGATACCGAGAAGAAACCATCTAAGAAAGACAAAGAGCTGTCTGGAGAGGATGAAGAAGAAGAGGAGGAGGAGGAGGATGAAGAAGAAGAAGAAGAAGAAGAGGAGGAGGAGGGAGAAGAAGAAGAGGAGGAGAAAGAAGAAGAAGAAGAAGAGGAGGAGGAGGGAGATGAGGTGAGGTCTTCTAGGTTGAGCGCAGAACTGGTAACTGAATGTTTGGTCCGCTACGGTGGCTCGTCCAGCCCAAAGTTCACCAGCCAGATCAGTGAATGATGGTTGGTCAACTCAAGGCCATGTTTTACGTTCAGGTTGAGGTCTTAATGTTGAGTTGGTTTGAGTTAGGTCGGGTTGGGTTAGGTTGAGTCTTAATGTGTGACACAATCCTGTGTTCTAATAGTCAGTTTTCATTTTCATCTTCATTTCAGTTGCAAGATAGAATCGTCAGCAAAATGTTACTCGGAAAATCTTTGAAAGTTTGTGGATTTGAGAAAAAATGGCATTTAACGTTTTTTAAAATTAATTTTAAATTTAAATGTAATTTTTTTAATTAATGGCCCTGGAAAGGTAAATATTACAGCCAAATTCATCAATATGCCTCAATATGCCTCAGCGCTCTGGACGGCTCAACTCATGCCTAGTGACCTCCTGTTAACCAGCTGAACTAACACCTTTGTCAGTCTCCCAAGTCGAAGCCAGGCAGAGGGAAGGCTGCGTCCAACAAAAGGCAGAGGACACCAGCGAAGAAGACGGCTCCTCCCAAAAAGAGGGCGAAGAAGGAAGTTTCAGACCCGTCGGAGTCCGACAGCGACAGTGAAGCCAATAAGAAGGTAAGGACTCATCCTGCTTATATGCTGCGGGGTGTAACTGTCAATAAATCAATAATAAATGAATTGTTAAAATGTTAAATCCAGTCCATCCATTATTTTCTCTTATTTTCTCAACATGCAATGAGAGGTTTCTTTCTGTCTGCAGCCCAAGAAGACGGCAGCAGCCAAGAGAGCAGCTTCAGCCAAACCAGCCGCCAAGACCAAGAAAGCAGACAGTAGCAGTAACAGCAAAAAGACCGCAAGCACCGGTAAGGAAACCCCTCAGATGGTTCTAGATGTTCCTCACATCACCTTTCCTCTAAAAGCCTTTACCTCTCATAAGCTCTTGTTTCTTCTCCTAGCAATTCTCTCACTTCCTCAGTCTATGGTCACGTTTGACAGTCCTAGTTGATAATGGTAAGGGTTCATTATATGATCTAGTCTCCGGGCCTTAAATGGTCTTTAATACTGTTAATGCAACATTTAAGTCTTCAATTCACTTCTCAAATTCTTAATTTTTGTTTTCTTTATGCTGTTCTTCTGTTGAGAAACCAGTCCAGTCATCAGATCATATTCTGATAGTCTACAGTTGTTTTTATCTTTCATCTTTCATCTTCACATTTTTTCAAATGTGAAATTGGTCTTATATTTCATTCTAACTGGCATTAAATGGTCTTTAAAATACTTAAATTTAACTTGATGAAACTTGTAGACTCCTCGATATTGCCCAGCCACTGTCTGCAGACGTCATGTTGAACAGCTAAAATCCTTCCTGTCCTTCCTCTAGTGGCGGCGGACAGTTCAGACGACGACACGCCGCTCATCAAGATTATTAAGAAAGCTCCGTCTGACGAGCAGCTGACGGCGACGGTCCAGAGCCTGCTGGAGGAGGCCAACCTGGAGGAGATGACCATGAAACAGATCTGTCAGAGGGTAGGAGACTCGTTCAGGAGACTGTTTACCCCAACAGGACTAGGAGACTAGAGGCTCACTGTTAACGCCAACAGGACTAGGAGACTAGAGGCTCACTGTTAACGCCAACAGGACTAGGAGACTAGAGGCTCACTGTTTACACCAACAGGACTAGGAGACTAGAGGCTCGCTGTTAACGCCAACAGGACTAGGAGACTAGAGGCTCGCTGTTAACGCCAATAGGACTAGGAGACTAGAGACTCGCTGTTAACGCCAACAGGACTAGGAGACTAGAGGCTCGCTGTTAACGCCAACAGGACTAGGAGACTAGAGGCTCGCTGTTAACGCCAATAGAACTAGGAGACTAGAGACTCGCTGCTTACACCAACAGGACTAGGAGACTAAGAAACATCTGAATATGAGCATCAGTCCAGACTGACTGACGTTATGCTAGGCTTTCCAAGTCTCAGTCTACCCATAATGCCTTGTGTTCTGGGGTGGTTTCCTGTAGACCAACCAGCTAAAGGAGGAAACGCTGCAGAGTTTGGTAAACCCACCAGAACATGGTGTGTGAACGCAGCCTCAGATACTCCTGCTGGCTATATTAACATGACATGGATATTAGATGGATAGAAACATACATGCATAGTCCTTGTTAGTAGTAGCAGAGTAAAGAAATCGGACTAAAGCACACAGACATTTCACAGTAACGTTTCCAGACACGCCGAGTTGTGGACAGACGAGTCATGAAAGAGTCTTTATCGGTCAGTGTGTCTGTAGAACATCACTGACGTCCTCTCTGCTCCAGGTCTACGACACCTACCCCGACCACGACCTGACCAGCAGGAAGGACTACATCAAGCAGACGGTCAAATCGGTCAGTATCCTGTCTGGCAGAGTTGATGCAATAAAAAGATCACCGATGGTTTAAAATGTTCCTCCTTTTCCTCCACAGCTCATCACCTGAAGGTTCAGCGAGTCGGCGTGGTCGCTGCAGGAGGATTAAACAAGAGAACCGCTACAGCAGAACCGACTGAAAAGCTCCTTTCGCCACTTTTGTATCATGATTTTCTTTTGTACATCAGTGTTTCATACGTGCTTCATTCTGTTGTTTTTTACAGAAGTCATGTATAGTTTGTTGGATGAAGTCACTGGTTTCCACCGGTTTGTTCAGCGGCTGTAGACGACCAGCCTCTTGGGCACCAATGTTTTGCTTGTGGCCAAATCCAAGAGTTTTGAGATCAAAATCAGTGGGTTGCACGAGTTTTATCCACTTTTGTGATTTATCAAAAGAGGAAACTATTAACCAGGTATGACGGCTGTTTGTTTGTACCCTATGAAATGTCGTATGGTGGAAGCTACCATGCAGTCGTTTCATCAATGAGGCCTCAATGTGTTAGTCAATATATTGGAAGTAGCAGTTTAAGTTTAGATTGAAGTCGGTGTTTCTGAGCTGGTCTGACGCTTCATGAACGACACCAGACTGAACGTGGACGTTTTGCAGGTCAAAATGAGGAGGAGGAATTTATCTCACGTCTGTCTGCCACGCCTTTTATCTCGCTTTGATTCGGAAGAGTTCACTTTTTTATTTCTGTGTGTAAATTTGTACATATGTTTTTGACTAGGTGAAGCTATTTTTGATTAAAGCTCATTTTAGCTCATTTGTCTCATTACTGGAAACAGTTACTTTCTTTGGTTGGATCTTTTGGAACAATGTTAATTTCACAACTGATAAATAATTTGCTTACAGATTAAATTTTACCTTTTGAACAAAAAGTCTACATGGTTTGCAATTTGTGATACAGAGTTCCTATGAATTTCCATTTCTTGTAAAGTGGAAAATCTAAAATATATATATATTATATAGTTCTTCCTCTTCACATGGTGGCCTGCTGTCTGTCAGATAGGATGAT
The DNA here is from genome assembly GCA_034670405.1 of Hoplostethus atlanticus. NCBI lineage: Eukaryota > Metazoa > Chordata > Actinopteri > Trachichthyiformes > Trachichthyidae > Hoplostethus > Hoplostethus atlanticus. Next base: position 893,898 of record JAXDDX010000066.1, on the reverse strand, counting down.
TCTGATCCAGACTAAAGCCTGTAAGACCCGGATCCTGCCATCTGTTGGACAAATGATGTTACAACAGGTTGTTGGGCCAAGAAGAGAGTTGGAAAACGATTGAAGTACAAGGATAAGATGCACTCCTGTTTCACTGGACGGTAAAAATAATTCAAAACTTGTAATATTTGATTCCCACCAGTTTCTTGGTTCTTCATAAAGCCTTCACAACCTTCCTGGGGTTGAGATGAAACTACTCTGCCTTGAGTTTCAGAAACAACATTCAGTTTATTAGGATCAGACAACTGAAGTCTCATGATGTAGTCTACCAAGGAGGTTTATTACACTTCAAGACTCAACACTTTTTACTTTGTGGAAAGTGTCTGTCTCTGATGCTCTGTCTCCTTTAGGGTACAAGTCATTACTCGGCCAACTGCCTTTTTATCTCCCGTCTCTTAAAGCACAAATCCATCAGTCATGGGAATCAGGTCTGCACCACTTTAACTCTTCAAACCCCCTCTTGGTTTTTATGCTCCACATTAACGGAACGATCTGCAGGAAGATCCGTTTGTTAAAGTGACTGAAGTGGAGAGAACGGAATGATCCTGTTTTAAATCGATTTCTAATGTTATTTATATTTTCTACCTGTGTGTTTTATTCTATTTTATTATCCTATTTATTGTATATTGTTTATTTTATTCCTGTTTTTATTCTTTTTATCTGTTATTTTAGTATACTGCGTCACAGCTCAACTCCATTAAGTGAAAGTAAAAGTAACTCCAGTTAATAGATCACTTGTTTTTCAGACGAGAAGACTCGTTTCTCAGCAGGACATCGGAGGTGAACGTCAACGAGGTGAGACTCGGTTCATCGTAAAAAACTAAAGTAAAAGTAAAAACTAACGTAAAAACTAAAGTTAAAGTAAAAGTAAAAACTAAAGTAAACAATAAAGTAAAAGTAAAAACTAAAGTAAAAGTAAAAACTAAAGTAAACAATAAAGTAAAAGTAAACACTAAAGTAAAAGTAAAAACTAAAGTAAACACTAAAGTTAAAGTAAAAACTAAAGTGTAAAAGTAGTTTTAGTTGTTTCAGAGGAAACCGGTCCGGACCGGATTGAAACGGAACGGAGCAGACTGCAGAGCAGTCAGTGATAAAGATCTGTGTGATGCTGTAGTGTTGATGTTGACCTGTAGAGGTGAGGGTAGAGGGTAGGGTAGAGGGTAGGGTAGAGGTTAGGGTAGAGGGGTTAGGGTAGAGGGTAGGGTAGAGGGTAGGGTAGCGGGGTTGGGGTAGAGGTGAGGGTAGAGGGTAGGGTAGCGGGGTTGCCACGGGCCTGGAAACTACTGAAAGTGCTTGGAGCAATAAAGAGGTCGTTAAAGTGCTTGGATTGAGCCTCGAATCCACCTATGATACGTGTTTATGATACCGTGTTTATGATACGTGTTTATGGTACCGTGTTTATGATACGTGTTTATACATCCGGAGCGCCAGGCCAAGCTTCCATCTACAGTATCTCTCTCCTCGTAGCCTACAAGCATACAGAGAGTTGATCGCTGCTGTAGTACTGTGCTGGCTCAGACTGGTATATGAACATCTCTGTTATTGGCCCTTCATTTAGAAAGAATTTGTCCTTGAAATGCGTCATTACAAAAGAATGGCTGGAGTAGGTCCAGCTGCAGCCCGGAGGAAAGGTCCGCCTGTGGCGTGAAGGAAGTCCCAGATTAATAACGGGAATTCGTGAAAGCGAAACGCACGTGAGCAATAGTATGGTAATGGTAATTTATTTTACAATTTATATGTTTTGCTTAGTACACATTTTTTAAGTTGGCTATCGTTAATGAACTATAACAGTTTACAAAAGTTGTTTGTTACAGATAAGATAACTTTTTATATGGAACAATAAAAATATCCTTTACAAAAATAAAAGCTCTTTTCTACCAGTTTTGGTTTGGAGTTGTTTTGGAATTCTAACAGTTACTAAGAAATGTGAATTAGTTAAATGATAGTCCATGTCAACAGTCTTCTGTTGTTTGAGGGTATTCAGCTTGAACAATTACTAACACATATTTCATTAATAAAGTAAAGTATCATTTAAGATGCTACAGAGGAATTACCCCATATGGCATCTATTGTATATGTATTAGGAGCATTACATGTAAATATGTTGTAGAAAATTCACATGAATAAAATAACGTTAAAAAATAAGTTTTACATAAACAACAGGACATTAGGGAGAACAGCACAATGTTTTGGTTTTAGTTCAATTGGTTTATCTGTGTCTGTTGAAATGGAAAAATCATAATGAGGGACAAGTCAAAACGGCTTTGAATGCTTTCTTTATGAATTTAAACAATACAGCACCATTTTAGATTTGATGAAAAAAATGTAACGGCAATGGCTAAGTTATAAGAAGTTTGTAAATTAAATTTGTTAAAAAGAAAACACGTGACAGCCGTTGTCACGCCAGGGACTTGTCTTGGCCCCGCCCCCAAGGACCTCATAAAGTATGGCCTCTATTTTCATGCACAGTTAATATTCACTGTGTCAGCGCTACTTTTAACACGGATCTGTCCTAAATCACACACCGGTTTTGTGCACGTTAGAATCAGTTTGACCCACATTGAGGTAAATCCTCACCTGGACCAACTGAATGCAACCTCTTTAATATGTTTAGCTTAACTGACTACCTGTGGTAACTGAGTTCATGTGTGAGGCAGTGAAGCCGCAGCATTATGCATGGAAACATGATGACGGGTTGCAAGACACTAGGTCAGCTCCCAGTGGCCATCAGTAGAGGGCTGTGGTTGTACTGGTCAGCTCCCAGTGGCCATCAGTAGAGGGCTGTGGTTGTACTGGTCAGCTCCCAGTGGCCATCAGTAGAGGGCTGTGGTTGTACTGGTCAGCTCCCAGTGGCCATCAGTAGAGGGCTGTGGTTGTACTGGGCAGCTCCCAGTATGAAGGTGTGGAACTGTATGAATGTGGATATTTCTCTAACCACTGTTGACTTCACTGCTCTTCTCTAGAGGAGAAATGAGTTTCCACAGCAAACGAGACCGAGGTAAAACCTCGAAGAGAAAACTCTTTCGAGATGAACCTGACACTGAGCAGGAGGCTAGGTGAGTGAACGGTGTGTGTGTGTGTGTGTGTGTGTGTGTGTGTGTGTGTACGTGTACAGGTACTTCCTTGTACAGGTATTTATTGTTTAGCCAGTGTACAGTGTGACTGATCTACCTTATAGATGTACCAAAGTCCAGAAGATGAGTGCCCGTGGAGAGGAGGGAGGATCAGAGTCTCCAGGATCCAGCGGTGTGTCTATGAAGAGTGACAGGTCCAGAAACCAGCCTCCAGGCTTCAGCAGTGAACCCGGACCTTCAGGAGCAAAGTGAGATGACCTGATGGAGCCTGATGGAGCCTGATGGAGCAACACAATACAACTATCATCCTAAATACACATTCATCAGGAATATACATGACTATTTTTATTCACATGATATTTGTAAAAACATTTAGATAATTCCAGTTTTCCAAATGCAATAAGTTAAAAGGATAATTCAGGTTATTTTCAACCTGGGCCTTATTTTCCTAGTTTTCATCTTGCTGATTGATTCTGATCATAATTTCCTCAATCACATCACTGTAGAGCTCTACGTAGCTCCCAGTTTGCAGCGCTGCTCTCCTGAACGTCCAGCGGAAACTCAAACAGTCGAACCCAAACAGCGATTAAAACACAACGCGTCGTTTTTATGCCGTCCTAGAATCCATAGAAACACTGGCTTCAAACACTCTTTCTGCATGACGCGCTTCAGGGGCTCTGATTGGCTTAAGGAAGCACTGGAACTTCACTACCACCACCATCTCTAAAAAAAACCCACATCTGATGGACATTAAAAACAACTGAAAACACCACTACTGTGGTGCATGCTGGAACTGCAGACACTGCTAAAAGACAATATTAACAAGGTTTGGAGCTGGGAAGCGTCCTGAGACTTGGCAGCTTCGGTGCTCCGCGGCTGACCTGGCGGGATGGAAGGTGGGCAAGCCGGGAGAGACGAGCTGGAAAGCGTCAGTCAAGACTGGCGAGTTTGATGCTTGTGAACAAATAAAGCGTGAACTCGCTTTATTTGTGCACAACAGCGTAAGACCTGTAATCACCACTAGGAGGCAGTTTTTCCCAGTTGGCAGTTCATTTACAGTAAATCTACTTTGACATGAACCCGACATCAGAGTTCTTGAACTTTCTACTTGCTAGCTAGCTACACTAGTTAAAATAAGATATGTCAGTTTCAGTCCATGGATGATCTATCTCATGGCAGTGTGAGTGTTATTGTGTTGGAAGGGACGTTGGGTGTTTTTGGGGTCGTCTGTTGAGTTTCCTGTGGCCCCATTGGAGCTACTAGAGCTCTACAGCTCTACAGTGAAGTAATTCACAAAAATTTGATCGGAATCAGGTTAGCTGAATTATCCTTAACCACTCCTGAACCAAACCACTCGGTTTCTTCATTAGACGTCCTTGATCACATCACAATAATTGATCACAGCAATGTGTGCATATTTTTTAGTTTGGCCCCAGTGGGAATCAAACACTGGCAGTTTCTTTCTGTCTAAATCTCTGTTCCTATCTCTTAACAGCACTCCACAGGAAATGACAGTGTCTTCTCTCAGCAAGTCCCTTAAATGTAACCCGTCCATAAAAACTCATCCCGAATTCCCAGAAGATCTGACTGACTGCAGGTAATAACAGCCTTGAGGGTATTATTGCTATAGTTCAAACACAACAGTGTTGAGCTAGCCCAGTTCCTTGGTCCCTAGCTATATAAGTAGACAGAGGGAACTCTAACCTCTAACTGCTCACACTGTGAGCAAAACACTTAACAAGTCACCTGAAGTCCATGATCAATAGTTCTGCCTGTCAAGTGAAAAATGGACAAGAAGTTGATTCCAGACGTTCAACACTTCAAAGTAGTGCATGACATACTGACTCCTTCTCAGTCATTTTTGGAATACTATTGTAATAGATTTCATTTATCCTGTGCTAACTCAATGAAATACACTACATGACCAAAAGTATGCGGACACCCCTTCTAATTAGTGGATTCAGCTGTTTCAGCCACACCCTTTGATGATATATGGCCAAAAGTCAGTGGACACCTGACCATCACCTATATGAGCTTGCTGGACATCCCATTCTAAAACCATGGGCATTAATATGGAGTTGGACCCTTTGCGGCTCTAACAGCCGCCACTCTTCTGGAAGGCTTTCCACAAGCTGTTGGAGTGTCTGTGGGAATTTGTGCCCATTCAGCCAAAAGAGCATTAGTGAGGTCAGGCAGTGATGTTGGACGAGAAGGCCTGGCTCACAATTGGCATTCTGATTCCTCCCAAAGGTTCAATGGGGTTGAGGTCAGGGCTCTGTGCAGGCCAGTCCAGTTCCTCCACACCAAACTGGTCTAACCATGTCTTTATGGACCTCGCTTTGTGCACAGGGGCTCAGTCATGCTGGAACATACAGAAATGGTTTGTCAAGATCTGGATTTGGTGGATGCCAGGAGAACGCTACCTGACTAAATGCATAGTGGCAACGGTAAAGTTTGGTGGAGGAAGAATAATGGTCTAGGCTGGTTTTCATGGTTCGGGGCCCTTAGTTCCCCTTAGTTCCAGTGAAGGGAAATCTTAACGCTACAGCGTACAATGACCTTCTAGACGATTCTGTGCTTCCAACTTTGTGGCAACAGTTTGGGGAAGGCCCTTTCCTGTGTTAGCAAGAAGTGAGGTCCATACAGAAATGGTTTGTCAAGATCGGTGTGGAAGAACTAGACTGGCTTGCACAGGACCCTGACCTCAACCCATCCAACACCTGGATGAACTGGAACGCCGACTGTCAGCCAGGCCTCATCGCCCAGCATCAGTACCAACCTCACTAATGTTCTTGTGGCTGAATGGGAGCAGATCCCTGAAGCAATGTTCCAACATCTAGTGGAAAGCCTTCCAGAAGAGTGGAGGCTGTTAGAGCAGCAAAGGGGACCAACTCCATATTAATGCCCATGATTTTGGAATCAGATGGAGCCATGTAGTATATTTAAAATACCCACAAAGCCTGTGTAATCTTGTCCAGACAGCCCTATAGATACATTTTGGTGTAAACAGTAAATATTCGGTGTAATTACGTTGAATATTTACCTCATTTGACAAGCAAACTATGCTTTGGTTGAAACTACCTTTTATGCCACTATAAGGTCTATGTCTTTTTTCAGTGGTCGGTCTTCACCAAGTGTTGAACAGAACCAGGACACATTAAAGGTAGGCAGTTCTGTTTATGAATGTACTAATCATTACTATCATTATCATCATTAATAAGGAATTCAATTTTCTTCTAATGGATCTAATGTCAAGTCAAGTCAAATGCAGACTTTTCACTGCACTTTACCCATAAAGTTGTGGATGAGAGCAACCAGTGTAATTTAGTATATAATGTTTAGTCAAAGTTATCATATTAACACTGGAGCTCCAAAAGAAATACAGTGATGTTATAGATAGTTATATTAAATTATATTAAAATGTCTAATTGGTCTGTATCAGGTGTTCGAATCCAAAGCCATTACTTTCCTGAAACAAGCACTGAAAAGACATAAGAAGGTCCTTACTGCGAAGTATGAAGGACTGTTTCAGGAAGAGGAGGAAGTGGTCGATGATCATGAACATGTTGACGCTGAGGCCAGCGAAGGGGCTCTGAAGATCGCCCTCCATGTTTTAAGGACCATGAACGAGGATCGACTTGCTAACACACTTGAGCAAAGTAAGAAATTGCGTCTTCTCTTGGTGTGTGTGTGTGTGTGTGTTAGATGAGCTCACTGTAGCTGTCAACTGATGCCAAGTGAAGTTTATCCACACACTGTGCCACTTTGCTTCACCTGTTTTTGATCCTGTTATCATACGCACATGAAAGGTTCAAAAGAGAAAAAGTTTCTTCTAGTGTTTACAGCAAGACAAACCACAAAAGTTATTGATGTTTGGGTAAACCATGTGTTTTTTAATTTCAATTGGCGGGATGGGACCCAGGAGGGATAACCAAAGAAATAGGGGTTGTTGTTGTTAAAGTGACAAATTTCTGTGTTGTCAGGTCATTACGGCGAACTTGCCATATCCCAACGGATAATAAAATCTCTCCTGAAGAGGAAATATGAGTGCGTGTTAGAAGAGATAGCTACGCAACAAAACCCTTTACCTCTCAAAAGGATATACACTAACCTCTGCGTCATAGAGGGAGGCAGCGGAGAAATCAATAATGAACATGAGGTGAGACAGATCGAGACAGCCTTCAACAGACCAAAGTCTTTGGAAACTCCAATCAAGTGTGAGGACATCTTCAAGCGTTCAACCAGACCAGCCAAACCAATCAGAACAGTTCTCACCAAGGGAATAGCTGGCATCGGCAAAACTGTGTTGGCTCAGAAGTTCATGCTAGACTGGTCAGAGGAGAAAGCCAATCAGGATATCCAGCTCCTGTTTTCACTTCCTTTCAGGGAGCTGAATTTGCTGAGAAAGGAAAAAAGAAGTTTGATAGAACTCCTGCATGGCTTATCTATCGAGTTGAAAGAATCTGGAACCAAAGACCTGGAGAGGTACAGCGTTCTGTTTGTGCTGGATGGACTCGATGAGTGCCGATTCCCTCTGGATTTCAAGGGAAACGAGCGCTGTTGTGACACCACACAGTCAGCCTCAGTGGATGTGCTGCTGACAAACCTCATTGCAGGAAACCTGCTACCAAAAGCTCAGCTCTGGATAACCTCCCGACCTGCTGCAGCCAACTGCATCCCTCCACAGTACGTTGACCTTGTGACTGAGGTACGAGGCTTCAACGATCTGCAGAAGGAGCAATACTTGAACAAGAAAATTGATGATGTGAACTTAGCCAGAAGAGTCATCACACACATAAAGTCAACACGAAGCCTCTACATCATGTGCCACATGCCAGTGTTTTGCTGGATTTCTTCCTCCGTCCTGGGAAAGCTGTGTGCCGAAGAAAAAGAAGAAATGCCGAAGACATTGACTCAGATGTACATCCACTTTTTGGCATTTCAGACCACACAGATGTATGTCAAGTACTGTGAACAGGAAGAGGAATTGGACACCCAAGGCAATAATAAGATAATATTGTCACTTGGGAAGTTGGCATTTGAGCAGTTGGAGAAAGGCAACCTGATCTTCTATGAAGAAGACCTGAGAAACTGTGGCATTGATGTCAGAGAAGCATCTGTCTACTCAGGAATCTGCACTCAGCTCTTCAAGGAAGAGTCCTGGTTTTGTCATCAAGTCTTCTGCTTTGTGCATCTGAGCATCCAAGAGTTTCTTGCAGCTTTGTATGTCTACCTGATGTACATGATTGACGGCGTGAATCTGATCAAACAACATGGCACCTCGACTGAACCTCAGACATCCAAAACCAAGTCTGTAGCCAGACTACACAAGGCTGCAGTGGATAGAGCCTTACAAAGTGACAAGGGTCACCTGGATCTCTTCCTCCGCTTCCTTCTCGGACTTTCTCTGGAATCCAATCAGGCTCTTTTAAAAGGCTTAATGATACAGGTAGAAGCGAGTGGCTCACAAAGTCATGAGGAAACCATCAGTTATATCAAAGAGAAGATCAGGGAGATCCCTCATCCAGAGAGGTGCATCAATCTGTTCCACTGTCTGAATGAGTTGAATGACCATTCTCTGGTGGAGGAGATCCAGAGCTACTTGGGCTCAGAGCGAGACTCTGGGATGGACCACTGCTCCCCTGCACAGTGGTCAGCTCTGGTCTTTGTGTTGCTGACCTCAGAGGAGAAACTGGAGGTGTTTGACCTCAAGAAGTACTCCAGATCAGAAGAGGGTCTTCTGAGGCTCCTACCAGTTGTCAAAGCATCCAGATCAGCAAGGCAAGTATCGCTGCAAATTAGTCATTAGTCATTTCAACTTTCCCAGGTCATTCCACATAATATAACATCTGCCATTTGCTGGATACCAATGCAATCCATGGTACTATGAGTGCATACACTTTTAGAGTGGATGATGACAGTGGGAATTAAACTCGTAACCCTGGCAGTGTTAGTGCCATGGTCTACTCATTCAACTACACATCTGTCACCTATCTGGATATTTATTCCCTGATAGGACACATTGTTTTAATCTTAAGTCCATTTATTGACATTATGACAATATAATATTGTGAATGTGTGTTTTATATTAGATTGTATTATGAATTGTACCACTATAACACACTATATAACACATCATTACACCTCAGACAACCAATATGAAAATAACATTTAAAAAGTAGATAGTTTTCATAATTATCAGTGGGTCTGTTGTACCCATCATGGAAAACAAATTTAAACTATAAATGGAATTTGTCTTTGTCTTTATCAGGCTGAATGATTGCAGTCTCACTGAAAACTGCTGTGAGGCGTTGTCCTCCATTCTCAGTTCATCATCTTGTGAACTGACGGATTTAAACCTAAGTGACAACAACTTACAAGATTCAGCAGTTGAGCTTCTCTGCATTGGACTCCAGAGCCCATATTGCAGACTGAGGACACTAAGGTGAATACGTGCTGTAACTGACGATGATGATGACTCTATAAGTAAAACGTTGAGTCCACTGGTACTCTGTTGTCAAGTTAAATCCTTACATAGAGGAGTGATGTAAAAGTGAACTTGAGTCTTAAGCCTCTTTCAGACATACACTTTGGATATTCTCCAGAGAATCAGGTCCGCTCTTTAACTGGAGTTTCCCTTCCACACATACAGCACACCACCGGAGAATGTCCTTTCGGATGCGTTCACAACAACAGAAAATACTCCGGTTAGTTCAGGCAAGGGGCGGGGCCTGGGTAGAGCGTGTGGGAGACAGGACATGATGCAAAAAGTACGCTGCGGAAATCACAGTGTTTTGTTTATAGCACTTAGATAGAGGACAAAGTGACTGGCTCACTCTCAGTGGCCGTTTCAGCGTTGACGTCAACACTAAATGTAGTCAGACGTGTCCGCAGTGTCGTTGTCTTCTGTCTGATCTAGTCGTCTTCTTCCTCACCCTTGGATGTTTGTCTTGTCTTATCCCGGTTTCGCACCAGTCACATGATCAATACGTCATCAACACGCCCACTCGCTCTAGAGAATACTCCGGAGAATCTTCTGCTCCATTCACACTTGGGCTCACTAGGACCTCACTAGGACCAGGGTGCTGGGTGGGTCAAGTCCGTTTGACTTCCAGACCAACTGATTCGGACATTTGCGTTCACACATACAACCCCTCCGAGTGTCTAGATAAGTTCAGGGTTGCACTGCATGTGTGAAAGGGGCTTTAGTGTGAGTGTATTCTCTTGCAGATATGTGCACATGTACTATGGTGTGACACTTGTCAATACCTTTATTCTTATTGCACCATATTTGAGGGGTCTGGCTCAGCCTCCTGAAGATGCTGGTTTCTGACTCAATAATTCAAAACATAAATGTCAAGTTACCACATCAAGTTTCAGTTCAAGCAAGAAAAAGAAAAGGCAATCACCAAAATCAGATTCAGGATGTTTTTACCAGACAGCAGCGATATCTAAGATATCCGCTACATTCTCTGTTGTTTCCCTTCAGGCTGAACCGATGCGGTCTCACCCAGAGGTGCTGTGAAAAGCTGGCTTCAGTACTGAGCTGTCAATCATCACATCTTAGAGAGCTGGACTTGAGTGACAACGACATTGAAGACTCAGGAGTGAAGCTGCTCTCCACTGGACTGGGAAGTTTGCGCTGTAAACTGGAAACCCTCAGGTATCTTTTTAATAGGACTACTCATGTTAGTGAAACTGTTTCTGAATACGTCTCTCTAATGTATCTATTCAGCACAGGCTAAAGATATATGAGGCTAATTGTGATGTTGTTGTTTAAGCCAAATGTACTTAATCTGTCATGCCTTTACTTACTTACTTCATCTCCACCCGTGCTGGATCATATGGCATCCACAATTGCTCTCAACGTCTGGCAGTTTCATCTCCACCTGTCCCAGGTGTTCTTCCAGGTCCATGTGGTGTCCATCTCAGTGTGCTCTTTCTGAGGACATGACCAAGCAAGCAATAGCATTTGTTTTTGGTGATTACACTCTACAGTTTTTCTGTAGAGGCTGATGTGAGATATTTTGTTGGGCCAGAATATGAACATATCTTTTGAAGGCATCCATTATGGAAAGCAGTGACCGTTTTGATGTAACTTGTCACCATCGTTCATGTGCCAAGCAAGCTTTTCCAAGTGTGTTCACATGATGTCTTTGTATGCTCCATTGTCATGGCTGATCAGACTTCCAAGGTACATAAAGTCCTCAACCTGATGGTGGGTCAACAAGATGGTGTCAGTTGTTTAATGTTGTGTGTTACATATAAAACGGCCAGTCAACTCTCTACTACTAACTGTCTGTTGCGGCCCCAGGGGGAATGAGTCCGCTACACCCATCAACAAAGGTCCTTTTACCAGTCCTGGTACTCCTTTTTACCTCCTTTTTTGATGTTATAGGCTTGGTGGAATTGACTCTGGAGTCTCAGTTACTTGTGTCACTTGCCATTACTTTGGGGCTGTTTTTTGTTTTACCATCAGGGACCTCCTAGTGAGTTTTATTCATCATACCACATCCATGTTTGACCATAGTCCTCTCACTGTTGATGTCATCAGTGATGACTTCATGTCACCAATGATCAGCAGCACGTCATGCTGGAGGCCTTTGCAGACAAGCAGTTGTAGATACTCATACCAGCTGAGTTTCCCCCCAGGTTCTGCATCATCAATGATGGTGAATTTTGAGAAGCGAGCTCTGATCATCCTGTGATTAATGGAGCCGCGTTCAATCACGGTGCTGATTTTAAAAATTGGATGTGGATGTGCGTGGCATCATGCTCAGAGGGTCACCCAGGGGAGAGAAGAGCAGCAGATGAGCTGGACAGTTCTGTTCCAAGAGGGCCTGACTGGCCGCTGTTACTGGGAGGCTGAGTGGGAAGGGAACTGGGCCGGGCTCGGAGTCACATACAAGTTGAAAGTGGGTAGGCACTGATGTGAACATGGTATCTCTTCACTTCACTGGAAAACAGAGCAGTCCCTGAACTATCATTTATGGGGCAGACATTCCACGTACCAATTTTGATCTTTTCGGGTGGAGCAGACTATCCATCACCCCTGACTTTCCGAAGGCTTTCATCAAGGTTGGCCATACTGCTGTCGGCTGGGCTTGGCTGCAGTTACATCAGTTTCTGTAACAGGTACTGGATGGCATTGTTAACCTCAGACCCAGTCTCCAAATGGCAGATGAATTCCACTTGGTCTGTCTGCTCCTCCTTTGCCTGTCTGCCACATTTGAATCAGCTAGGTTCCAGATGGCACTGCCACCACAGTAGGGTTGGTGCATTTATGTTGCTGCAAACGATGGGCTGAGTTCTACACCAGGATCCTGTGGCCCAACACTATTGTCATCAAACTAATTTTAGGATTACACATTTTTTTAAATGAATAAATATCCATCAGAGAGTAACACATTTGATGTATTGAGTGTGATCTAGTAGTGAGACAAACAGTTAAGGCTAAACTCTGCTGCTCCACAGGTTGTCGTTCTGCGGCATCACAGCGGAGGGTTGTGAGTTCCTGGCCTCGGCTGTGAGGTCCAACCCATCTTACCTGAGAGAGCTGGATCTGAGCTACAATCACCCAGAAGACTCTGGAGTGAAGCTCATCTCTGAAACTCTGAAGGAAGAATACTGTGAATTAACCAAACTCAGGTAAAGACCATAGTCTAGTGTGATTATTCTTTTATTTATTTTATTAACAGTACTGATGTCACATGGGGCAGAATAATATGTGACAACAGCAGACTCTATCAGGCAGACCTTTATGCTCACTGCCTCCACAGTAGCCAGACTATCTGACAGCACATGTTCCTCTCTATTCCACAGTGTGGACCACAATGCAGAGTGCTGGTTAAAATCAAGACTGAGAAAATGTAAGTTGTTTCTTTTGAACAAAAATCAGTTTGGAATCAGATACTGTACTTAAGTTCATGTTTTTTTGTTGAAAAATACCCAAACACAGTTGTGAAAATAAAGAATCAGTGGCTCTTGTGGTAGTTTAGACAGCAGGTAGTTTAAGCCAAGAAATGTCATCACCAGGGAGGAGTTTAGGTTAGTTAGTGATCTCTTTGGCTTTCTTCTGTTTTTACCTGTTTCTGTACTTAAAGAAAACTTCAAAATGTACACATGCTCTGGTACCTGCTATATAAATGCCATGATGCCGATGGATCACCATCATATCCACAGTAAAGAAAACCCTCTCAGGTATTACTGCAATAATAAATGACATCTAACCCCTTGACTTCTTACTGCCATCAGATGAGTGTGAGCTGTCACTGGACCCTAACACAGCCCACAAACTCCTCATCCTCTCTGATGGGAGCAGAAAGGTCACCCAGGGGAGAGAAGAGCAGCCATATCCTGACCACCCAGACAGATTTGACTACTGGACACAAGTTCTGTTCCAAGAGGGCCTGACTGGCCGCTGTTACTGGGAGGCTGAGTGGGAAGGGAACTGGGCCGGACTCGGAGTCACATACAAGGGCATCAGTCGAAAGGGGGTAGGCAATGATTGTGTGATGGGATACAACCAAATGTCTTGGGGTCTACACTGTTCTGCTCATGGCTACCATGCATATCACAACTTTAAGAGCATTAACCTCGAAATCCCTTTGGCCGGATCTCGTAGATTGGCCATTTATCTGGACTGGCCAGCCGGCATCTTGTCCTTCTACAGGGTTTCCTCTGGCAGGTCGCTGACACACTTGTACACCTTCTACACCACGTTCACCGAGCCTCTACATCCAATTTTTAAAGTGTGGGATTATGGCTCCTCATTGAGATTGTGTCAGGTGCAGTAGCTTGACAAAACAAAGGAGGCAAAACATCTTAGGCTACGTATGTAGTATTGTATGAATCCTTTGAGTATGAATCCTTTGTATATGTATATGTACTGAATATACTAATATGATACTACTATGATACTAATACTATACTACTATGCTACATACGTAGCCTAATACTCCGTGACTATCTGACGTCATGGTGACGCTGCACAGCGTTACTTTTAACATGTTTATAATCTCAAAGTACAATTAAGTTTGATTTTCAGCATCATATAACCTTAAATCTATCAATCTGGGTGGTAAATGATTAAATACAAGTTTAAATGTTAAGTTGCAATTACAGTTGCTAACGCTAACTAGCTAGCTAATGTTGCTAAACATCTAAACGTGCTAAACGTGCTTCAAAGATGGCGCGGCCGTGTCTAGACGCCGTCGTGGTAGCTCCGCGGAGATTGTGCGTTTTTTTAGTTTTTGTGTTTGTTTTTAATATATTTTTTTGCTCAAACACATCGGCACTAACATCCTACGAACGCAGCACACTTGCTCAGGACAGGAAGGCTCTGCAGAGAGTAGTGCGTTCGGCTGAACGCACTATTGGAACTACACTCCCCACCCTGCAGGACTTATACACCAGGAGGTGCAGAACCAGAGCCTGCAGGATCATGAAGGATCCTCACCACCCTAACAACGGACTGTTTCAGCTGCTGCGGTCAGGCAAGCGCCTCCGTAGTCACGCTGCCAAAACAGAGAGACTGAGACGGAGTTTCTTTCCTCAGGCCATCAGGACTGTGAACTCCGACCTCACCAGGGCCCCCACCAAGACACACACACTGCCCCTCTTATGCACACACACACACACACACACACACACACACACACACTTAGGTAAAGACTACACATCATTTATAATTTATATTATATTATACATACAATTTTCCCTTTTTTTACTATATTTTTTTTATAAAGTGCTCTTATTGTAAATATTGTGTTGTTTTTTATATAGAGCTCTTAAAAAACTGTGACATTGTAAATATTGTGTTGGTTATTGTAAATAGTGTGAACCTGTTATTTTGCACATTATTTTGCACATTTCTGCTGAGCATTGCCACTTTGCATTTCACTACACACCTCGTGTGTGTATGTGACAATTAAACTTCTTGAATCTTGAATCTTGAATCACTGACGTAACATTAGCTGTTGCCTGGGGAGCACGATGGGCAGTTGAACACATTGAGGTTGGAATTACGACCACCAACTGGGATTTTCTGATTTACCACTTTGAATGGAGCGCAGCATCAGAAGAATGTGCGTAATGTGCTGGTTCATTTGTTGTTTCGTAGCGACCACGAGTCCTCCGGTTGAATAAGATCATCTTGGCCAAAGACGCCCGTCTTGACCCGAGCAACATTTGTCTCCTGTATTGGCCTTTAGCTCATTTGATGTAGTTGGTTTTAGTATCAAGTCCAAAACAAACTGAATAGCGAAATGTGACTTGCAGTGTTGGGGAGTAGTGAACTACGTGTAAGTAAACTAGTTTAACTTCATTCTGCAGTAGCTTGCTGGTAGTTCAACTACATATATATTTGTAGTGATTCAAGTAGTTAAAATACCTTTATGCCATTTTTTGTGTAGTTAACTCCTGAAACTACAAACTACAACATTTTGGGCCATAAAAGGAAAGGAATGATTTTTTATTTTTATTTTACCATTGCTTCTCTTTGACCAGCCCCGCCCCCTTCCTCTTTCACCCTGACCGCTGTGAAGGCATGCCCAGGCAGCCGCCACCACACACTTGACCTTTGTGTAGTGCAAAAGGGCGTTGCTCAGCGATCACACAGCGACGACGTCATCATGGATAAACCTCCCGAATCTCAGCCTGAGGAAGAATCACCATGGCCATACATGACACTGACTAGCTCCACCGACAAAACCTACGTTTTATTGCTATGTATTAAGAAATGTTCAGAGAAGTTGTTGTTGCTATTTTAGAAGTTACCTGGCTAACTGAGTAATCCTGCTTGGTGCGATACCCCACCTGGACTCAGGTTTCTGGAAGGCAGGTGTCTGACTGATGGACCTTGTATACAAACCAAAGCTGACATTCCTTCCACTTTCCCATGAATAGTGGGGTATTTTATTTTTTGGTTAATGTATGACCTGTAAACAACTTTTTGCAATAAACTCAATTGAGTGGCATTTTTTGCTGGCATGTGACCTTTTTGTATTATATTTTGTTATAAGTTCGTATCACATGTACATTGTCACTTAGATCGTTTTTTACAAAGTTTCTAAGTATCTTTAGTTAACCAACTAGATTTCTTCCTAGGGTAGCTTTGCTGTAGTTCAACTTCTTCCAGTGTGAAGTAATTGGTAGCTTTCCAAGTAGCTTCCCCAACACTGGTGACTTGCATGTGCAGATGTAGTTTTCCAACCGTGTAATTGGTCCATAGCTAGATAAGACAGCATTATTGTAAAACAGTCATCCAGGGGTTCAAGCCCGTAGATCTGAAACCGTTTTGTTTTTGATCTGGTTTATTCTTTTTCTTGCCTTGCCTTGTCTGGAAAGGCATTGAATTGAATGTCATGCAATGTGGCCCAAAGGGGGCGCCATAGTGACAGTCCCATTTTTACGAGGCCATATCTCACACAAAATAAGTCTGATTGACAACAAACTTGGTAGCCAGATCCAGAATTTCTTCCTTTAGAAATTTTCCTCTTGGACCACCATAAGTCCACCATAATGATTTGGTCGGTGATGTGGGCGTGGCCTATGCAATTATGGCATGTAGCTCACATTGAACTTAAACATCATTAGGGCTTGAACCTCCGAATCGCCGCTCTTAGCTATATTTTAATACAATACTTAAAAACGCCTTCCCAGGTCTCGTCAGAGGTGTGATAGAAATTTATCTGAGAACTATCAAATTTCACAAAATGTCATCACTTGAGGATATGTGTGTGTGTGTGTGTGTGTGTGTGTGTGTACTTTGATAATATTGTTGAGGGAGCATTTGAAAATCCCATCCAGAGTGATGCTCTCAAGATGTCCAGAAGACAAAAAAAACTGTGAGATGTTCCACAAAATCCAAATCATTATCAGCGATCCAAAACCACTTCCTGTTTAAGAAGTACGAGCCACAGACTTCACTTTGTTTTACTGATTCAAAAGAGAAAACACAAGGACGGAAATAAAGTTGAAACAGACGCTGCGTCCCATTTCTGTTTGATTTCCTCGATCTCTCCAAACCAGATTTTGGATTTTCCACAATAAAATATGGCACCTCAGACCCAAACTTTACCCATAATTCTATGCAACATGTACATCACTCATTTTCACCTTCCTGCTACCTCATACCCTCCTCCCTCGCCAACACGTCAAGGTGTTCGTTTGACCTTTAGGGGTTTAAAGGAGGAATTAAAGCAGAGCTGAGACACAGAACAGAAAGATCCCAGTGCTCCTCGATGCCACACTAGACGGGGCATGACCTTGTGGGTTGGGCTAGACGAGTCAAGACCCGTCCTTGAGCTGAATAACTCCTTCGTGTTTAACCCTCCCAGTGTTGACGTTCAGCGTGGTCTTGTAGACCAATGAAAACGTGTCACAGGCAGGGCTTGCCTCGTCTAGCCCATCCCACAAGGGGCCCCGTGGCTCGGCAATCGGGGGGCTTCATAAAAAATCTTTTCTTCTGCCTCTTTAAACATCTGAGATCATCAGAGCCAGAAGCATCAGAAACACTTCCAACTCTGTTCCACAGTTCAGTACAAATCAACACCGGTGAAACCCATGGGCTCATTTTCACTGTCACCATTGTGAATTCCTAACTACAGTGAAGCTAAGGTTGACTAGGAGGGACGCAAAATCACGTGACATCAAGAAATGAGATTCCCGCCATCTGAAAATACTCCCATGCTACCAAAATGATTAACAGCACAAATGAAAACCAATATGTCTCTTTGTAAAGGACAGCAGGTAATTGTTTGATCCTGTTTTTTAGAGGGTTTTAATGATGATAAAGTTCTGGAATAGAAATCTTCAAATCAATCTCAAACATTGCTTTGACATCCACACTCAATATATGGCACTATATAAAAATATCTGCTGCAGGACAGTTTCATACTGGCAGTCAGAGCCACACATTCTGACATTGACTGAGTTCATCAGCCTGGATCCTCTGGAGGAACACCGCCGTCCACCTGTGGCCTTCTGCTGCTTGTTCAACACCACTGGGTATTGTAGGGGTCAGATGGGGTCAGAGAGGAGTCAGAGAGGGGTCATTGAGGGGTCAGGGAGGAGTCAGAGGGGTCAAGGAGGGGTCAGATAGGAGTCAGAGAGGGGTCAGGGAGGAGTCAGATAGGGGTCAGGGAGGGGTCAGAGAGGGGTCAGGGAGGAGTCAGAGAGGGGTCAGGTAGGAGTCAGAGAGGGGTCAGGGAGGAGTCAGATAGGGGTCAGGGAGGAGCCAGGGAGGGGTCAGGGAGGAGTCAGAGAGGGGTCAGGGAGGAGTCAGAGAGGGGTCAGGGAGGAGCCAGGGAGGGGTCAGAGAGGAGTCAGGGAGGAGTCAGATAAGGGTCAGATAGGGGTCAGAGAGGGGTCAGGCAGAGTAATGTCCAAGAAACCCAACTTGAGGATCAATATATAGTAACACCTTACAAACCACAGCTGAACTTCACAGTATGTGACTGGTGGTGACTGGTGGTAACCCCCCCCCCGTCTATATTGCTGTACTGTCGATAGTCACCAACCTCAGTCTCCCCAGAAGATACCAGACCAGTAGCTGGTAGTTGTATATCCTAGTGTGGGTACAGAAATAGTATTTGCTAGCGTAGCGTAGCACCGTGTTAGCGTTGATCACAGTTGTGAGGATTAGCTGACAGCGTGGTGCTGGAGGTTGGTCAACTGTATTTCTGTATGATGAAATAATCACAGTACAACAGAGAAATCAGCAAGAGCTCCTCGATGCGGAGCCACGCTGGGCGGGGCTTGATTCATCTAACCCAACCCACCAGGACATGCCCCGCCCACTAGCTCTGCATTGAGGGGCTCCTCAAAATCAAATACTTTCTACTTTTTCTAGGCTATTTTTCAAACACAGAGACACAAAACCTTCTTCAGTTACTGGGGCATCAAAAATAAGACCAATGGAAAATATAAAAGACAAGGAAAAGACTAAACATATAAACTCCTCGGCCAGAGTTCAAGAATACTTTTGTCTCTCTCCATTTATATTTTTATGACTCTTTTCCAGGTCCATCCTGGTTCTGCAGGTTCGGTTCCTTTCACAGCAAGTTGTTATTTCCTTCGTCGTCATGCCTTTTTTTTACACGTCTCTTTGTCCTTTTCACATGACGGGTTTCGTCCTGTCCTTTAAGTCTTTGTTATGTTGCATTCAGGTGCACATCAAATGTACTTTTCTGCGGGACACCTGACCTGCGCACATTCGTCTGTTTTTTGGTCGGAAATACAAACGACCACGGAGGTGATGAAGCATCTGATTTACGTGACAGAGCTGATACCAGTACCTGCTTGATGAAATGAGACGCATGAGGCATTCAACAGGTTTTGAGTAAGCAGTTATTTAGGCTACTAATTAATTTGCTGCCATATTGGCTGAGGTCACAACTCTGCATCCCAACCTAGGAGACGTTCAAGTGAACTTCCTGGTGGGAAAGTCCATAAATGCTGAAGACCAGAAGTCCGCTTCCTATTTTCCTTCCCTGTTTCCTTCTCTGTTACTCCCCTTCCCTCCTTTCTCTCCTCTGTTCCCTTCTTATTCCCTTTATTTCCTTCTGCTCTTCCTTCCCTTCTCTCCTTGTTCCCTTGCCCCTTTACTCCTTTCTCTCCTTCGTTCCCTCCTCTCCTCCTCTCCAGGTGCTCTGTCATTGGCTGTCGCTCTCTCCCAGTAGCCAATAGGTGGTCATCTTGCCTTTGCCCTTGACATCGATCTCTCCTCTCAGCTCCAGTTGGAAACAGTTGAACTCCAGCAGGACGTCGCGAGTCGCCGACGACACGTGGATCTTCAGGGCTGCATGGACACACACACACACACACACACACACACACACACACACACACGTCTATGTCTATCTTTCTGTATTGCTGTATTATTTTTCGGTGTGGCTCCTCGTTCTTTTATCTTCAATAGTGCCTTTTAGAAAAGTGCTTCACAAATAAAGTTTATTATTGTTATACATATAATTTTCTCTGCTTTGTCAAGGACCCAATTTTCAGACGGGGATCATTCAAGTTGTCATCTAATTTACAGGAAGGGAGGAGGCAGGTTTCACAGGACAGGCTGGATATGACAGCAGACTGAAATACCGACCCTCTCCGCTGGACTCCATCCGGGACGACGTGTTAACGGTGTCGCCAAACAGACAGTAGCGTGGCATCTTCAGACCAACCACCCCCGCACACACTGGGCCTGAACACACACACACACACAGGATGAAAGGATGATGTGGACGCATACTAGTAATAACACAAATATACTGTGTCCGGTGAACATTAACTGATGTTCCATGTAACTCCACCCTCCTACGAGACACTTTATCATCACAGTCATAACTCCTATGAGACGGTAACAGACAGAAACCACTTCCAGAAACATCTCACATCAGCATCAGGCTTCAGCTGGTAGTTTGGTGACCTACCACCCATTTATCATACTGACCAGATCATAATATCACCACTCATCACTCCACAATCAGCAGGTTGTGGTGAAACCGGCTTACCGCTGTGTATTCCAATACGTAGCTTGAGCTGCTGGTTGGACCGGTGGCGGATGCTGAAGGTGCGGACGGCGTCCAGCAGGGCGAGGGCCATGCGGGCGATCTCCCTACCGTGGAGCTTCCCGTTCCTCACCGGCAGCCCCGACACCACCATGTAGGCATCGCCGATGGTCTCCACCTGGGGGCACCACAGCACCAGGAACAGCAGGTTAGTGTGTCAATGAAATGTGACTTGAAATGTGACTTGTTAGCTCATCTTCCATGTCATCACATCTATTCATCTATCTAATATCTATTCAACAATAAATAAAAAATAAATAAAAAACGTTTTCACAAACACAAACTTTTACTTTGTGGGAAAGTTTCACCTTGTAAACATCGAAGTTGTCGATGATGGCGTCAAAACAGGTATAGAGGTCATTCAGCAAGGTCACCACCTGGAGGACAAACAGGTCAGACTGTAACTATAGAAGAGTTTATCATAGTTATAAAACACATCTCTACTCAGTTCTACTGGTTCGACTGACTCTACTCTCCTGACCTCCATGGGTGTGCTCTCAGCAGATATAGTGGTGAAGCCGACAATATCGCTGAAGTAGATGGTGACGGAGTCGAAGGCCTCGGCCTGGACCGTCTCCCCACTCTTCAGCTGCTCTGCTACCGAACTGGAGGAGAGAGAGAGAGAGAGAGAGAGGTTAGCACGTCATCTCACCCAATCTATCAACCTGATTGAATACCTGCTACAGGTGTGCAGGTAAACCCAGTGTTGTGATGTGGTACATCAGGTACACTGGTACATGTGATACTATCTTGGTCATTCTGAGGTCTGTGGTTTCAGAGTCGAGAAGTCCAGTCAGTTTTATTGGTTTCTTATCCAATCAAATGGCTCACTGTGGTGATATCTGGTACTAGTATCCTGTATTTGTGAATACTGTTGTGTCATGTTAGTCCGTGTTCAACCCACTGTGGTAGTATCTGGTACAGCAGCGCCTCAGCCTTGCGTTTCTCCTCGTGGTAGGCCTGGGTTCGGTCCTCCACCAGCTCCTCCAGGTTGTTGGCGTACTGCTCCATGCGGGACAGCAGGTTGTCCAGGATGTTGGTTCTGGACTCCCTTTAACAAGTAGAGCATAGCTTAGTATCACTGTTAATAGTCTCAGACGTCGTCCAGGGTGTCTGAACAGAATCAGGGATAAGACACCATGTATTGTTTCTTGTTCCATGTCATCACACTGATACCAGATAATCTGTGCCAACCATCGGTCCTGACCAAGCCAAGGATTCCCCTCCTGACTGGGATGGGTAATCCTGGTGTAAATCAATATTAGTGTGTCTCCAGCCACAGGCCACTGCTGTCCCTCCGTCCTCCAGTACAGACCTGTTCTGTTTGCGAAGCAGCAGTTTGATGTGGTTATACTCTGGTCTCTCGGTGGGTTCCTCGGCCCAGCAGCGCTGCATCAGCTGGCCCAGCTCAGGGATGTGGCTCTGGGGGTCGATAGTGGGCCTCAGGCAGGGCCACTCGCCCAGCACCACCCGGTCCACGATCTCTGGAGGAGGAAATAGGACGGGGGCAGGGTGGGTACACGGGTGAGCCGGTGTAATGAAGCAATAAGCCACAAGACGCCATGTTTCAAAGGGATGCAACAACGTCTTGAATTCACTTCAGGAACTGATTGCTTATTTTCTCATTGGTGTATGTTTGCAGTTATGTGGCGCGATATTCAGGTTTCAGGAAACTTAACTAACACATTAAGGACCATGTCAACTTTGAAAAGGGGAAAACACATGGTGTTTCCCCGACGGTGCTCAGCTCTCAGTCCATCCTCATGAAGTTCAATGTAAAAGCCAGAGAATGAGTAGTTTGGTCTTTTTTTCACCATTTCCTCTTGATCTGGGTTTCATGCTGGGCTGCTTTCTACGGATCATTCAAAGTCTATCTGGTCTGCGTCCTGACTGCACAGGATCCCACCGAAATCATCAAATCTGAGACCAAACTCCGACCTCAGAGTGACGCTGATTACATGACTAGTAGCACCAGCTTAAGAAACATCTCCTTTACAGACCAGAGGCCTCATTTATAAAGGTTGTAAAGTGGCGTTAACGGGGGTGAAATGTGCGTACGCATATTTTACCGCAAACGTCGGGATTTATAGAAAAATTCTATGCGGTAAAAGGTGTGCAGTTCTACGCATCCTTTCACCGTAGAGCTCACCGCAAAGTTTTTCAGACACGGAAATCAGCGACGCCCGATGGGGAGATCACAAAATAAAGCTCAGTCCTCTTAAAAACATAGTTTTATAAGTGTGCTTTCACAGGGATTGTGGTCTGTTGTATCTGTTAAGTTACTACTTAAAACCTGTTTTATAAAAGCCATTCTCTTAACTCGTATTATTGATTATTTTACCGGGCCGGCGCCAGGATGAAGTGACTGAAGGGGCACTTTTTCATAAAATAAAACTCAGTGATTTAACCTGCAACAACCTCAGAAAGGCTAAATAACAACAACATGAGGCTACTGATCAAAATCAAAGAATACATTTATTAATCAGACTCACATAAGAACGAAGCACTGCAGAGAATTTATGAACGATAACGATTCTCTGTCAAAATCAGCAGGGGGAGTCTCTCTCTCTCTCTCTCTCTCTCTCTCTCTCTCTCTCTCTCTCTCTCTCTCTCTCTCTCTCTCTCCACAATGGGGGGAATGTATTTACCACCACGAAAAGCAAGCAGGCTGAGAAACCGAACTAAGTGACGTGTCTGTCTGTCTAGTGGGAGGACACTGGGAGGAGTAGTGGGAGGACACTGGGAGGAGTAGTGGGACGACACTGGGAGGAGTAGTGGGACGACACTGGGAGGAGTAGTGGGAGGACACTGGGAGGAGTAGTGGGAGGACACTGGGAGGAGTAGTGGGAGGACACTGGGAGGAGTAGTGGGACGACACTGGGAGGAGTAGTGGGAGGACACTGGGAGGAGTAGTGGGACGACACTGGGAGGAGTAGTGGGAGGACACTGGGAGGAGTAGTGGGACGACACTGGGAGGAGTACAGGTGTGCGCCGCAAGTTTTTATAGATCTGAATATTTTCTTGCGTTAGTAGATTCTGAGGTTTGTGCGTACGCAATGTTTTAGGATGGAATCTACGCAAAGTTTTATAAATGAGGCCCCTGATCCTCCACATTTTAGAAATATTAAAGAC
Source organism: Hoplostethus atlanticus (assembly GCA_034670405.1). Taxonomy (NCBI): domain Eukaryota; kingdom Metazoa; phylum Chordata; class Actinopteri; order Trachichthyiformes; family Trachichthyidae; genus Hoplostethus; species Hoplostethus atlanticus. Next base: position 870,086 of record JAXDDX010000066.1, on the reverse strand, counting down.
GTTTTTCCAAAATGGATTTGGATGAACTCGTCATATATGAGCCTGCTGTCTGTCTGCTGGTCTGGTTTAGAAATGGGATCCTTCCATATCAAGTTTCTTACCAACTACTGTGACCTCTATGTATGTACAGGAAGACTCATTGATCATGAGACCTTTTCAGGGTTCGAGGTTTTGAGGTTTTAGTATATTTCAGTCCTCGGAGTTTTAATCTTCCAAGTATCAATCATGTAATCCAACAGAGATAAAAATCACTGAAAATAGGTTGGTTTACTTTACCTTCATGTACAAAAGGAAGAGGAAGTGGTGCTGGCCAGGTTAGTATATCTAGTATATCTAGTATAGTTAGTATAGTTAGTATATCTAGTATAGTTAGTATATTTAGTATATCTAGTATAGTTAGTATAGTTAGTATATCTAGTATATTTAGTATATCTAGTATGTCTAGTATATCTTGTATAGTTAGTATAGTTAGTATATCTAGTATAGTTAGTATATTTAGTATATCTAGTATAATTAGTATATTAGTATATCTAGTATAGTTAGTAGTTAGTATCTAGTATATTTAGTATATCTAGTATATCTAGTATAGATCTAGTATATAATTCCCCTCATTTGGTCTTTGTCACGATTCAGACTAAATCTCTCTGAATCCCAACATCGACCTGCACCACGCCACCGCTTCTAATCAACAACACAAAAGATTTAGAGCGGCTGTAGGGCGCCACTACGACATATTAATTCACTCGACAGTCATCTTGAAGGAATCATAAGAAGTTGTACATCATTCCCACGTAGAGGAACGGTTCATTTATACACCGTAACGTCAACTCAGACCTTAACCTCCCTGGAGGCCTTCCGCCAAACACTAACTTTCCGTAGAGACACAAACTGGGAACCCTGACTTTCCAAGATAAAGTCTTTTCTGACTTTGTGGCTTGGCCAGTGAGTAGAAACCCAACAAGCTTGGAGCAATTATGTCTAATTCTTCACAACCTCACATTCATTCACGGACAAGTATTTTCAGTGGAGCACAACATGTACTTTTCACTGGAGTGGTACGAATGTGTTGTCAGTGACTGGCTTCAGTAGTACCACCACCAGCTGGATCCAGATCTAAGACCCATTTACTTTATAAATAACATTTAATATCAAATATTATGGAGCTCAGAAAGATCCTCCAGAGGCTCCCAGGAACCACATCAGTCTGGTAGGTTAGTAAGTTAACCTAGTCTAGTCTACTCTAGTCTAGTCTAGTCTATTGTGGTCTGGTCTACTCTAGTCTACTCTAGTCTAGTCTAGTCTATTCTGGTCTGGTCTACTCTAGTCTACTCTATTCTAGTCTAGTCTATTCTGGTCTGGTCTACTCTATTCTAGTCTACTCTATTCTAGTCTACTCTAGTCTACTCCACTTTGGCAGGTAACCATCATCTGATGTCATATAAAATATTGAAAGTGGCTATTAGTCTCTAAATAAAGTCTCTAAATAAAGTCTTTAAATAAAGTCTTAAATAAAGTCTTTAAATAAAGTCTCTAAATAAAGTCTTTAAATGAAGTCTCTAAATAAAGTCTTTAAATAAAGTCTTGAAATAAAGTCTCTAAATAAAGTCTTTAAATTAAGTCTCTAAATGAAGTCTCTAAATAAAGTCTCTAAATAAAGTCTTTAAATAAAGTCTCTAAATAACGTGTTTAAATGAAGTCTCTAAATAAAGTCTCTAAATAAAGTCTTTAAATGAAGTCTTTAAATGAAGTCTCTAAATAAAGTCTTTAAATAAAGTCTTGAAATAAAGTATCTAAATAAAGTCTTTAAATGAAGTCTCTAAATGAAGTCTCTAAATAAAGTCTCTAAATAAAGTCTTTAAATAAAGTCTCTAAATAAAGTCTCTAAATAAAGTCTTTAAATGAAGTCTCTAAATAAAGTCTTTAAATAAAGTTTCTTTGTGCCTGTAATCCTCATGCATATGTAAATTATATGTAAATATCATTGTTTTGCCCACATAATAGTAATTCAATAGTTATTAAATATTTATCAAATACTTATTCAATAGTTATTAAATATTGATCAAATATTTATTCAATAGTTATTCAATATGTATTCAATACTTATTCAATAGTTATTAAATATTTATTGAATATTTATTAAATACTTATGCAATAGTTATTAAATATTTATTAAATATTTATTAAATACTTATTCAATAGTTATCACAACTACACTGAAATCTCACAAATCCCACAAATTCAAAGTCACATTAAATTAATTTGACTAAAGTAAGAGACTAAAAAAATATATTGATTTACTGTATTTGTGTGTGAGTGTGTGTGTGTGTGTGTGAGTGAGTGTGTGAGTGTGTGTGCATCTCCTACCCTTAGGGCTGAGTGGGTCTCCCTCCAGGTAGAAAGCTCCGCGGCGTAGCGCCACCTCCTGGAGGATGATGCCAAAGCTGTAGACGTCTCCTTTCTGGGTTCCTCGTGGAGGAGGTGACTCCATTCTCAGCAGCTCTGGAGCCATCCATAACCTCCCTGGGGGGGGGGGGGCATGAAACCTTTCTTTAACAATAATACAAAATAAATACAATACACCTGCACTTTATTGTATTTATTTTCAAATTAAGACTGAACTATTTTTCCTCTGGTCATTTTTACATTGCATGTTAACATCATATGTAATAGGATGGGTTTTTTTTTCCTGAGTATATTTTAAATGCTTTTTACTTTTACTTAAATTGGATTTCACACAAGTAGCCTAATTTCCGGGTGTTGGCGACTCACGGGCGTAGTAGGCGTGAGCGTCGTCGGCTGAGTTCGCCTCCGTCCGAAAGCTGGACAGCCCGTAGTCTGTGATCTTCAGAACAAACCGGTTGTCCACCACACAGTTGGACGACTTGAGTTTACCATGGCAGACGATGACACTGTTATGGAGGAACACCATGCCCTGGAGAAACCATAGTATCTGGTTAGCTAACCATCACTGTCTGGTTGTTAACACATCTGATTAGCACTCTAGCTAACGTATCTAGTAGAAGCTAGCGTTAGCAGTGGCTAGTAGTCCCATGTTAACAGTAACGAAACTAGCCTGCTGGCTAGTTAGCTAGCTACCAGTTAGTTCAGGTTAACTAGCTGACTCTTCTCCAGCTCCAACTCAGAGTGTTTTGGAGTAGAGACTAGGGCTAAAGACAAGACAGTTTACTGAGTCACAGTAACCTACATTTGGAGACAAATCTACCTGATCACACTGATCACTTTTACTGAGAACGTTACTGGATGATCTACAGACACACCACAACAACCTGGTTCAGACAGTCAACTGGTTCTATTCACACATTACTAACAGATGATCCAGTGGATCCATGATGGAACCAGATTTGAGCAGCAAGATGTTTGTCAACCTAGTCTGGGTGACTATAAATAGTGTAGGACAGTGTAAAGGATTTAGTGTAGACAAGCTATATGGATACAATAAGAACAAGAAATGTACCTTGACAATGTCGTTGATGAGGGAGTATTTAAACATCCAGTCCAGAGTGATGCTCTCATTCTCCAAGATGTCCTGAAGACAAAATACAGACTGTAGACAAAAAGACAGACAGAGAGACAGACAGACACAGAGACAGACAGACAAACAGACAGACAGACAAACAGACAGACAGACAGACACAGAGACAGACAGACAGAGAGACAGACAGACAGACAGACAGAGAGAGACAGACAGACAGAGAGACAGACAGACAGACAGACAGACAGGTTACCTGCAGACTTCCTCTAGGACAGTACTCTGTAATGATACAGATGTTGGGACTGTCGACGCTCGCTCCGATGAACCTGGTCAGATGTTCGTTCTGGACGTCTCTCATCTACAACCAACAACACAAAACGTAGATATTAATTTTCCCAGCAATGAAAAGTGTCATGAATTACTATAGAAGACACCAGACACTCACATGTTTGAGTTCAAACAGCACCTTCCTGTTCAGCTCCACGCGTTTCCTGTCCGTATATTTGATGGCCACAAGGTTTCCCTGGAACAACACGACGCAACATCAGTGAGCCGCAACACACACACACACACACACACACACACACACACACACACACACACACCAGTGACTCAACCATTTGAATGATGCCCTTAATAAGATTTGTGTAATCTATCTGCTGGCACCGTATCAACCAGCACAGATAAAAGTCATCTGATGGATTTAGACAATAAAGGTTTCTACTCTAATGAACAGCAAGCAGGTTTTAATCACACTAAGACAAACAGAACGATCTCAGCTGAAGGTGTTTGATGTGAAGTCTTGTTCTTCGTTTCATTAATGATGAAATGTAACAATGTAACATTAAGAATATCTCCTCCTTCCTACAGCAGTTTTACATGAAGATTTTATTGATTACTATAGTGATAGTCATCATTCTCTTTTATTATCCAGCCTCCATCTTTGTCTCCCAGCCTCACTGTGGTGTTCCTCACTGTGGTGTTCTTCACTGTAGTGTTCTTCACTGTAGTGTTCCTCACTGTAGTGTTCCTCACTGTAGTGTTCCTCACTGTGGTGTTCTTCACTGTGGTGTTCTTCACTGTGGTGTTCCTCACTGTGGTGTTCCTCACTGCTCTTCCCAGAGATCACCTGTCAATCAACAGTGTCTCCAGTACTGTGACGTCTCTCTCCTTGGATTTCCTGTTGATGGAGTTTGAGTTCCTGTAGGTGGCGCTCTTTTCTTTGTCTGTTCAGCCACGGTGGCTATCGCTGCTCATGCTAACTACCCAGTTCTTCTTCTGTTGAAACGTGAAACGCATCACTTCCTGTCTCCAGAGGGTTTCTCCCAGGAAAGACCTACCTGACACCGGGTGTTTCATGAACTAGAGGTTGACCACTGACACTAACCTCAGTGCTGCATGGTTTATTATTGTCAACATACATACGTGACAGAAGAACACAGACCTTGTAGTATCCAGTTTTGGCAAACACCTGCAGGTTTCCATCCCCAGTCATCAGGGAACCGTAGTTGGAGCCTCTCTGTAGACAGATACAGGATCAGAGTGAGTGTGTGTGTGTGTGTGTGTGTGTGTGTGTGTGTGTGTGTGTGTGTGTGTACTGACCAGTGACAGGGTGATCTTGCTGCCGCTGCGTAGGACTTTGTCCATGTTGCTCATCTGCATGTCGTCCCAGGAAATCCTCCAGAGCTGAGCCACCAGCTCCTTCTCCAGCTTCAACCTCCTGCATGGGTGTGTGTGTGTGTGTGTGTGTGTGTACATGGTTTCAGTATATATGTGTGCAGGGTGTGTGTGTGAATGTGCATAGGAGCGTGGTTATGTGTGTGTGTGTGTGTGTGTGTGTGTGTGTGTGTGTGTGTGTGTGTGTTGAAGTGTTTTTTGTATGAAGAAATGAAACATCAAGGAGGAGAAAGAACAACAGATGAGACAAAAAGATACACGTTTTCCATCCCTCCCATTGGTCAGTTTCAAACATGTGACACACCAGTGACCTCTGACCTTAACCAATAGGAGCAGTCCTCACCTGTAGATGAAGATGGTGATGGTGAGGGTCATGATGACGATGAAGAACACCATGATGGAGACCATCTGGTGGATGGTGATGGTCTCTGATGGAGAGAGAGAGAGAGAGAGATCACTGACTGTGTGTGTGTGTGTGTGTGTGTGTGTGTGTGTGTGTGTGTGTTTACTGTTGCCCTGTTGTTTCATCAAGTCCTTGTTTTTTTATCTCCCTTCCTTTTTATTATGGTCACATTGTAGCACTGTGTTTATGTTGTATCACTGAAACTAAACTAGACTAAACTAGACTAAACTTGATGTGACTAAACTAGACTAGACTAAACTAGACTAAACTTGATGTGACTAAACTAGACTAGACTAAATCAGACTAGACTAAACTAGAATAAATTAGACTAAACTAAACTAGACTAAACTAGACTAGACTAAACTTGATGTGACTAAACTAGACTAGACTAAACTAGACTAAATTAGACTAGACTAAACTAGAATAAATTAGACTAAACTAAACTAGACTAAACTTCATGTGACTAAACTAGACTAGACTTGACTAAACTAGACTAGACTAAATTAAACTAGACTAGACTAAAGTAGACTAAATTAAACTAAACTAGGCTAGACTAAACTAACTAAATTAAACCAAACTAGACTAGACTAAACTAAACTAGACTAGAATAAATTAGACTAAACTAGACTAGACTAAACTAGACTAGACTAAACTTGATGTGACTAAACTAGGCTAGACTAGACTAAACTAGACTAAATTAAACTAAACTAGGCTAGACTAGACTAAACTAAACTAACTAAAGTAAACTAAACTATACTGAACTAAAGTAAAGTAGACTAGACTAGACAAAATTAAAGTAAAGTAAAGAAGACTAGACTAGACTAGACAAAATTAAAGTAAAGTAAAGAAGACTAGACTAGACTAGACTAAAGTAAAAAGAGGTTCAGCCACTGACTCGCCACGCAGACGGGGTTGTCATTCTTGAAGCCGCAGCGAGGAACATCTGGAGGAACAGCGCCCCCTGGCCAGTGGAGGACCGTCCCAGGCATGGAGGTCAGCTGCTCCTCTGAACTGTTGTACACCAACACGATCTGGAGAGAACAGCAACACACTTCATCAACACAGAATGACCTGCAGGAAATAAAACTATAAATAAATAAATAAATAAATAAATAAATATGGAAGTGGTTCTTGGACTTAAACCACAGAGGACAACCCACAAAAATGAACCACAATATTCCACTTTCACAAACAAATACAGTTTAGGAAAATTATGCCAAATAAATACGAAAACAAGTCAGTTAAGAACAGAAAAATACAGTGGAAATAAAAGAGGTAAAAACAAACTAGAACCATATATCCAGACTGTGTTTCAGTATCCTGATGGAGAGTCCACTCTACACCCTGAGATCCTATTAGGTCCATTAGGATCTAGTGGAGGAACTGCTTTAGTAACAATAGCAAGAGGGGTTTGGCTGCATGTTGACATGTTATATCAACCTGGTAGGCGCTGCTGTTGGTGTCAGCTGGATCCCACAGAGCGAAGTCGGTCTCTCGGTCTCCATTTTCATCCAGGTGGACCAGACCTGTCACGCCTGGGAAGAGATGAGAATGATGTTCATACGGTCGCTACACAAGGTATGTCAAGTCAAGTTTATTTCTACTGCCCTTTATCACAAACAAGCCTCAGAGGGCTTTACAGGACAAGCTCAGACAATCAGATAGCAATTGTAAATCAAATTATGACAATTGTGGTGTGTAGAGAATATGATCAGTACAGAAGCACCTGAACAGTAACAGGATGGCCGATTGAACAGATTGAACAGATATCATGGTTAGCTAACTACCTCATACAAATGTCCTTTCCATGAGACAGACAGACAGATGGACTATAACAAATAGGAATGAAGTACGTTCTGCCCGCTGCAAAATACACCAGGACTAATGTGATAAAACAAATCTATCTACATAGAGGCAACGACAAAACCAAAAGTTAATTTTGACAATTTAGGCAATTAAGACTTTGCGTACTGCCAGTCACAAAATACACCGAGACTAAAATAAAAACATAATCTACAAAATATAATGTCTACATGATGATGTATGATCAAAATACCTCCTGAGAATAAACCCTGGCCAGACCCATGAAGAGCAGCCTGGGATTGGTCAGAAATAAAATACAATAAAATAGATGACATGTTTTAGAACTGAACTGAATTAGGGGGCAAAGAAGGAGCGACAAGGATGGAGAGGGGGGAGATAGAGGGTGAGAGAAGGTGAGAGAGGGTGAGAGAGGGTGAGAGAGAGGGGCATGGGGTGGAGGAGGTATAATCGCCATCAGAGGGTAATTGCTGCCATTAGCTGCCCGGTCAAGACTATTAGCATCTGAACAGACTGATGAGGTGTGTGTGTGTGTGTGTGTGTGTGTGTGTGTGTGGGAGGGGGGCCATCGGCCATTAGCACCCTGATGAACCATCTCCATGGCAACCAGGGATCTGTGGAAAGCAGCCTGGTGGTGATCAGAGGGGTCGTAAACAAGCACAACATAAAAACTACAGAATAAAATAAAATAAAATAAAATAAAAATCTATAGAGGCCAATGTTTGGCTGCATATCACATATCAATTCAAATTAGATCTCTTCAATCTGGGAAGAGTCCAGGGCCAGACGGCTACTCAGCCGAGTTTTATAAAAAGCTTTTTCCTAAAATAGCCTCTATCTTAAGTGAAATGTATAATGAAGCATTTGTAAATGGCACTCTCCCACGGACTCTCACTTTAGCCACAATCTCTCTAATTCTCAAAAAAACAAAGACCCTCTAGACTGTGCATCATACCGCCCAAGTAGCCTATTAAATGTTGACTATAAAATCTTAGCCAAGCTTCTAGCGATACGTTTAGAATCAGTTCTCCCATCAATTATCTCGCCCGATCAAACAGGATTTATTAAAAATAGACACTCATTCTTTAATCTTAGACGCTTATTTAATATCATATATAATCTCTCTACTACCAACACTTCTGAGGCCATCATATCCCTAGATGCAGAGAAGGCATTTGACAGGGTGGAATGGAAGTACCTCTTCCACACTCTGAATAAATTTGGCTTTGGCTCCAAATTCATTACTTGGATAAGACTTTTATATTCATCCCCTCAAGCCTCAGTTAGGACTAACAACACGCAATCCAATTGTTTTCCTCTGCAACGGTCAACACGTCAAGGTTGTCCTTTAAGCCCCTTATTGTTTGCCCTTGCCATAGAACCCCTTGCAATAGCACTTCGCTCCAACCCTCTCATCAAAGGTATTGTCAGATATGGCCATGAACATAAGGTATCGTTGTATGCCGATGATTTATTATTATACATATCTGATCTCTCTGTTTCTGTCCCTGCTGCTCTCACCATTATCAAATCCTTTGGTCACCTATCAGGGTATAAACTGAACCTCAACAAGAGTGAACTGATGCCACTCAATGTAGCCGCAAAAAAGTCCCCTTTACATAACCTGACATTTAGAATTGCTCATAATGGTTTCGATTACCTTGGAGTACATGTTACGGATAAATTGGATAAACTTTTTCAGGCCAACTTTGCTCCGCTTCTAGCCCGTACTAAGGATGATTTTGAACGCTGGTCTTTGCTACACCTTTCTTTAGCCGCAAGAATCAACTCTATTAAGATGAACACTCTCCCTAAGTTCTTGTATCTCTTTCAGTGCCTACCTATTTTTCTTCCCAATGCATTCTTTAAAAAAATTGACGGTCTGATTTTACCTTTTATATGGGATAAGAAACCTCCCAGGATACGTAAACAACTCTTGCAGAGGCCCAAACCAGACGGAGGTCTCGCGCTACCAAATTTCAGGTTCTACTACTGGGCTGCTAATCTTAGGATCGTTCAGTACTGGTTGCAGTGTAGAGAGATATCTTCACCCCCGGTTTGGTTAAAGATGGAGGCCGCCTCGTCTATACCGGCATCACTATCTTCTCTGCCCACCCTCTATTTCAGGCCCCCCCCTTTTTTTTTTAAAAAAAACCCCCCCCCCTTTGGGGGGGGGGGGGGGGGGGGCCCCCCCCCCCCCCCCCCCCCCCCCCAAAAACCCCCCCAAAAAAAACCTCCAAACCCACCCCCAACCCCCCCAAAACCCCCCCCCCCCCCCCCCCACAACCAAACCCCCCCCCCCCCCCCCCCCCCCCCCCCCCCCCCCCCCCCAACCCCACCCTTTTCCCCCCCCCCCCCCCCCCCCCCCCCCCCCCCCCCCCCCCCCCCCCCCCCCCCCCCCCCCCCCCCCCCCCCCCCCCCCAAAAACAAAAAACCCCCGGGGGGGGGGCCCCCCCCCCCCCCCCCGGGGGCCCCCCCCCCTCCCCCCCCCCCCCCCCCAACCCCCACCAAAAACCCCCCCCCCCCCCAAAACCCCCCCCCCCCCCCCCCTTTTTTTTCCCCCCCCCCCCCCCCCCCCACCCCCCCCCCAAACCCCCCCCCCCAAAACCCCCCCCCCCCCCCCCCCCCCCCCCCCCCCCCCCCCCCCCCCCCCGGGGGGGGGCCCCAAAAAAAAACCCCCCCCCCCCCCCCCCCCCCACCCCCAAACCCCCCCCCCCCCAACCCCCCCCCCCAAACCCCCCCCCCCCAACCACCCCCCCCCCACCCCCCCCCCCCCACCCCCCCCCCCCCCCCCCCCCCCCCCCCACCCCCCGGGGGGGCCCCCCCCCCCCCCCACCCCCCCCACCAAAACCCCCCCCAAAAAAACCCCCCAAAACCCCCCCCCCACCCCTTCCTGGTGAAATAGGGCGAACCTAAAAAAAGTCATGCCGAACTTTCATCAGCACATTACGTGTGCTACCAGAGGGGAAAGAACGTTGGACCACTGCTATACGCCGTTCAAGAGAGGCTACAAGGCTGTCTCTCTCCCTCCGTTCGGCAAATCAGACCATGCCGCCATTTTCCTGCTACCGGAGTATAAACAAAGGATAGCACGGGAAGCGGTAGTGACGAGGGACGTAAAGCGGTGGTCTGACCAATCAGAGGCTGAGCTACAGGACGCTCTGCGTGACGTCGACTGGGACATGTTCCAATCCAGTTCCAGGGACGTCAGCGAGTTTACGGAAGTAGTAACGAGCTTCATAGCAATGCTAGTGGACACCATCGTCCCTACGGTGAAAGTTAGGTCCTTTCCTAACCAAAAACCGTGGGTTGATAAATCCATCCGCGACGCTTTGAACGCCCGCACTGCTGCCTATAACTCCGGTCTTGTATCCGGCAACATGGACGAGCACAAGGCAGCGTCCTATGGACTGAGAAGGGCGGTGAAGGAGGCCAAGAGGAGGTATAGGGACAGAGTGGAGTCGCAGATGGAGCAGCGCGACACCAGACGCCTATGGCAGGGGCTACGGACTATAACGGACTACCAGGGCAGACCCCCCGCAATTGTGAGTGCCGACGCATCCCTAGCGGAGGACCTGAATTCATTCTATGCACGGTTTGAGGCTAGCAACAACAGCGCTAGCTCGTCGGCTAGCGCTAGCTCGTCGGCTAACAACATCACCGTTAGCGCAACCGGAGTGAGTTCTACCGCTGGGGATGAACACACACTCTCTGTGACCGAGCACAGTGTGAGGAGGGCTCTGACGAGGGTGAACACCAGGAAAGCTGCTGGTCCAGATGGCATATCTGGACGAGTACTGAAGACCTGTGCTAATCAGCTAGCTCCAGTGTTCACCACTATATTCAACATCTCCCTGGCTGAGTCTGTGGTCCCCGCCTGCTTCAAGAGATCCACTATTGTCCCTGTGCCCAAGAATGCTTCTCCAGCATGCTTGAATGACTACCGACCGGTGGCCCTCACCTCGGTGGTCATGAAATGCTTCGAGAGGCTGATTAAGGACTACATCTGCGCCTTCCTCCCTTGCTCCATGGACCCGCTGCAGTTTGCTTATCGTCCCAACAGATCCACGGATGATGCTGTCTCCCAGGTACTGCACACCACACTCTCTCATCTGGACAGCCGGAAGGGGGGCTATGTGAGACTGCTGTTCATTGACTATAGTTCAGCTTTCAATACCATAGTCCCCACCAGACTGGCTGGCAAGTTGATTGAGCTGGGACTGAACACCCCCCTGTGTGCCTGGATCCTGGACTTCCTGACCGCCAGGCCCCAGGTGGTCAGGGTGGGTAGACACACCTCCAACCCCCTCACCCTGAACACAGGATCCCCCCAGGGTTGCGTCCTCAGCCCCCTACTGTACTCCCTGTACACACATGACTGTGTGGCCAGGTTCAGCTCCAACACCATCATTAAGTTTGCGGATGACACAGTGGTGGTGGGCCTGATCTCCAACAACGACGAGAAGGCCTACCTGGAGGAAGTTGCTGATCTGTCACTCTGGTGCCAGGACAACAGCCTCCTCCTGAATGTCACCAAAACTAAGGAGCTGATTGTGGACTTTAGGAGGACACAACAACAGAGGACGTACTCACCACTGGGGATTAATGGGAATACTGTGGAGAGGGTGAGCAGGTATAAATACCTGGGAGTCCACATCACCGAAGATCTGACATGGTCCACACACACTGACACTCTGGTGAGAAAGGCGAGGCAGCGCCTTTACCACCTCAGGCAACTGAGGAAATTCAAAGTCTCCCGGAGGATCCTTCAGTCCTTCTACTCTGGAGCTGTGGAGAGCATCCTGACAGGAAGCATCACTGCCTGGTTTGGCAACAGCTCCGCTCAGGACAGGAAGGCTCTGCAGAGAGTAGTGCGTTCGGCCGAGCGCACTATTGGAATTACACTCCCCACCCTGCAGGACTTGTACACCAGGAGGTGCAGAACCAGAGCCTGCAGGATCATGAAGGATCCTCACCACCCCAACAACGGACTGTTTCAGCTGCTGCGGTCAGGCAAGCGCCTCCGTAGTCACGCTGCAAAAACAGAGAGACTGAGACGGAGTTTCTTTCCTCAGGCCATCAGGACTGTGAACTCCGACCTCACCAGGGCCCCCACCAAGACACACACACTGCCCCTCTTATGCACACACACACTCACACACTTAGGTAAGACTACACATAATTTATAATTTATATTACACATACAATTTTCCCTTTTTTTACTATATTTTTTTATAAAGTGCTCTTATTGTAAATATTGTGTTGTTTTTTTATATAGAGCTCTTAATAACTGACATTGTAAATAGTGTGTTGGTTTATTGTAAATAGTGTGAACCTGTTATTTTGCACATTTCTGCTGAGCATTGCCACTTTCATTTCACTACACACCTCGTGTGTGTATGTGACAATTAAAATTCTTGAATCTTGAATCTTGAACACAATTGGATATTTTTCTCACCCCTCTTCCCACTTTAAAGGGTTCCTTGTCAACAATCTATAGTCAATTATGCTCTTTACAGTCCATCTCCTTAAACAATATTAAGTCCTCATGGGAAGAGGAACTGGGAGAGGAGATATCTGATGACATGTGGGAGAACGCGCTTAAAAAGGTTCACACATCTTCTATTTGCGCTAGGCACGCTCTCATTCAATGTAAAGTCATTCATCGGGCTCACTGGACCCCAATGAGATTATCCAGAATTTACAAGGATGTGAATCCTAATTGTATAAGATTTAACCAATCTCCTGCAAATCATGTGCACATGTTTTGGAGTTGCCCATCTCTCATTGGTTTTTGGAAGGACATCTTTGACACACTCTCTGAAATATGTGGCACACAGGTGGAACCAGACCCTTTGACTGCTTTATTTGGGGTTTCCTCATCCACATTACAACTGACAAATATGAATAAAGGTGTTATTGCTTTTGTTACTTTGTTAGCAAGACGGCTAATCTTGCTTAGATGGAAATCCTCTGTACCCCCTTCCCATGCTCTTTGGATTAAATCTATCCTAAATTGTATAAAGCTGGAAAAAATTAGACATACACTCAGAGGATCTTTAAACAAATTCTATACAATGTGGGCTCCTTTCTTCTCTTACGTCAAGAGGCTTAATTTCCCTTCAGTACCAGAGTGATGTATGTATGTATATTTATCTTACATATGTGTATTGTACATTATCTTTTTTATTTGTATTGTTTTTGAGTATGACCTGTAGGATTGATATCAGAGCTGGTTGACCTATAAACCATTGTATTCATTTCTTTTTTATTTTGCGTTTGCTTTTCGTCTGTTTTGTTGCATGTTATTTTTGGTATGTTGTTAGATGTTCTTATCGGATAATTTTCAAGCACAATTCCTTTATAAATGTTGACTATGCTGAAAATCCAATAAACAAAGTTTAAAAAAAAACAAAAAAAACAACATATCAATTCAAATATATCCAAGGAAAAAACCTCCAAGCTCTCCAAACATCTCTATGACCAAAGAAAACAACAATTTGATACAAAACACAATTTAGAGCTGCAAATGCTCCAGTAGAGACTGTGGTTGAACTGGTCAGCTCCCAGTAGAACCAGTAGAGACTGTGGTTGAACTGGTCAGCTCCCAGTGGAAACAGTAGAGACTGTGGTCGAACTGGTCAGCTCCCAGTGGAACCAGTAGAGACTGTGGTCGAACTGGTCAGCTCCCAGTGGAACCAGTAGAGACTGTGGTTGTACTGGTCAGCTCCCAGTAGAACCAGTAGAGACTGTGGTCGAACTGGTCAGCTCCCAGTAGAACCAGTAGAGACTGTGGTTGTACTGGTCAGCTCCCAGTAGAACCAGTAGAGACTGTGGTTGAACTGGTCAGCTCCCAGTAGAACCAGTAGAGACTGTGGTTGTACTGGTCAGCTCCCAGTAGAACCAGTAGAGACTGTGGTCGAACTGGTCAGCTCCCAGTGGAACCAGTAGAGACTGTGGTCGAACTGGTCAGCTCCCAGTGGAACCAGTAGAGACTGTGGTTGTACTGGTCAGCTCCCAGTAGAACCAGTAGAGAGTGTGGTCGAACTGGTCAGCTCCCAGTAGAACCAGTAGAGACTGTGGTCGAACTGGTCAGCTCCCAGTAGAACCAGTAGAGACTGTGGTTGAACTGGTCCACCACCAACAACTCTTTTATGTCATCATTAAAACGAATACACATTTTTAGTCAAGTGATGTTCCTCAAACAAGATGATCATTGAAACAATACTTTCATTAATTATTGATATATTTTCTTCAAAGTAAAAGCCCTAGCTAACGGAGTCAGTATCTGGTGTTCGACGTGCTTCATAAATAAACAAGCTCAGACGGCAGCACGGCTCCACCACCATTATTGTTATCCTGCCAATTGTATTATTAATATCTAAGATTTTCATTTCCGCGGGCAGCGGGGTCGGAGCGCCGGGTAATGAGGCCGTCGCATGCAGGGTGGGCGGAGGTCGGCCGGCGCGACGGAGGACCGATGACATTTAGAGAGCTGGACCGACGGAGGGAGGAGAGGAGCTGCAGCCGAAATGTCACAGAGCTTATTAAAGTCATAAATATCTGGTGCATCAGACACACACACACACACACAGAGACACACGCACACACAGAGACACACACACACACACACACAGAGACACACGCACACACACACACAGAGACACACGCACACACACAGAGACACACACACACACACACACACAGAGACACACACACACACACACACAGAGACACGCACACACACACACAGAGACACACACACAAACACACACAGAGACACACGCACACACACACACAGACACACGCACACACAGAGACACACACACACACACAGAGAGACACACACACACACACACACACACACACACAGAGACACCACACACACAGAGACACACACACACACACACACAGAGACACACGCACACACACACACAGAGACACACGCACACACAGAGACACACACACACACACACACACAGAGAGACACACACACACACACACACACACACACACAGAGACACCACACACACACACACACACACACACACACACACAGAGACACCACACACACAGGCACACACACACTGGATGGATGGAGGTGACTATTGATGACATGACTATTGATGCAACACACACACACATACACACTTTGACGCTGTGACCGACTTATGGCCGCCTCCTCTGATTGGGCACTTCTGGACGCGTCATCTAGCCGGCAGCAGTCAGCACCAATCAGCTTTGACTCAAATATTCTGATATTCAGTTTACTCTAATCATGTTCTTGATTGATGGTCGCTCTATTCTGACTGATTGTGGGCGGGGCCAGAGGCTCTGATAGCATCCGTCAACTTAACGGACAAGTACGCATCTAAACCACCTTCAAGGACCTTCAAGAACCTTCAAGAACCTTCAAGGACCTTCAAGAACCTCCAAGGACCTTCAAGAACCTCCAAGAACCTTCAAGAACCTTCAAGGACCTTCAAGAACCTCCAAGGACCTCCAAGAACCTTCAAGGACCTTCAAGAACCTTCAAGAACCTCCAAGGACCTCCAAGAACCATCAAGAACCTTCAAGGACCTTCAAGAACCTTCAAGGACCTTCAAGGACCTTCAAGAACCTCCAAGGACCTTCAAGAACCTCCAAGAACCTTCAAGAACCTTCAAGGACCTCCAAGGACCTTCAAGAACCTTCAAGGACCTTCAAGAACCTTCAAGAACCTCCAAGAACCTTCAAGAACCTTCAAGGACCTTCAAGAACCTTCAAGAACCTCCAAGGACCTCCAAGAACCTTCAAGAACCTTCAAGGACCTTCAAGAACCTTCAAGAACCTCCAAGAACCTTCAAGAACCTTCAAGGACCTCCAAGAACCTTCAAGAACCTCCAAGGACCTTCAAGAACCTTCAAGGACCTTCAAGAACCTCCAAGAACCTCCAAGAACCTTCAATAACCTTCAAGAACCTTCAAGAACCTTCAAGGCCAGGTCTCACCAGCCACCACCCAAGCGCTCCGGTGAATCTATCTAAGCGTTGGTTATACAGACTGCGGTGATCATCTGTCGCTCCATGTTTTGTTTCGCTGCAGGGCGTTGGCCAGAGACCGCCTCTCGACAGATTTCATTGGCTGATGAGGTCCGTTAGCGGAAGTTCAACTAGTTTCAACTGTTTTTGACGGATTGGGTTGAGATATTTTGACACACACACACACACACACACACACACACACACACACACAGCCGTGCCTCCGCAGTCTATTTCCTGGTGGGTTTGGTGATTGACTGATGGTTTGGCCGTACAGACGCTGCGGTTCTGATTTAACAGCCATGTAGAGATATGATGGAGTTAACATTGACCCATGTGAGTTCCTGGAAGGTGATGCGTTGCATTCCAGGAATAATGAGTGTGTGTGTGTGTGTGTGTGTGTGTGTAAGGTAAACAAAGACTAAGTCAGGGATTTAGTTTTTATTTTCTATTGTCTCTCTGAGATGCTTTCATCTGTAAATACAGGAACAGGAAGTAGCCAGGATGTGAACCCTACAGTGATGCACATTTGCAGATTCCTAACTATATTTTTAGATCATCAGTGAACCGAATGTCTGTTTTGCTGCAACGTTCTCTGTGTTTGTCTCTGGCGTGAAATCATGAGACCTGTTTACTTAATGCCAGCAGGCGTGAGGGCCGGTGGTAGTACTGTTAGTACAGATGGAGAACCCTGAGGAACACCTGAGGTTAAACACGTTCCTCTGACATAGTACCACCAACATGCACTATCTGAGGTACATGACATCAGAGAACGGGAAGTAGTATGACATCACACCAGATATCACACAATTGAACCCTCCACCCTGCTGCTGTTGGTGCTGAACTCAGATCTGTTCTGTTCCCAATCTATCAAGCCTGTCCATTAGTTAATGGAGCAGAAGCCAGAGAGAGAGAAAGAGAGAGAGAGAGAGAGGGGGGGGGGGGGGGGGAGAGAGAGAGACAGAGAGAGAGAGGGAGAGCGAGAGAGAGAGAGCGAGGGAGAGAGAGAGAGAGAGAGAGAGAGGAAGTTGTAACCTGATCCCTCTCTCTCCTCTATTCTTGGTCTCTACCGTCGGACCGCCTCCTTCCCTCCATGTCCTATTTGTCATGGATATTATCTATGATGAAATCTTATTACACTCTCTCCCCACACACACACACATACACACACACACACACACACACATACAGTAGTGTGAACCTGTTATTTTGCACATTATTTTGCACATTTCTGCTGAGCATTGCCACTTTACATTTCACTGCACACCTCGTGTGTGTATGTGACAAATAAACTTCTTGAATCTTGAATCTTGAAACAATGTCCCTCTTCTTATTAAGATATCTATTCACCATTATTAAGTATTAATGAGTATTACTTCCTGTGTGGAAATGGTATTCAGGGTGACAGACAGACAGTCAGACAGACAGAGAGAGAGACAGACAGAGAGACAGTCAGACAGACAGAGAGAGAGACAGACAGACAGACAGACAGGCAGACAGGCAGAGAGACAGACAGATTTGTCAGGCTTCACTCAACACAGTGTTAACTTTCAATTTAAAGCAAGAAAAAGAAAAATGTACACAACTGCAGTGATGTGGTTTTACTGGACGCGGTGGTCGCTACGACGCCAGGACGTTGACTCCTCCCCCAGAGGTCAGGTGGTCTTTGGCTCGCCACTCACCCAGCGACTGTTGCGCAACACACGCACAGAACGGCTTTGGATAAATTGTACTTGGAGAGAACGTGACGTCTGGTGTATGCTGTTCCTCAGATTTCAACCCCAGAAGGTTCATAAACAGTCCATGGACCCTGATGGTACCTTCAGGAACCTCTAGTGTATGGAGGATCTTCAAGGAACCGTGACATGACCACTGGCTCCCTAGGGTCTTAGAGGAACCGATGAACCCCAGTTTTCAGGGTGTAATGGATATACCTGTCAATACATCGGGCTATAGGGCCAAAAGGCATTTACAACAAAGGCTACTTCAAGACTCGATGAAACTGAACCGACGCCACACTGCAGCAAGAAGTAAAAGAATAGAGAAATGTAAACATACTCAACTGACTATACCACACCAGAAAATAAGGAATGTATGGATGAGAGGATGAAAACAGCATTAAGAAGACAAAATGAACGAATACTTGAACAAGGAAGTGGTTAGACAGACTGGCTAGTAACCTGCTAGTAACCTGCTAGTAACCTGCTAGTAACCTGTGACACTACTCAGGTTACTCAGCCCAACACTAGCTCTCCCTGCTCTGGATGAAAACACCAGCATCCATACACCAGAACATCCCCACCACCAGGCAGGTCTATTTCAGAAACCCTCCTACCCTGTTTTTTACCAGAACCAGTTGCCTAGCAACCAGGCTCACCTCATCCTGGGCTCAGCCTGCCCACGGATAGAAATCACAGATTAGGACAGGCGGACAAATGTAATTATCGTCTCTGTCCCTTTTCATCACACTGTCAAGTCACATTCAGGTTCATCGACACGCAGAGCAGCTGTCACGCCGCCATGTTGGATATGGGATCGAAGCCTGGCTGGGTGTGTGTGTGTGTGTGTGTGTGTGTGTGTGTGTGTGTGTGTGTGTGTGATAGTTTACATCAGTACGATTCCCAACTCCACCTGCTCCACTCTTGGTTAGTTGATACAAATATATATTAGGAGGAATAAATCTTATATAAACTATTAGAAACTGCCTGATCAATACACTGCTAAGCATTCTTTTCTTAAATCAAATCAATTTACCTTTTGCCAATGTGATAATAATATATAATATATAATAATATATAATATATACAACATAGAACTCAACAAACAGTCTTAAAAAAATAAGAAAAAGTAATATATATGCTGGCATAACCTCACTGTGGTGTTCTTCACTGTGGTGTTCTTCACTGTGGTGTTCCTCACTGTGGTGTTCTTCACTGTGGTGTTCTTCACTGTGGTGTTCTTCACTGTGGTGTTCCTCACTGTAGTGTTCCTCACTATGGTGTTCCTCACTGTGGTGTTCTTCACTGTGGTGTTCCTCACCATGGTGTTCTTCACTGTAGTGTTCCTCACCGTGGTGTTCTTCTCTGTAGTGTTCCTCACTGTAGTGTTCTTCACTGTGGTGTTCCTCACCGTGGTGTTCTTCTCTGTAGTGTTCCTCACTGTGGTGTTCTTCACTGTGGTGTTCCTCACCGTGGTGTTCTTCACTGTAGTGTTCCTCACTGTGGTGTTCTTCTCTGTAGTGTTCTTCACTGTGGTGTTCCTCACTGTGGTGTTCTTCACTGTGGTGTTCTTCACTGTGGTGTTCCTCACTGTAGTGTTCCTCACTGTGGTGTTCCTCACTGCTCTTCCCAGAGATCACCTGTCAATCAAACAGTGTGTCCAGTACTGTGACGTCTTTCTCCTTGGATTTCCTGTTGATGGAGTTTGAGTTCCTGTAGGTGGCGCTCTTTTCTTTGTCTGTTCAGCCACGGTGGCTATCGCTGCTCATGCTAACTACCCAGTTCTTCTTCTGTTGAAATGTAAAAACGCATCACTTCCTGTCTCCAGAGGGTTTCTCCCAGGAAAGACCTACCTGACACCGGGTGTTGAGAGCAGCAGATGGAGAAGCTTCATGATGGTTGAGGTTGATGATGTTGAGGTATAGTGATCAGTAATGTGACGTCAGCAGGCTGGTGACTGTTTGCAAAAGATTAACGAAGCCAGACAAGAAATGATTGGTCAGGAGGAAGAAACTAATAATGATAAGTCTGACTGGCTGAGCCTGGGGAGTAAAACCTGACATAATAAGATCCAAACATGGTGTTGAGACAGACAGACAGACAGACAGACAGGCAGACAGACAGACAGGCTCATCATTATTGTATATGAAGTTATTACAGCTGGATGGAAATGGCAGATTTTGATTTGATTTGATCTGGTTTGATAAAAGGTTCTTCCACTTGCTTGAGGGTTTATATGATAAATACTGATTGAAATGCATTTGTAGAGTAAATAACATCACATGCTTGATTCAATGTTGTTGCACAACAGTTGAAAAGAGGTTTTGGACCCAGAACAATAACAACTTGCTGAATCCAAGTCAGTCTCATGGTTTTTGGGTTTGTTATGTTATATTTGCTTTAACACCAAAAAGGTCTTGAATAAACAATATCACACCTTTCAAAAAGTCTCCATGGTAAACCAGCGGTGTTGGATTTCACATGTACCTCTTACATCCCTAAAACCCATTGGCCTTAATGGACACAAACCTAAAACCTCATTTTACTTATTACAACATTTCAAAGCTTGGCTTGAAACTGTCTTGACAGCTGGATGGAAACACAGCGGTTGTAATTATCGGCCCAGGCCAGAGCCCAGCATCAGCAGCGCTAACAGAGGCTGGGTGAAGACCTCCGACTGATGGATGTCCAGAGAGGAGGAGGAAGATGGAGGCAGACGGGGGGAGATAGGGAGAACAGAGAGGACAAGGGGGATGGAGGAGAAACGAGGAGGAGGAGACGGGAGGATCTGGTTTCACCTGATTAGATTTCCAGACTATTTCGGGGTCTCCTCTGCTGCCTGTCAGGGGCTTTTCACAACCAGGAGAGAAGAGATCAGGCCTCTTTCAGTAATAAGAGGAGAGAAACACCAAGAGGGAGGAGAGAGAGAACGACAGACAGAGAGAGGAGAGGAAGAAGATGACAAAATGACTGACACTAACTGACAGCTGATCTGAAGGTCTGACAAAACAGTGTTCACACTGCAGGTAGACGCCTGGTGCTCCCACACAGATGAGATCTCTACGATAATGAAGCAATTAAGATCCCGTCATGCTTAGCCATCATGCTTTTCAACGTCTCTCTTATCCAGGATCTGTTTGGCTGTGTTCCCAGTTTTAGACCAAGCAGTCAATACATTCTAACATATTTAAACAATAAACAGCTGGAAGTATCAGACACAATGCTTTCATGTTCGTAGACGTGCTCAGAAGGTCATCTTCAAATCCAAGAAGTCGACGCTCCTGGAGAACGTTCTCCCCAAGTCCTCTTGTAGAGAATGAATTTGTCAAGAACATGAGAGCATCAAACGCATCTTTACAGTTTGAAATAGGTTGTGTTTGATCAGTTAAGACACACTGGTGTTCATTGTCATTTTTAGATTATTTATGTTACTACAGATTCTAGATCTGTTTGGACGTGATGCATCCTCAGTTGGCGAACAAACATTGTAATCCGAAATCTGTAATTTTCACATCTGCAGCGTAAACTGTCACATGTGATTTTGGATTGCAACATGTGATGTATTGTTGTGTATTGTTCCCAACCAACATTTGAAATTACCATCTGTATTTTCACGTTGGTAGGCAACGCCATCAAGAGCAGTGAGGTAGCAGCAGAGCACAAACCCTTCATTAAACCTAGACATGCACTGTTGCGTGGCGAGCAACAGGCGCTGTGGTCCACTGAGCAGCGGGAACAGAGCCAGAACAGTCATCTATCACCCTCTGCTCTACAAGTGGATGAGTTCATGTGTGGTGAGTGCCAAGAGGAGTCTACAGGCCGGCTTGTTTACCACGGTGAAGCTCCAGCAGCTCCGTTGTGGCACGTTTCCCTCCAGAGAGCAAGGTAAGCACCAGTAAACACAAAGCCATTCTCAGTGGCCAGTGAGATATTTCTACCGTCTTCCAGGATGACGGCGCCCAGCCATAGGGCACCGCGGTCGCGATACGATGAAGACATATGGCAAGCCCTTTTAACATTTAATCAGTAGCGGTAAAAGCAATTGTAGACATCAACAATTGCTTTTTGACTAGTTAGAATTCCAAGTCGACATATCCATAATGTAATTTTGATTAGTTGCAATTCTAATTAATGATATCTACAATTCATTTCTCACTAGTCAAAATGTTGATTATTGATATCTACAATTGTTCTTACGTTACAGATAAATGAATTCTAGATATCTAAAATTCAATTCTGACTAGTCAAAATTAAATTACTGATATGTCGGCTTGGAATTGTAACTAGTAAGAATGTAATTTCAGATATCTAAAATGCAATTGTAACTAGTGAAAATTATATTCGTACTAGTAACAATTATATTTGAGATATCTACAATTCCTTATCTACTAGTCTACTAATCAGAATTGAATTTTAGATATCAAAAAAGGAATTTCCACTAGTCTAAGTAAGGTCTAGTAAAGGTCTAATAATACGGAGACGGGCGACTCGAGCTGACAGGACTTGTTGCAGAGTGCTAACACCTTGATCATATACCCGTTCAATGGCAAAACATTTTCGTTGGATTTTAATAATCACTTCTTCCACTCCAAGACAGTTTTTATGGCGCCAACGGAAAACAGCTGCGTTGTATTACCTTGTATTGATATGTCGGACATCGGAAATGCAATTGTTGATATCTCAAATGGGAAATTACATTTCCACCAGTCACAATCCTTTTTCAACATGTGGAAATTCAATTGTAGATATCTGTAATCATTATTCTTACTAGTGAAAAAGGAATTACTGATATCTATAATTAAATTAAAGATATCTGTAAATCAGTTTTGACTAGTCGAAATGTAATTACTACATGCTAAAATATATTTGTAACATGTCAAAATTGTTTTACAGATATCTTAAATTAACATTTTAACTAGTCAAAACGACATTTTAACATTGTCATGTCATTTCCACTAGTGAAAACTGAATCGCTACTAGTCAGCCCTACTGATTAAATGTTAAAACAGCTTGCTATAGAAGACAACGTATACCACAAACCAGATCTCAACTCTACGGAGAACTAATGGGAGATTTGGGAGCGAGACATTTTCCACCACCTAAATCAAAACAACAGGAAGGCGTTGAATCCACGCCGAGCTGAACTGAAGCGGTTCTGGCAGATCACACCCTGTTAAGACACTTAATGTAGGTGTTGCTTTTACTTTGGCAGCTACGTTTACAGGGTGAATTCACAAGATGCCGACAAAATGTGTGACTAGTGCAGTCGCACATTTCAACAGTCCAATCACTGGGGATGATGGGTGGCGCTGAAGAGTCGAAGGTGATTGGACGGATGTGAATGAGAGTCACCCAAAGTCAAACTCATCTCTTCCAGTAGTACCTCATGTCCCCCTCCAATGATCCATAACCCCCCTCTTCACTCTAATACGCTCTTGGAAAAAAGACACTCTGCCTGTCATTGGCTCCTATTTCTTCTGTCTTATATCTTCATCTGAGTCACAGGAACCTCTGACCCTTGACCTCTCTACCATTGGCTGCTAATAATAAATGTACCAACTGAAGCTTCTTTGTGACACAACTTTCTATCCTCTCAAAGTCAGTCACACCCCCCACCCCCCCATTGCCTGTGACCCCTGGCGACCCTTTGACCCTGTGACCTCCCAGAATATACACTACCTCCCCTATATAACACTAACCCCAGCCCAGCCAAACAAACCCAACCTCAACACAAGATCCAAAGACAAACATATAAATAAACCCTCTGATCAATCAAAGCTGCAGTTCCTCATATTGGACAGATCAGGTGGCGACAGCTCGCCATTGGCTGAGAGGGTAAACACATCTGACCTGACAGAGGTGAGCATGGATGTGTGGAGAGAGACAGGAGGTCTGTGTGTGTGTGTGTGTGTGTGTGTGTGTGTGGGTGTGTGTGGGTGGGTGGGAAAAACCCATTAACTCTGGTTTTATGTTTCATGTTTTTACGCGGTTCATTTAGGTCAGAAAACATATTATATATATTTTTATTATATCTATATATTAGATTTCAGAAATGCAAAGAGGTCAATCTGGTCAACAATGGTCTGGTCATTAATCAAGATAGCAGAATTGTGTATCACGTAAACTCAATATCTTGATTTCATCATGATATGATTCTGTTGAAAGACAAACAATCATATTGAATTATTACCCAGCCCTATGTGTGTGTGTGTGTGTGTGTGTGTGTTGACTGATGGGTAGATGCTCGGCCAGCTCATCCATCAGCCAAGCGCTCCGTGGTTTGTGTGCTCTGGAGACGTGACAAACAGGAAGTCGGTTGTGATTCATCAACTGAAGCTGCACGGCAAAACTCCCCTCTCGTAATAACCCTCATTCATACAGCATCCATCACAACAGAGCTACAGAGACACCCACATGGAAACATGGAAACATGTGAACATGAAATAAAGCAGAAAAAGGGATACAAAAGGGCAAATCAATAATGAAACTAAAAGAAGGATGAACAGATTGCAGACGAGTTCAAGTGGAAGCAAGACGGAAAAATATGCTTTTGAAAGTGCCGAGGGTTTTGTAGTAAGAACAGCAAATAAAAACAAGATTCCTCAAGGGTTCTTCAAGGGTTCCTCAAGGGTTCTTCAAGGGTTCCTCAAGGGTTCTTCAAGGGTTCTTCAAGGGTTCCTCAAGGGTTCTTCAAAGGTTCTTCAAGGATTCTTCAAGGGTTCCTCAAGGGTTCTTCAAGGGTTCCTCAAGGGTTCTTCAAAGGTTCTTCAAGGATTCTTCAAGGGTTCCTCAAGGGTTCCTCAAGGGTTCTTCAAGCGTTCTTCAAGGGTTCCTCAAGGGTTCTTTAAGGGTTCTTCAAGCGTTCTTCAAGGGTTCCTCAAGGGTTCTTTAAGGGTTCTTCAAGGGTTCCTCAAGGGTTTTTCAAAGGTTCTTTAAGGGTTCTTCAATGGTTCTTCAAGGGTTCTTTGGTTAGGGTCGTATTTATAATGTAAACTCTCTAATGGAAGTGACTCAAAGAAGCTCCTGATTTATTCAAATAAATAATAAATGGCAAATCAGAATAAATAACCCAGTATGGGTGTTTTAATACTGCTGGACCATTTCATATACTCTTAAAGGGTTCTGTACAGCACCATACAGGTCCAGTGTAGAGCATAGAGAGCATAGAGAACCTTTGTACTCTGACACAATGATCTCCAGGATGAAAGCTAGGAGTCATTTCAAGTTCTGTTTTTAAGTCCTTGCTTTTTAAAGACCAGTACTGGGACTCAAAAACATAATACACTGCTCATTTCAAAAGATATATTATTGATTCTATTGTACTTGTTACTTCCTGGGAGCAGTAATTAGTTACACTACTCGTAATACCAATACCATCCATTATCATGGTTGATTACCATTACCATCCATATTATATCAGGACTCTGTTCCACCTTCAACCCAAACAGCGTCTCGTCATCTTTTCACTGGATAGAAGTGTGCGGAGGGTGTGGGGTCGTCAGCAGATGCTTGTAATAGCAGCTCTCAGCAGTAGTGACGTTGCTGTATAAGTGTTGAAGTACTTTTAGCACTCGTTAAAGACACGATAAGCTTTCTTTGCTGTCAGGAACATGCAACAGTCCTTTAAATTAAACAAGAGAACAAGCCAGAAATACAGAGATTCCTCCAGCAACGCTTCCAGGTAATACAAACATTTTATTCAGGTGACTTAGAGAAAGTAGAGAGTTTCATCGTGGGGTAGAACTGGTCCAGTCAGTGACTTCCCCAGTATAAAGCACCATCAAGTGCCCACCTGGATCTTATTAAGATCTTATTATGAACGCGACACAATCTGGATCAAGTGGAAATATTTGAGTGACAGCTCCAGTCTGTGAAGCCTGAGGTAGAGATGAACTGACTTCCCCTTTTTGAGTTTTTAAGGAAAAAACTGATGCAGGTACGCTTCGTATCTTGGAAATACTTTAAATCTTGGTTAGTTTCATTAAAGGGTATTGAGGCGATGATGTCAGTTGTATCCAGTTCTGGTTTCTGATTGGCTAAGAAACTGCTTTACAGTGACTTTATTCTGCTTGGTGTCAAGAATAACACCTCCTGCTGTGTTGAGTAGCTTGTTGCATAAATCACCAGCTGGATCTTATTAATAGACGACTCAACGTGACAAAGTGGAAGAATCTCAGTGACTTCTCCATTCGCAGCATCCGGACAAGCACTTCCAGGGAAACCAGAGGAGGAGATGAATGGACTCCTGCTCTCTGGTTCTGGCGGAGCGCCGGCTGCCAGCAGAAACGAGACGAGGAGGCGTTCAGCAACGTTGGCACTTTTTGTTTCTCTGTTTCTCTCGGGCTCCATTTCCTTCCAAGATCTTGAAGAGAAGCAGAGGGGAAACATCTGCTTGTCCGCCGAAAGCCAAAAGACCCGACCACACCGATCTGTCTTTTCCAGTCTCACGGATGAGAGGCAGCAACGCTTCACCATCACAACGGCTTTATATTTATATTACATTTATATTAACAGGCAGCCTCCTTTTACAGAGACCACTTACCTGTATAGTAATTCATATTTATTTTTAATCTGATTTATCTCATTCATGTAATGTATCTAATGAATTATTAAATTATTAGATAAATAAATAAATCCATACATACATTTGCACCACATTTAATTATTTATGCTCACATTTAATTTTATTATAATTTATTTATTTATTGTCACATTACACAATATATGTAATTATTTATAGATGTATTTATTTATTTATTTAATTTAAGTTCTAGTTAGACTGCTTTACGCAACAAGAACAGAAATGAAGGACGGAAATATTAAATGAATGAATAATCTCTCTTCTGTAAAACCCTAAATGAGAGACAGTGGATCCTTTGACATTTTAGGTATTTAGCTGATGCTGTTTTCCAATTCCTAGATCACCAACATTATAAGCAACATAAGCAAAAGCAAAGTAAGGAGGTCAAAGGTCAGACAATGACTGCAGGAATGCAACCCCAGAATGATCCTGGATGATGGAGAAGTGAAGGGAAAGAATATAAGAGGAAGGGAGAGAAGGTAGAAAGACTCAATCACTATTCCTCCACTCTCTCTCTCCTCTCTTTCCAACTTTTTCTGGTCTTATCTATCACTTTTATTATGTTGTTCCTGCTGCTGTCTCGGCCAGGTCTCCTCGAACTAGACAGAAATAACCGTTGAAATAAAGGCTTCAAAAATAAAGTGGAGAGTTTTTCACTCTACCTGACATCTATCAGCTGTACTTTAGGGTAGAATCTGTCAGTTTTCAAGAAATCAGGGTTTATGAAAGCATGACGGATTCACTTTCCACTATCAGATATTGTTTGCCATTTCAAGGTTCAATCGATGTCATCTGAACGCTCGAGTCTTCTGAGTTGTGTTTTATTAATCAAATAGTAACCCAGCTCCCCCTTCGCCTCTAAGACGTCAGTATTTCCTCTGGGACTCTGAGAGGAGGGCTTCGGGGGGGTAGGAGGGCACCGCGTTGAAGATAAACTACCACGTTGAGTAAAAACAACACAGATCTTTACTGCAACAATAAGCAGACCTCTGCAGAGAGAGAGGCCAGCGGTCGAGTTCAGGAGAAACTCAAATGAAAAGAGGTGAGGTAAGATCTGTCCGCCAAGGCTTCAACACAGAGACGACACACACACACACACACACACACACACACACACACACACTACAGCACGGTGGGATGTGACCACCTGTGGACTAAGTTTGTTTCTTGTCCTGCTGATATGACAGAAGGAATGTCATTGGCTTCATAGAGACGCCATAGCTTTAGAGATGTGACCCTATACACTACTGGGAGCTCACCAGTACAACCACAGTCTCTACCGGGAGCTCACCAGTACAACCACGGTCTCTACTGGGAGCTGACCAGTACAACCACAGTCTCTACCGGGAGCTCACCAATACAACCACGGTCTCTACCGGGAGCTCACCAGTACAACCACAGTCTCTACTGGGAGCTGACCAGTACAACCACAGTCTCTACTGGGAGCTGACCAGTACAACCACAGTCTCTACTGGTTCCACTGAGCAACTAGACTGTTAAAACAGTGACTGTGTAAATCCACTGGGTTAGTGGATGCAGGCCCCATGCTGTGAGCTGATGGTCCCAGGTTCGATCCCCCATGACCCCAAGTACCTGCCCTGCTGAGAGCTGCACCGTGGCTGATTCTGACCTCTGACCTCCTTGTGGATCAGGGAAAGTGAAAAGATAAATTTCCCCTCAAGGGATCAATATCACAAACAGATCACACACACACGATGTTCACTGACCGTAGTACGTTCGATTCCACATCCTCTGGGTGACGGTTTTCCCCGGGGGCCGACCTCCGGAGGCCTTCATGGTCTCGTTCAGAGCGTGGGTGTACAACATCAGGCCGTCGTAGAAACCTCCGGAAATAATGTTCATCTGCAAGACAGGAAACAGAAAACAAGATCCAAACACACTTCCTGTTTCTGGTTCTGGTTCATTGTCTCACTTTTCAACCTGGACAAGAATCAAAGGGATTTAATACTCATTTAACCACTTCATGTCACTTTTCACAGCTAGAGTAATATACTCTCACAATGGTCATCAGCCATTACAGCCTATTAGACGTCCATGCTTCCTAGTTTCCTACCGATGTGATTTAGTGTCATGATCAATAGTTCTGTCTGTCAAGTGCAAAATGGATGAGAAGCTTCCCAGACTTCATCCACCGTTGGTCGATGGGAAGATCTGAAGTAATGAAGTAATGCTTTGAGGGTTTTTTCTGTTTATTTTTGATTAAGGCTACCGAGCTAGCGCTTGCTATCTAGCTATGTTAACTCATAACAGTGTGATGTTATGAAAGGCAATACCAAGCAGCAAAAATACACAATTTGTCCCCTCCTAACCCACAACTGGTCAGAATAAAGCCACTCATCAACCAAGTAGGTCAGAGTAGGTCAGGTCAGGTCATGATGTAGGAGAATCCTAGGAGAGAGACAATAATAACAATAATAACAATAACAATAACAAAAGCAGACATAATATCACAGTAATCACTTCCTGTTCTGAACAGCACAACAGTGAGACCGCCAGAGTTTACTTTATCCCACTACAAATGCTGTGAAAATTGCTGACATCTGTGCTGGAAGTGGAAAGCCACCTGGTCTATTTCTGATGACGGCCTGGACTGAAAGAGACTGATTGCATTTAAACTCCATTTGAAACAGGGACCATTAGGAGCTGCACTGGAAGGGATCAGACGCTCCACAGACAATAAACTGTAATGGCCTTTAGTGTCGGCACTTAGTGTAAATCAATGCATCTTAACCGTTGCATTACCCTCGCTACTACTGGCTGCTGGTAATGTTGACTTGAGTTTCAGCTCATTCTGCTGG
Organism: Hoplostethus atlanticus; assembly: GCA_034670405.1. NCBI lineage: Eukaryota > Metazoa > Chordata > Actinopteri > Trachichthyiformes > Trachichthyidae > Hoplostethus > Hoplostethus atlanticus. Next base: position 840,555 of record JAXDDX010000066.1, on the reverse strand, counting down.
TTACTGGTTACTGGTTACTGGTTACTGGTTACTGGTTACTGAAGCACCCAACAGGCAGGATGGGATCTCCAACGTCAACACATAGAAGCACAACATTCTGTGATGTATTATGGCATCTAGTCAGTCAGGAGGCTTTAAGCCACGCTGGCTGTCAAAGGTAATCCTGGAAATGTGCAGGACAAAATATAACACATTACAGTCATTACATTACAGTCATTTAGCAGACGCTTTTATCCAAAGCGACTTACAATAAGTGCATTCAACATAGGTAGGCAAGAAAACTACTCGTCACCAGAAATCGTAAGTGCATTTCCTTCCTAAACAAGCAACTAAGAGCATAACTAGTGTTAAGGTAAGAGTGCAATAAGTTAGCAACCTACTTTATCTTAAACAACTGAGACAAATAAGTGTATCAAATGAACAAGAGCCAATAAACAAGAGCTCAGACACATATACACACACACACACGCACACACACACACACACACACACACACACACACACACACACACAGCCCGATGAGGGACAAACTGGAGTCACATAATAAGTTTCGTTTGCATCTTGTTTTTCTTGATCTTGGCGACAGCTTTGGTGAAAAGCGGTCGTTTTGTGTGTGTGTGTGTGTGTGTGTGTGTGTGTGTGTGTGTGAGTGTGTGTGTGTTGCTGCATGGGCAGGCCACTCTCACCACACCTGGTTTCTGTGTATTGTTTCTGCTCCTGATGTCTAAACTGTCACTGACGTGTGTCACTGACATACACACACACACAGACACACACACACACACACACACACACACACACACACACACACACACTCCCCTCACCAGCGAGTCCTCCACAGTGAAGTTGAACATCCTCTTGGCGTCGGTCTTCAGGTGGCTGACGAACTCTCGGTACTCTGGGTTCTGAGGCTCTCGGTACGTCAGGATCTTCACACTCTGAGACCAAAACACACTTTGATTATCTCTTCAGTCAGTAGAGAGACAGGGAGGAGGAGGAGAGACGGGGAGGATGAGGAGAGACGGGGAGGATGAGGAGAGACGAGGGAGGATGAGGAGAGACGGGGAGGATGAGGAGAGACAGGGAGGATGAGGAGAGAGAGGGAGGATGAGGAGAGAGAGGGAGGATGAGGAGAGACAGGGAGGATGAGGAGAGAGAGGGAGGATGAGGAGAGAGAGGGAGGATGAGGAGAGACGGGGAGGATGAGGAGAGAGAGGGAGGATGAGGAGAGACAGGGAGGATGAGGAGAGACGGGGAGGATGAGGAGAGAGAGGGGAGGATGAGGAGAGACGGGAGGATGAGGAGAGAGAGGGAGGATGAGGAGAGACGGGGAGGATGAGGAGAGACGAGGGAGGATGAGGAGAGACAGGGAGGATGAGGAGAGACGGGGAGGATGAGGAGAGAGAGGGAGGATGAGGAGAGACAGGGAGGATGAGGAGAGACGGGGAGGATGAGGAGAGAGAGGGGAGGATGAGGAGAGACGAGGGAGGATGAGGAGAGACGGGGAGGATGAGGAGAGACAGGGAGGATGAGGAGAGAGAGGGGAGGATGAGGAGAGACAGGGAGGATGAGGAGAGAGAGGGAGGATGAGGAGAGACGGGGAGGATGAGGAGAGACGGGAGGATGAGGAGAGAGAGGGAGGATGAGGAGAGAGAGGGAGGATGAGGAGAGACAGGAGGATGAGGAGAGACGGGGAGGATGAGGAGAGACAGGGAGGATGAGGAGAGAGAGGGAGGATGAGGAGAGACGGGGAGGATGAGGAGAGACAGGGAGGATGAGGAGAGACGGGGAGGATGAGGAGAGAGAGGGAGGATGAGGAGAGACAGGGAGGATGAGGAGAGACGGGGAGGATGAGGAGAGACAGGGAGGATGAGGAGAGAGAGGGAGGATGAGGAGAGACGGGGAGGATGAGGAGAGAGAGGGAGGATGAGGAGAGACAGGGAGGATGAGGAGAGACGGGGAGGATGAGGAGAGACGGGGAGGATGAGGAGAGAGAGGGAGGATGAGGAGAGACGGGGAGGATGAGGAGAGAGAGGGAGGATGAGGAGAGACAGGGAGGATGAGGAGAGACGGGGAGGATGAGGAGAGAGAGGGAGGATGAGGAGAGACAGGGAGGATGAGGAGAGAGAGGGAGGATGAGGAGAGACGGGGAGGATGAGGAGAGAGAGGGAGGATGAGGAGAGACGGGGAGGATGAGGAGAGACAGGGAGGATGAGGAGAGAGAGGGAGGATGAGGAGAGACAGGGAGGATGAGGAGAGACGGGGAGGATGAGGAGAGACAGGGAGGATGAGGAGAGAGAGGGAGGATGAGGAGAGACGGGGAGGATGAGGAGAGACAGGGAGGATGAGGAGAGACGGGGAGGATGAGGAGAGAGAGGGAGGATGAGGAGAGACAGGGAGGATGAGGAGAGACGGGGAGGATGAGGAGAGACAGGGAGGATGAGGAGAGAGAGGGAGGATGAGGAGAGACGGGGAGGATGAGGAGAGAGAGGGAGGATGAGGAGAGACAGGGAGGATGAGGAGAGACGGGGAGGATGAGGAGAGAGAGGGAGGATGAGGAGAGACAGGGAGGATGAGGAGAGACGGGGAGGATGAGGAGAGAGGGGGAGGATGAGGAGAGAGAGGGAGGATGAGGAGAGACATGGAGGATGAGGAGAGACAGGGAGGATGAGGAGAGAGAGGGAGGATGAGGAGAGACAGGGAGGATGAGGAGAGACAGGGAGGATGAGGAGAGAGAGGGAGGATGAGGAGAGACAGGGAGGATGAGGAGAGACAGGGAGGATGAGGAGAGACAGGGAGGATGAGGAAAGACAGGGAGGATGAGGAGAGACAGGGAGGATGTCTACTCTTACTGACTGCTGACTGACTGGCTTCTATTAAGTTGATGACCAAACAGTTTTCAGAGTTTCTTCATGCTGCAGCTACACTTCAACCAATAATCAATCACAAAACCAAACGGTGCAATACAGACGTGAACTAGCATGTTGACTAACCTACCAAGACTAGTCTAGTCTAGAACCAGCAACCCAGACCCTCAGGTCCCCCAGCCGGTCCCCCAGCAGGTCCCCCAGCCGGTCCCCCAGCCGGTCCCCGAACAGGTCCCCGAACAGGTCCCCCAGCCGGGCCCCCTGCCGGTACCCCTGCCGGTCCCCCCTGCCGGTCCCCGAACAGGTCCCCGAACAGGTCCCCCAGCAGGTCCCCCAGCCGGTCCCCCAGCCGGTCTAGGGATTCAAACGAGTCATAAGGCGACCTCTCTAACCTCCTGGCTGGAAATCAGTTCCTTGATAGTTCCATGAATCTGTCTGAGTGTTCATGTGTGTGTGCAGTTTTATTTCAGTGTGTGTGTGTGTGTGTGTGCAGCAGTCTGTAAGTCTCTATGGAGCTGGTGAGGGAAAATTAAAGTACGTCAAAGCGACGAGGGACAGAAAAGAAAAACAAGACCCAATTTGTCATCAGTATAAAAGAAATGGAGTTGAGATGAGACAGAAAACACTCCAGAGGAACCTGGGAAATCAGGCTGGACTGAATGACGTCAAATGTTCAGTGATGCGATTGAAGCAGCCGCCATCTTGACCTCTTGTTGTGAGGGGGGGGGGGGTCCTTCAACCAACCTGCTGAAGTGTCCTTGAGCAAGACACCGAACGCCTACCAACCCTAGAGGTCTCTCTCTCTCTCTCTCCCATCTCTCTCTCTCTCTCTCTATCCCTCTCTCTCTCTCTCTCCCATCTCTCTCTCTCTCTCTCTCTCTTCCTCTCTCTCTCTCTCCATCTCTCTCTCTCTCTCTCTCTCTCCCTCTCTCCCTCTCTCTCTATCCGTCTCTCTCTCTCTCTCCCATCTCTCTCTCTCTCTCTCTCTCTCTCCCTCTCTCCCTCTCTCTCTATCCGTCTCTCTCTCTCTCTCCCATCTCTCTCTCTCCCATCTCTCTCTCTCTCTCTCTCTCTCTCTCCCATCTCTCTCTCTCTCTCTATCTCTCCCATCTCTCTCTCTCTCTCTCTCTCTCTCTCGCTCTCTCTCTCTCTCTCTCTCTCCTTCCTTTGCAGTATTTGTGAACTACTCGTATCATCATTATGTTCTGTCATGTCTGTCTGTAACCTCGTATTAACCTCACTTACCTGGTTAAATAAAGGTTAAATAAAAAATCAAATAAAAGGCCTGGATTCGAATCCGGCCCGGGACCTTTGTCTCATGTCATCCCTCCTCTCTCGCTCAATCTGTCCTGTCTTTCTCGACTGCTATCAAATAAAAGGCAAAAAAAACAATCTTTAAAACAACACTAATAAAAGGCTACACAACACAGGGATGGACCACCAAGACTAGTCCAGGACCTCCAGCAGCATCTCCAGGACCAGGATCCATCAGAGTCTCTGTTCTCTGTTGAACATGTGGTGTGAATGTCCAGGTCTGATTTCTGCTCCAACTATCTCTTAGGACCGAAACTATCAGGACATTTCTGATCTGGGAAAACACCATGAACGAACGCTGACTGTGTCTTTGTCACACAACAGATTCTCTATAGATCAACCACCAGCTTCACCACTTTATCAAAGATTATGGTATCATACATCATATACAGTCCTGTATATCTTCCACCTGGATTCATCATGCAGGGTGCATGTTAAAGCCAGTGGTAAAGGGGTCATAACTGATCCTGATCCTGTTCAGGGAAAGCTGGTTTCAGATTCAGAACGACGCTACAGGAGAAATCAAAGTTCTCCAGTGTTTGCTAATCAATTTCTCTCTGACTGGAAATCCAGGAAACCTCAGTGACTGACGTTCACAGTCTTCTTCAGCATTTCCAACAACGTTCTGAAGAGATTTTCCAAGATTTTATACCTACAATTTTAAACAAGGCAACAGTAAACACGTCGTCTCCCTCTGGGCCAATCAGTAACAAGTCATAAAAAGGTGATAGTTTAAAATCTGTCATGTTACAATGAAAACATGTTTTGTAAGGCCATTTGCACCATATTGGGTGATTGTACACATGCTGCAGCCCCCCCCTTGAGCCAGTCAACACATGAAAACACCTCAGAGGGTAATACCTTTTCAAGAAACTCAGAAACTCAAAAATACAATTTTCCTCCCAGTATGGCATAAATGAATGGTCCCGGAGGCTAAAACCAGCTGGATGTGAGCCACATTTCATGTCATTCAAACGGTGTGAGGGATAGGACTGGTTGTTATAGTTTTGGATTTTGACCTGCGAGTGTCGGACCCCTGTTGGGTCAGTCATAATATTGAGATAATCCGATCAGTGTCTAAGATATCGACAGGCAGGTGCAGACTGATCCGTAGTCCTCCCCCACAAAATCACTGACAGCACAAAATGAACTAAATGATGGTTTGTTTTACAAGCTAGTAGCAGGGTGTCAGAATGACGGACCCCCCCCCCCTGTGTTATAGAGACATTGGACTGGTCACCTGGAAGGCGTCCTTGGCGTCGTGGTCGTCCTCGCCCCCCCGGGCCCACGGCTGCCTGTGTTGGGAGTTGAGGCTGTCTCCGAACACGTCGATGTAGAGGAAGACGTACTCCTCCTGAGGAAGACCCTCCCGCCGGAAGTGAACCATCAACTTCCTGAAGATGTCCGGAGAGCAGCAGACAAACACCACTGGGGAGGAGAGACAGGGGAGGGGGGGGGGGGAGAGGGGGGAGACGTTTTAGACTCACTGCTGTTTAGGAGAGTCGGCATTTTAAGGAACCTAACCTTTAACAGCCGGACGTTTGATGCTGATTACCTTCCTACCTTCATAACTACCCTGGTATGAAGTATGGACATGGTTTACTCCTCGTCCAATAGGAGACAGTTTTGTATTTCAATCTTTAGTTCTGATTCACCACTTCCTGTCTGGAGAAGATTTCCTGCAAATGACCATACCGACACCTGCAGCCATTAGTGGAGAGCCCCACTTTCTGATTCAGACCGATAAGACAAGTGGATTTTTGGATTTCACTGGCTCTAAATGTATGCACTCATGCTACTGTGGAAAGTTTGGGCTGAAATTATGTGAAAACTTTTCAGCGAGACAGCTTGGCGACACATTTACAGCAGGATGGAGAATCGTTAGGGGCAGAAAATATCGACGAGACGCCACAATCTTAAAGCAGGATGCCGCAGCGCTGGCCAATGTCGTCTTCATTCAGTACAATAAAGATCCAATGGGGGGGGGGGTTCCTGTAGCTGCTTTATTTTTTCAGTTTCTTCTCTGGTAAAATAATGTGTGGATTTCTTTCTTTACATAAACAAACAAGACATTATGACATGATGTTGTAATAATCTTGTAGTTAGCCTGTACAGGTGCTGAGGAGTTTCCAATCAGACTCAGACAGCAGGAGGCCAGAAGAGCTGCTGATTACACTGACTCATCTGTCAATGCACACTTCAATGAGATTTGAGGGAGACAGTGTGTGTGTGTGTGTGTGTGTGTGTGTGTGTGTGTGTGTGTGTGTGTGTGTGTGTGTGTGTGTGTGTCCTCTGAAAGCAGCAGAGGTTCTGTCACATAGACGTTAATCCTCTCAGTAAAAGCCTTTGATGTGTCTCAGTATAAGGAACCAGACCAAATCAATATGTTATTGATGGACCAGGCGGTTCCACCTGGACAACCAGAGTCACCATCACATTTTCCCTTTGTCGTTCTAAAAGCCTCCATGCTTCCTTGGTTTTGAATTCAAAAGGCCCTGTTCCTTTTTTATCCTTGATATTATTACACCTATATAGATATTATATATTTAATCTTAATTGTATTCATTGTTTTTTGTTTATCATTGTGTTGCTGTGAACAAAATGCGTTTTAAAAAGGGATTGTCGTCATTGTGAGTAGTATTAGCATTAGCATTAGGATTGGTATTAGCCTTGCTATTAGCATTAGCATAAGAATTAGTGTTACTATTAACATGAGCAATAGTATTAGTATTGGTATTAGTGTTACTATTAGTATTACTATTAGTTTAAGCATTAGCATTAGCATTAGTATTGATATTAGTATTAGTATTATCATTAGTAATGTGTTAGTGTTACTATTAGTACTAGTATAAATGTTAGTATTAGAGTTGGTATTAGTCTTAGTATTAGTTCTAGTATAAGTATAAGTGTTCTAATAGTATTTGTTTCATTTCAGTGACAGCGTTAGTATTTCTACTAGTATTTTTATCATTTCAGTGACAGTGTTAGTATTTCTACTAGTATTTGTATCATTTCAGGGACAGTGTTAGTATTTCTACTAGTATTTGTATAATTTCAGTGACAGTGTTAGTGTTAGTATTTCTACTAGTATTTGTATAATTTCAGTGACAGTGTTAGTATTTCTACTAGTATTTTTATCATTTCAGTGACAGTGTTAGTATTTCTACTAGTATTTGTATCATTTCAGTGACAGTGTTAGTGTTAGTATTTCTACTAGTATTTGTATCATTTCAGTGACAGTGTTAGTGTTAGTATTTCTACTAGTATTTGTATCATTTCAGTGACAGTGATAGTGTTAGTATTTCTACTAGTATTTGTATCATTTCAGTGACAGTGTTAGTGTTAGTATTTCTACTAGTATTTGTATCATTTCAGTGACAGTGTTAGTGTTAGTATTTCTACTAGTATTTGTATCATTTCAGTGACAGTGTTAGTATTTCTACTAGTATTTGTATCATTTCAGTGACAGTGTTAGTATTTCTACTAGTATCTGTATCATTTCAGTGACAGTGTTAGTGTTAGTATTTCTACTAGTATTTGTATAATTTCAGTGACAGTGTTAGTATTTCTACTAGTATCTGTATCATTTCAGTGACAGTGTTAGTATTTCTACTAGTATTTGTATCATTTCAGTGACAGTGTTAGTATTTCTACTAGTATCTGTATCATTTCAGTGACAGTGTTAGTATTTCTACTAGTATCTGTATCATTTCAGTGACAGTGTTAGTATTTCTACTAGTATTTGTATCATTTCAGTGACAGTGTTAGTATTTCTACTAGTATTTGTATCATTTCAGTGACAGTGTTAGTATTTCTACTAGTATTTGTATCATTTCAGTGACAGTGTTAGTATTTCTACTAGTATCTGTATCATTTCAGTGACAGTGTTAGTATTTCTACTAGTATCTGTATCATTTCAGTGACAGTGTTAGTATTTCTACTAGTATTTGTATCATTTCAGTGACAGTGTTAGTATTTCTACTAGTATTTGTATCATTTCAGTGACAGTGTTAGTATTTCTACTAGTATTTGTATCATTTCAGTGACAGTGTTAGTATTTCTACTAGTATCTGTATCATTTCAGTGACAGTGTTAGTATTTCTACTAGTATCTGTATCATTTCAGTGACAGTGTTAGTATTTCTACTAGTATCTGTATCATTTCAGTGACAGTGTTAGTATTTCTACTAGTATCTGTATCATTTCAGTGACAGTGTTAGTATTTCTACTAGTATCTGTATCATTTCAGTGACAGTGTTAGTATTTCTACTAGTATTTGTATCATTTCAGTGACAGTGTTAGTATTTCTACTAGTATCTGTATCATTTCAGTGACAGTGTTAGTATTTCTACTAGTATTTGTATCATTTCAGTGACAGTGTTAGTATTTCTACTAGTATTTGTATCATTTCAGTGACAGTGTTAGTATTTCTACTAGTATTTGTATCATTTCAGTGACAGTGTTAGTATTTCTACTAGTATTTGTATCATTTCAGTGACAGTGTTAGTATTTCTACTAGTATCTGTATCATTTCAGTGACAGTGTTAGTATTTCTACTAGTATCTGTATCATTTCAGTGACAGCTCTCCGTGTCTCGGAGGCTGAAGGTCCAGACAGAGGAGTTAATTGGCTTCCCCCCAAAGCTGAGGCTCGGTGTCGGTGCCACAGGAAGTCTCCAGGGGCGTGATGACATTCCTCCAGCCTGCCATTCCTGTCCCGCTGGTTCTATTGTTTCAGGGTTTAATAACCTCTGGGCAGGAAGTGAGCGGTGAAACCACGGCAACCGGCCACAGAGGGCTAAAAGTGTTCTTCTGATACGGAGCTCAGAAATCCCTGTCCGCCACCGAGAGCGGTCTGCTGACTAACCTGCTGGGCTAAAATCTCATCTCTTCAACAAACTCCCCCTCCTGTGTGTGTGTGTGTGTGTGTGTGTTCCCTCCTCCCATTCTCCTCCGCTTGCACTAAAAATATTCCTGACTTTCTACCTTTTCTCCCTGGCTCTAATTTCTTCATTCATTCATTCATTCATTCTTCATTATCAAACGAAGGAGTAAAGCTGGCAAGGGAGTCGGTTTTCCTGCTGAGGATCAGAAGTAGACATCAACCCAGCCACAGTATCGGCCTACACTGAGGAACACTGGCTTCAGCTGCAACATGTTCTCCTGCATATTCCTTTAACTGCATACTAACTGGACAGATCATCTACCTTACTAAATCTGTTGTTATTGATGTCACAGATCAACATGGCCTGTCAGACGTATGGAGATATAAATTCGCTGACCAAACAGCTAATTCCTTCTTCTCTAAGGTTCATCATACATATACAAGAATATACTATTTTCTCCTGGACAATAGATTATTACCCGACTATACTGTCTCTGGCCATGTTCACGGTTTTCCTTTGAGGGCATATTAAAAAATAAAGAACTTCCATAAAGTCAGATTTCTCAATCCATCTTAGAATTTGACATTTTGTCATTATGCCCCCTCCCATTCACCAGCTCTTTTAAAAGAGAGGCTCCACCTACGGTCCGAGTTTAACTTGAAAGCTTGCCATAACACCTATGAATTCAGCAACAAGGCCAATAGGCTTCTGGCTCTTCATGCCTTATTACCAAGATCCACTCCAATACAATGGAGATACTAATGGAACATTTTCTTGTACAGCTCTGATTGTAGTGATGATCCTACTCTCCCTAACACCTTACTATTTAACTTTTCCCTCAATTACAGCTTAACTAAATTCCATCCTAGGTTCAGAGATCTCTTATTATAGAGATTAAAGTTGACATTAAATCATTACAGAGTAATAAATCATCTGGTCCAGATGGTTTAACAACTGAATTCCATGACAAGTTCTCCTCTGGGGGCGTACTGTTGGCTCAGTTGGCTAAGGTGCATAACATGTAATCTTGGGTTTGAATCCTGCCCAGGACCTTTGTCGCATGGAATCCCTATGTCTCTTGACTTTGAACTACTTAAAGAAAAAGTGCCAAAAAATAATCTTTAAAAAACATTTTAAAAAAGCCTCCATAAACCTAAATCACAAGCCTCCTCTTCTTGGTGCCTGATACTGCCCAATTTCTTTACTTAATGTTGATTTTAAGCTGCTGTGTAAGGTCTTAGCTACTGAAACACAAGGCAACAGCTTGATATTATTTATACCCAATGGGCCACCAGTCCAGAGTTAGTGGTTTCACTTGATACCAAAACGTTTTTTGACCGAGTGGGAGTGGGAGTGGGAGTGGGAGTGCCTATTTCTGAACCGTGAAAGATTTTTTTTTTTTGCAGATTGGATAAATCTACTCTACTCTGCACCTCTGATTTCCATTTCCACCAATGGCTTGCAATATCAATACTTCATCTTAGTGAGTGGTACAAGGCAGGGGTGCCCACTATCCCCCCTGCTGTTCACAGTAGCAATAGAGCCCTTAGCCCCTTAGCTTCAGCTCTTTGTCAATGTGACAATTTCAAAGAAATAGAGCAGGAAGTACAGGTACACAAGCTAGCCCTAAAGGCAGATGACACTTTGTTATATGTTTCTCACCTAGTTTCTTCTCTTCCACACATCCTAAATATCCATGACCACTTTGGTATGTTTTCAGAACACACATCTTCAGAAAAACAAATTATTCCCCCTCAATCAATAGGCAGCTTCAGTTCTCATTGAGCTTTTCCCCTGTAGAAGCATAAAAGCTTCAAGTATCTAGGAGCGGAGGTCGCTCGCTCCTTTTCAACCCTTTTTTTCTAAGAACTTTGGTATTTTATTTGAAGAAGTTAAGCAAGACATAGCCTGGTGGTTCAATCTTCTATTATCCTTGCTAGGAAGGGTCAACCTTATCAAAATGATTGTCCTCCCTAAATTCCTTTATCTTTTCCAAAACATACCCATTTTAATTAAAAAAGGCATTTTTCAACCTACTTGAAAAAAATATTGCCTCTTTTACTTGGAGTAATAAAACTCAGAGATTAAAAAAATACAAAATTAATTGGTTTCAGGGTTGGGCTTTGGAGAGGGGTTGCCATCCTAGCCCCAGATTGAATTCTCCTATAGTCATCGCCATTTGGGTTCAGCGATATGTGCCACTCTGCCCTCCTTGCATAGTAAAATTAGTTCCAACCCAGTAGTTTACAATACAGTTAGGATCTGATCCCAGTTCAGGAGAAACCTCAGGTTGTGCAACACCTCTATTCACTCCCTGATTAAAGGAAAGTCTTACGTTCCTTATTCTCTTTCACACCTAACTCAACATATGGTTTAATAAAGGTATTAGATCAGTAAATTATTTTTTCATTGATAATATAATTTTTCATTAACACACTCAGACACTACATCCAGATGCAGTGTTCATTATATTATATTCTTTAACCTCAGTTATAAATTAAAAGGCTTTGGAAAAGTAATGTCAAACCGCCAATGGAAGGCAGGTCTTGACTTAGTACAGACCTCTTCCCCTGTGCCAGACGTGGCCTGATTCAGCTTAAAGTGGTTGTTGATCGTCGGGAGATGCGGGAGAGTGGAGATGGGGTGTCTGGTCAGTCCAAGGACAAAGACATAGCACAAGTACTTGGCTTTTTATTGACCCACAAAACCTTGTACTGCAACTGCAACCAGCAGAATACTGAGCTTTTCCTGCTATTTGCTACTTTTTTTCAAATTACACAGGCAAAAACAACCCTGATTCATGCTGAGAAACCCAAGGTTCGGCCTTGCAGCTGCATGTCTCCATTACCTTCCCAATCAAAAGACGAGAGCAAACAGCAGCATGTTTGCCCTCTTTATAATGTTAGTCCCACCTGGCAACACAACTGGTAACCCATCTTTATCTGTTTGACCATAATCCAGAGCCGGTCCTGACCTCCCTGGGGCCCTAAGCAAAATTCTGCTAAGGGGGCCTCCTACCTGACCCGTGAGCCATGTAAACCATTTGCCATTGCCACAGTCACACCTGACACCCCAGTGCTCCCACTACAATCCTCCCTCCTTAAAAACAGTTTGCTCCATCTGTCAGTCTAAGAATAAGTAGACCTATACAGAACAGAATGAGGTATAAACAAACAATATTTATTGAATAGAATATAATACTTTTTGAAGCTAGAGAAAATAAAATCAATCTACAAGCTCCCCTCCATGAGGTAGAGGAGTGAATTAAGGAGGAAGAGCCTAAGTGAACGCCTCACAAGACAAACCTTTGCAGAGAGTCCAACCCACACCCTTGTTTTACCCTGTCCTTTCTTTTCCTGTTGGGATGGATGGGAATAATGGTCTGAAAAGCTGTTCTTTGCTCTATATTGTATACTGTACTCTATTTAGTAGACAGTGGACTCCTGCGTGAGTCTAATGCTACCTTGTCTCCCTTGCCCACTACATATTGCATCACTTTCTTGAATAACTGAAAATAATTTAAAAAAAGTTTCCGAACACAAGGCCAGAGCACAGACACGACCCTGAAACCAGGAAGAGCAGGGAGGATCACAAGGCCCAGAGACCACAGGGGTACCCCAGAACACAACGCCCCCTGACCTCTAACCCCTGCACACTTCCTGAGTCAGACAGTTCTGTTCAGATGAAAGGGGCCCGGCTACCACTGCACTTTCCACATATGACACATGCATAGATGAAAGGGTTTTGTTTTCCTCCCAACAAGCCCTAGAGACACACACCACAAATCCTGAAATCCACCTGAAACCAGCGTCAGTACCGCTCCAAATTCAGATTCTGATGCTGTTTGGGTTTGAGGAATAGTTTTGGGAGTGAGTGTGTCATATAGTTTCAATATTGTGACGACCGTCCTATCAACGCCTATCCTGATATCTGAGGGAGTCTTCAGATCCTGAAGGCCTAGCACGCTGCTAGATTTCTTATCATCAAACTGCGTGCCATTTAAAGTCAAAGCATTAAGTCTTTATTCAACTGCTGCCTGTGAAGTTAAGAGGGGTGAAGGAGAGGAAAAGCAGGTCAGAGAGGAAACAGAATGAGGAAAAAGTAATTATCTTCTTTCTACCCTCTTCTCTTTCTCTCTTTCATCTCAGTGAATTTCATTGGTCTCTGCAGACATCAAGTTGTACAGAAGCTCTCAAACGAGAGACATCAAGTCAGTCCGTTGAAAATGGCTCTGACATTTCAAACGTGTCACAGAGCAACAGTCAACAGATAAACAGGACACAGTGCAACAGGGCCATACATATGATACAGAGTTTATAGTTAGTCACATGTCACACATCGACCAGTCTGAGCCATCATGGAGTCTGTTAGTTAATAACATCTAAATATATCAGAACCAGCTCGAACCAGTTGACCATCTGAACCAGGTTGTTGTGGTGTGTCTGTAGATCATCCAGTAACGTTCTCAGTAAAAGTGATCAGTGTGATCAGGTAGATTTGTCTCCAAATGTAGGTTACTGTGACTCAGTAAACTGTCTTGTCATCACCTGAAAGCCTCAGTACATACAGGTTCAGAGAATGTGAACATGTAGGAAACATGTGAGGGTTTGGGGGGAGGGGGTGTTGCGAATAGTTGAGATTTTTTCACAGGTCAAGATTACTAATCATTGACAAGTAAAGTGTTTTTAGTTGTTTTTTTAATTATTTTTTCCAGGTAACCACTGAGATGAAAAATGTCTTTTTCAAGGGAGACCTGGCCAAGGAAGCAGCATCAAGACCAAAAACATACAACAAGGGACAAAGTCAGCAGACAATTCCACTAGATCAATATCAAAACAAGAGTTTCACAGGGTCAAAACCTATTTAACTCACCAAAAGAAAGCAGCTCTTTCAACTTTAAATAGGATAAGGATTTGATTTGGGGATTTTAGTAAAGTTTGAGGGAAAAAGCCATGATGAAATGTTCCTCCCAAAGGACTGTGGGGTCACTGTGTTTAGTTTCAGGGTCGAACATTATACTACAGGTGATGGAGGGGGGGGGGGGAGAAACAGCAGAGAGGAAACTGGTTGAGAGGAAAGAGTAATTATCTTCCCCGAGCCCCCAACCCATACCCACCCAACCCCCCAACCCCCGCCCCGTCCTCTCTTTCATCTCAGTGTGTTCAGACTTAAACTCTAATTGGAGGGACAGGTTTGATCTCAGGGTCGCATCATCAGTACGAAAGGCTGAAGATGAGATGCTATAAATCTAAACCTCCTAAGCTAAAACAGACTGTACCTCATTCACAGAGAAATACGTCTGAAATCTGATCCAAATGCAGCTGAGATCTTAGCTATTAAATGAAAATTCACCCCTCAGGTACTCTTTTTTTGTGTACCCACTTTCCCATTTTGTAGGTTCAACCAATCTGCAACATGTAAAAACAGGTGACTAGTGTTCACCACCATCTTGATTTTGAGTGTGCCTCTGAAAAACCTCAGTTTGGAGGGCCATATAGGCCTAGCACTTCGCCCTACCCCTCGATCCCAACATGAATTGGGACACCCTACCCCTACACGTGAACGCGCAAAACGGAGGGTTAGGGCTAAGGGGTGTATTGGGATTGGGCCTTAGTGTGTAAGTATCTTCCTCAGACTCACAGAAGGGAAGGGAAGGGTTAATGTACTCAGGCTTCATGGTGCCAGCCTGGCCAAAACACAAAGAGCCTAACTGAAAGACTTAGGTTTTAATGAAGAACATGTCAGCGTTCTCACTTCTCTCACACAGATATCTAATTAGAGAGAGCAAAGTCTAGGTGCAAATAAAGGATAGGAAATAGGATTCAACATGACATTATGTATGAGGATATTAGGACTCCAGATGCACTGACAGCAGCAAGGAGAACCAATTAGTGTGTTACACTTTATTCAGAGGCCTGTAATAAAGACGTGTAAAAATACTCCTTATTAAGATTGTCTTTGGTGATCTAAGAACATTAATCTCCTGGATCACAGGGAAAATGTAGTAATTACAAACTGCTGCAGAGACCAGCCAGGAAATAAACTTGAGAACTGCAGTTTTGCACATTAGGCTTCTGATTTTGATTTGTCTTTAAAGGCGAGTCTGGAGACAGCTGCCAATCAATGGATGGTGACAGTGCAAATTAATGGCTCTTTATTGATTTTTCAAGAAAGATTTTCAATATTTGGCAGTAAAGTTAAAATTGTATCCGATTGGGGTTTTAGGTTTCATTGTCTCAATTAAATAATCAAGCAGTAGACCATAATTCACTGCTGCACCAAGTCAGGATTGGCTGCCATGTTAATACATTCTGATTGGTGGAGCTGACTACAGGCTAGTGTTAGATGACTTCTGATTGGTGGAGCTGACTACAGGCTAGTGTTAGATTACTTCTGATTGGTGGCGCTGAATACAGGCTAGTGTTACATTACTTCTGATTGGTGGAGCTGAATACAGGCTAGTGTTAGATGACTTCTGATTGGTGGAGCTGAATACAGGCTAGTGTTAGATGACTTCTGATTGGTGGAGCTGACTACAGGCTAGTGTTACATTACTTCTGATTGGTGGCGCTGAATACAGGCTAGTGTTAGATGACTTCTGATTGGTGGAGCTGAATACAGGCTAGTGTTAGATGACTTCTGATTAGTGGAGCTGACTACAGGCTAGTGTTACATTACTTCTGATTGGCTGAACTGACTACAGACTAATCTGCATACCCAAAATGCTACCGATCTTGCAGAAACAAGCTCCAGTAGAATGGTTGTAATGGATATAGAACGACAGAGGCTATATTTATGTATTGTCTCTGTTATTGCTCTGTATTCAAGTCTGACCTCATCACCACTTCCTATTTTGTAAACAGGCGTTCCGTTCCACAGGAATTCTTCCCAACACAATGACTTGAGACTAGTCCAAGGCCTTTACCTGTAAAGAGACTGGTCCGAGACCATTACCTGTAAAGAGACTGGTCCGAGGCCTTTACCTGTAAAGAGATTGGTCGGAGACCTTTACCTGTAAAGAGACTGGTCCGAGGCCTTTACCTGTAAAGAGACTGGTCCAAGACCATTACCTGTAAAGAGATTGGTCCGAGACCTTTACCTGTAAAGAGACTGGTCCGAGGCCTTTACCTGTAAAGAGATTGGTCCGAGACCTTTACCTGTAAAGAGACTGGTCCGAGGCCTTTACCTGTAAAGAGATTGGTCCGAGACCTTTACCTGTAAAGAGACTGGTCCGAGGCCTTTACCTGTAAAGAGACTGGTCCGAGGCCTTTACGTGTAAAGAGACTGGTCCGAGACCTTTACCTGTAAAGAGACTGGTCCGAGGCCTTTACGTGTAAAGAGACTGGTCCAAGTCTTTACCTGTAAAGAGACTAGTCCGAGGCCTTTCGTGTAAAGAGACTGGTCCGAGACTTTTACCTATAAAGAGACTGGTCCGAGGCCTTTACGTGTAAAGAGACTGGTCTGAGTCTTTACCTGTAAAGAGACTAGTCCAAGGCCTTTACCTGTAAAGAGACTGGTCCGAGACCTTTACCTGTAAAGAGACTGGTCCGAGTCTTTACCTGTAAAGAGACTAGTCCAAGGCCTTTACCTGTAAAGAGACTGGTCCGAGACCTTTACGTGTAAAGAGACTGGTCCGAGGCCTTTACCTGTAAAGAGACTGGTCCGAGGTCTTTACCTGTAAAGAGACTGGTCCGAGACCATTACCTGTAAAGAGACTGGTCCGAGGCCTTTACCTGTAAAGAGACTGGTCTGAGGCCTTTACGTGTAAAGAGACTGGTCCAGTCTACTGGTTT
This sequence comes from Hoplostethus atlanticus, assembly GCA_034670405.1. Classification (NCBI taxonomy): domain Eukaryota; kingdom Metazoa; phylum Chordata; class Actinopteri; order Trachichthyiformes; family Trachichthyidae; genus Hoplostethus; species Hoplostethus atlanticus. The sequence goes on along the minus strand of JAXDDX010000066.1, from coordinate 823,697 downwards.
CACTGGGAGCTGACCAGTGCGACCACACTCTTCTACTGGTGGCCAAGGGGGAAGTGCACTTGCTCAAGGCTCATTCACATTTCTAACCTCTAGGCTTCCACTATAAGTGTGGAATGAATTAAGTTACATGTTTTAATCAGCTCAATTACTTAATTTCTACATTCATATGGAACTCAAAACGTCCAAGAATTACTTTGCAGAGACTAATAAAGTCTAAATTTGAAGGGGGACTGAAATTATGGGTTATCATTTGGCGGATCTACTTAGGCAATCTATATTTTGGTTACACCCGCCAGAGGAACCACCTTCCTGGCTTGCAATTCTCCTGGTGACCACAAGACCATCAGTGAAAATCTGCATATGAAATAGTGGGGAATGCTATTAACCCTTGAGCAAGGCACGTAACCGCCAACTGCTCCAATGGAGATGCTCAGTGAAGAAATGTAACCCTCTAGTCACATTCTGACTCTCAAAGAATACACATAGAAAAATAAACCTCAAACCTCTCTCTCCTATCAGGGTGGGTAATTGGCTCAGGTTGTAGCTGCGGGGGATGGAAAACAAACTCGTCCTGGGGAGCGCTGACATAACAGCATGTCGTCATCTACTTTACACTACATACAGAGTCCTCAAGAGCCCTCCTGCTGAGGACGAACACGACGTCTACGTTCCCCTGCACACTCGCTCTGAGCTCATTTATTTTCTCTAATCAAAGTCACATCCTGTTTTGAGCTCTTAAATGATTCATTTTTCCATTCCCATTATTCTCAGTTTGTATGAGTGCTGTGCAGCTTCATAGTTGAAAGCAGCGGAGCTTATGTACATTAGTTCTTGTGACCTTTATTGATTGAGCATGTATGCTGTTTTCCAGTGACACCCTGCTTCACATTCATAGTTACATATATTCACTCTTCTACTGTTGGTACTGGGAGCTGCAAAGTACAACCACTGGCCACTGAGAAGCTCCACCAGAGTGGTATGAAGTGCCTTGCTCAAGGGCACATCCATAGTGAGATAGGGTTCCTCATTTACTTTCCATGCCCAGATTTTCTCTGGGGATTCAACCCTGTGACGTGCCGGGTCTTGTTCGCGTAGTTGTAGTTGAATGTTTTTTAGACTAACTTACCAGTAACTTCCCGCCCTGTTGAGGTTTACTGTGCAGGACTTTATGACGGTGCTGACTGAGTTCATTAACAAAGAGGGCAGGGTGTGCCTATCTCTGACCAGTTGGAGTTGGAGGTGACTGTGGGAAAACACACAGCAGCTGGGCGACGCTGACAGGAACCGACGAGAACAGAGCTATTCCTCTGAAAAATCAAATGCAGCACATTCCATGCTTCCATGGCTGTTTTACAACGTAACGCATTATAAACTGTGGAAGGACATAAGTGTGTTTTTTAAAGGAACGGTTTTCAGGCCCATTGACTTTCACTGGAATTCAGATACTAAAACTGTCAGGTGTGTGTCTAACATCTCAACTAATAAAACTTCATGGCAAGTGCTTTGAGGAGTAAAAATCATGAAAACATCACATGCAGCATATTCCAAAGAGTTTCCTCACTGTTTCACAACAGAATGAGGACGGAAATATGATAGACTTAAATATGTTTTTCATTAGCTCAAATTTAAACATTTTAAAAAGCCAAATGCAGATGTTAAACACTAACACTGCCTCTATTACCAACAACCAAAACACTAGTGCAAGCTATTTCTGGACTGAATTAAGTCCCAGTTCATGATAAATCCGTGCAGCACTGTGAACAACAGGTATGAAACTATCTGATTGGCTCATCTGCAGCCACCAGTTATCTGCATAGGGGGGGGGGGGGGGGTACTGATTCATGTAAAATGCATGTAAAAAGCTTCATATCCATAAGAAGGCATATTGCCTTCATCAGTACAGGTTCTGTTTTTAATGTTCAGGATGGAGGCTTTTTGTTATTCAAATTTTTTATGCCATAAGTGGTCTAATGTACTCTTAGGGGGGAATTACAATAAGAAATAAAGGTTTCTTATTTTATTTAACCTCCAAGAACACGTGTGGTAATGGAATCCCTCCCTGCAGTTTTCTGCTGCTTTATATCCATTTTGCAAAACAAATTATTACCCAATGATCAATACTTTATGATCATTACACCCCCAAAATGTGAGTGATTGTGCAGTCAAATATTTTGACATAGATTAAAACATGTTTGTCAATTTGTCAATATTAATTTTCGTAGGAGTAGGTATCCACATCAACGGTGGATTTTCATTTTGGGAAAACAAGTCTCTGACATCACTGAAAGTTCTGTGAAGTCAAACTGAAGTGAAAAATCATGGCAGCGTCAGATCTGAACCATAGGGTGTCTGCCTGTTCTGTTTCAATTCAAAGATCCAGCAATTATTCAGTTCAGTTCAATCCCATGAGTCTCAGCGTCTCCGGCCTCAGCTCTCTCTCCGCCTGGCAAACACCGCCCGTCCTCTGGCTTCCCTTGCCTCTTGGCTCTGGGATTCCAGCAGATTAATCTTTAACTACTGCCAGATGGACAGGAACAGGGCGAGGAAGAGGAAAAGAAGGCTACAGCACGGCCTTGTGGGTAGATTTGTTCAGCATGGTCGCCTGCCCGTTCAGCCACCATGGCGACAGCAGATGAGGCGGTTAACGGAACGACGCCTCTTCGGGAAGTGACATCACCCCACTTTTCAGGGAGGCCAGGAGCTGCGGGTCGAGGAGGTTCATGACGGGAAGGTTCAATGGATGTTTGACATTTTCAGCCTAACAGCTGAAGAGTTTAATAATTTACGGCATGAAAGTAAATCACATTATGGGTTACTATTAAAGTTCTGCATCATCTGAAGAGCTTTGCTTACAAACTAGTTATGTATGTAAGGTTGTCGTCTGCGAATCCAAACGCAAACCCTTCAGTTCATCTTGATAATCACATCCTCACTCGGCTGACAGTCTGCCAGTATGTGAGGTAATTGAGGCGTGTTAATTGCAATAACAGTGCATGTTTTTCTGCCAGGCATGTGATGCACTGACAGGACATGAGAACACACAATACCATGGCTTGATACATTTGCAATTACAATGCTCTTATGATTAGACCAGAGGCCGTTTTCATCAGTGGTACTCTTTGTTCCCGCTGTGACTTAACGCCTCCATCAGCCACCTCACCCACCTCACCCACAGTGTCTTTATCTGGTTTTATCAAATAGCCATATTCTCATTTACAGCCATAATTAATAAAGATTACAGCTTCTGGGAGTTGTAAGGACATAATGGCGACGGACAGATTTGGTCAGATTTCCATCTCTGAACTTACCCATTGTCCAAGGCTTGTTTTTACCCTGTCAGCTTTGAGCTGCTCTCTCTATTTCCACCCATGTAAAGAAGCACCCTGCTCACAGCTACAGCAGGAATCAAACCCTTTACCAATAAGTATCATACCGGTTCTTAGCACCAGTAGTGAGTTTGTCTCCACCTGGACTTAACTGGTTCTGTTTTAGTGTGGGTACCATTTCTTTTTTTAAGAATTTTTAAGTTACCTCTGGAGAGGAAAATGTTACTCAGGAAGGTAAATGAGATGGGATCATTCTCAGTTCCTGCCTGGTTAAAATACACTAAAATACTGTTTAAACGGTTTAGTGGTTTATGCACACAGAGAGGAAATAATAGACTTGAAGCGTAAAAAAAAAAGAGAGCATTGATTGCGTTGATTCAAGTGTTGATTAGAGTGTTTCTGTTCAGAGACACTCTAATCAACACTTGAATCATATCTGGTCTATCTGGTATAGACAAGCTTTCCTCAGTCATTTGTACTAAGAAATACCAATTGATCTGAGTCTGTTTAGAAAATCAAACACTACAAATACTGCACAGAAATCGTCTTTCTTTAGTGCGCAGTGAATTATGCTCTCATTCTCAAAAAAGACCCATCGTAGAACTGGAATCACATTTTCAGTTTCAAAACATAAAATCCATGTCGAAAGAATAACCCTGGATGATGAGATGAGAGCGTCAGCTGAGGCCCGGTTCAACTGACAGCCAAAACCTGGCCACCTTGTTTTGAAACCCTGTTTGTCTTTGGAGCAGAGACAGCTGTCACATCTGCCAGATGAATGTTGCTGATGTTGGACCACATGTGGGGATCAGTGCCACGCTGCCGTCTGATAAACGGATCCGGTTTAAAAATACACCTGATTACCATCACAGAGGAGTCAGGCTGGAGAGACCAGGGAGGACGGCAGCGTGGCTGAGGACTGTAATAGATTACTGACGAGAGAAGGGTGAAGAGATAGATTCTTATTGTTTTAATTTAAGTAATAATCTGCAACATCTCCCTCTAGATCTCTGTCCTCTCCTCTCTCTGATCTCTGGACCTCAACATCATCAACCTCAACCATCATGAAGCTTCTCCATCTGCCGTTCTCAACACCCGGTGTCAGGTAGGTCTTTCCTGGGAGAAACCCTCTGGAGACAGGAAGTGATGCGTTTTACATTTCAACAGAAGAAGAACTGGGTAGTTAGCATGAGCAGCAATAGCCACCATGGCTGAACAGACAAAGAAAAGAGCGCCACCTACAGGAACTCAAACTCCACCAACAGAAAATCCAAGGAGAAAGACGTCACAGTACTGGACACACTGTTTGATTGACAGGTGATCTCTGGGAAGAGCAGTGAGGAACACCACAGTGAAGAACACCACAGTGAGGAACACCACAATGAGGAACACCACAGTGAAGAACACCACAGTGAGGAACACCACAGTGAGGAACACCACAGTGAAGAACACCACAGTGAGGAACAGTGAGGAACACCACAGTGAGTATAATAAGTAATATTAGTAATATAGTAATAATAGTATGATTAGTATTAATATAACTTTAATTGAATGGTACCCAAGGCACTTAACAATGGAAAGAGAAGAACTAGATAAGGTGAGAAAACTGTGATCAGTGCTAATTTTCATTGATTTACTTGAACAGTTTCAAATGGTTTCAACAGGCTGTATGTATCTGTACCAAATATTAGACTGAATCCTTTTAGTTTACATGCTGCTCCTTGACGATTATAAAAGCCATATTGTAAATTAACAGGAAAGTTCAGGCTTTTCAAAGTCATCCAACTGATCAATAATTAAGCCCTGTTAGGACATTAAAAAAGTTTTCATACCAGTTGTTATCGATCGATAGGCTACTAAATATCCTGAACCTCCCCTTTAAAAGGGGGTTTGGTTGCTGATCAATAGACTTCTAAACATCCTGAAACCTTGTCAGGTGTCAGGAAACGCATTGAGCTACATTATTCTATTTAATGGATCTGTGCAGGACACACAGGCCTGACTGGAACAAACTGAAATACTCTTTTAGGACGAAGACCAGAGCACCAACGCTGGGACAGTGATGGATCGGTCGCCGCTGCACTGAGGCCAACAAATTATGCAGCAGATAAACCTGGAGATGCTGCCAAGCTGCTGACCTCTGATCTGTTTGTGTTGTCTGACAGGTTGTTTTTTACGTGACAGGAAGGGAGGCGACTGATACCGAGGAGAAAAACATCACTGAGGATTTGGGACACGGTTGTGTTACTTTTCAACATGACATACATGTTAAAGGGGCGATCAGGTTTTTACTGCACAAAGTAACCATAATATATCCGATAGGTTTGTTGATCAATACCAATGACACATCGATTACTTGGCCAGCTGCTAAGATTTCTGGCTTTAAAAGTCACTTTCTGTCGCTCCCTCAGTTTAACTTCACTGTTACTTGACTAGATGAATCCAACAGGAAGACGTCTATCTGATCAGAGGTTTGACTCTCCCCAGCTACAGACAGACAAAACTCTTCTGAGACGGGGTTTAATGTGTGTCTGCAGTAGGTTAGAAAGACAGAAAAACAAATAATAAATCATCACCGTGAAAAAAAGTGTTCAATTTGGCTCTGGAGAGGACTGAGAGAGCTGCAATGAACAGGAAATGTTGGGAAATCCAGTTATGAAATATTCCTCTGAGTCAATGTGTTTCGTTCTATTTCGCTTATTAGGGCAAAGAGAAAAACTGAATGTTAAAAATCTGCCAATAGGACGTTTGTATTGTTGGCACAGCTCACACTCTCATCCAGAGAGACTTACAGTGAGTGCAACAGCTCCAACATCCGCTTCAGTTCCCAGATCACCAGTATTACAAGCAACCAGTAGTAAGGAGGTCAAGGGTCAGAGGTCACAGCACCCAGACCTGTGACCCTGGGATGATCATGGGTGGTAGAGATGTGACGGGATGATTCAAATGCTAATTATTAATTAATACTATTGTACTGCTCTGGTTTAGCTGCTGCAACATCCCCATATATATTGTAAACCATCTAATAACGGCCAGGGTCTTTTTTTACCTCAACAATTTACCAAAACAACTTGGAGACAGGCCATTATTTCTTTTGGCAGGTCAACAGTATCCAGTATGCCTAAAAATGCTAGAATTTACTGATATTCTGTAAGAAACTACAGTGCTTAAATGTAAGGCTGGGTCCAGGGGAGAGTCGAGTCAGTGACTCTCCCTGGACTCAGCACGGCTGCGGCCAATTAAGGCTGATTGCAGCCGGGCCTTTTTAACCTGCGTGTGGATGTGTGAACGAGAGTGCGTCAGTGTGAGAGGCTGACAGAATGACTGAGTCTGACAGGCGATCGAGAGGATCGGGAGTCGGACTGTCTGCAGGAGAGAGAGCCAACAAGACCATCAGCAGCGTCCGAGTGGGGTCCGCGGCTGGGGTGCCGGGACAGAGGCGAGGGCGTGAGTGGGGAAGTGGCCGTCACCGGCGGCGACAACCAACCGAGCTCCACGGAGGATGCAGCCGGCTGGAAGGGCTGCCCAGTTGGAGTTGGGGCGGGACACCCCTGGAAGCCTGGAGGACTGGGGCATCCTTGGTGGTCCGCGGCTGGCCTGCCGGGAGAGAGGGAGGTGCGTCCGCCGAGGGAGACGGTGCTACAAACAGCCGTAAACACCGGGTCGGGTTAAAACGGCCCTGCTGGCCAGTTAACTCTGCTCTCCTGCTTTGTCTCTGTCTGTCACGGACCTGGTACTGTAGCAACTTCCACATCCTCCGCGGAGCTCGGTCCTTTCCCTTGGCTTCCAAGACTGCCAGAGTCACCCCCCTTCTGAAGAAACCAATTGACCTTGAGGGGTCAAGTGTTGGTTAAAAACTACAGACCGGTTTCCCTTCTACCCTTCCTATCCAAAACTCTTGAACGTGCTGTCTTCAATCAACTGTCCTTGTACCTCCACCAGAACAACCTCTTGGATCCCCACCAGTCCGGGTTCAAGGTGGGTCACTCGACCGAGACTGCCCTCCTGGCAGTGACGGAGTCGCTCCATGCCGCTAGAGCGAACTCTCTCTCCTCTGTCCTGATACTCCTGGACCTGTCTCCAGCGTTCAACACGGTGAACCACCAGATCCTCCTCTCCACCCTTGAGGGGATGGGTGTCTCAGGCTCTGCACTCTCCCTGCTTGCATCCTACCTGACGGATCGCTCCTACCAGGTGACGCTGAGAGGGTCTGTGTCAGAACCACGCAGGCTCACTACTGGGGTTCCGCAAGGTTCGGTTCTGGGTCCTCTTCTTTTTTCCCTCTAAACAACTCTTGGTTCTGTTATCCACTCCCATGACTTTTCCTACCACTGCTATGCCGATGACACCCAGCTGATCCTGTCATTTCCCTCCTCTGACACACAAGTGGAGGTCTGCCTCTGCCTGGAGGTTCTGGTGGAGGTACTGCTACTGGTATTGCTGCGTGCCTGGCAGACATCTCGGAGTGGATGATGATGCACCACCTGAAGCTCAACCTGGACAAGACTGAGTTGATGTTCCTCCCGGGGAAGGGTTGTCCGCACCGAGACCTGGCCATCACCATTGATAATGCTGTGGTGACATCAACTCGGATTGCGAGGAATCTGGATGTGACCCTGGACGACCAACTGTCGTTCTCGGCAAACATCGCATCAGTGACACGCTCCTGCAGATTCCTCCTCTACAACATCAGGAGGATTCGCCACTTCCTCACTGACAAGGCAGCACAGGTGCTCATCCAGGCTCTTGTCGTCTCCCGCCTGGACTACTGCAACTCCCTCCTTGCTGGTGCCCCGGCGTCTGCCATCAGACCTCTGGAGCTTGTTCAGAAAGCTGCAGCTCGTCTGGTGTTCAACCGCCCCAAGTTCTCCCACACAACTACCCTTCTCCGTTCTCTACACTGGCTCCCTGTAGCAGCTCGCATCCAGTTCAAGACCCTGGTGCTAGCCTATAGAGTGATGCAGGGATGACGTATTTTTGTAGGCCAACCTTGACAAAAAGCCAATGGTCTCATTTAGCCGCTTGTTAGCAACCGCCTTTTTTAAGACTCGTAAAAGATTCAAAATTCACATCTTGCCTTTGCTCTGCACATTGGCGCCATGCTAGTCTACAGTAGATGCTGCTGTACTAACGCCACATACTGTTTGATATTATTTTTTAATGCTTGTGCATTGTAAGTGGTAAAATTGTAAAATGAAATTTTGGAGTGAGCATATGCTCTTAAAAACAGTCCATATGAAGAGTTTATTTCCAATGGATGCTGAAGGGAGACGACTACCCGCTGATCGAGTCTCTAACAGCCAAAACCACCACTGTGGTCTGAGGAAAGTTACACCAGTTGTCTTTTCTGTCCAGGACATACTGACTTCATCTCCAGTCACAGTTAATTGCTTCCTGGTAACTGAGTGGAAAACAAATCTTCCCCTGCAGCATTAGACTACATCCTGTTTGTACAAACTAATGTGATGGTGCTGCTGTACAACTCATGTGCTATTGTATCATTGTAATCTCACTCATTCTCCAATGAGTCTTATTGCATTTCCTTTATTTTTTTAATTATTATTCAAGTATTTTTATTGTAAAAGCGTCTCATTTTATATTTTTATGCCACATAGGGCTGGACAAAGGTACCTCCAGACCAAGGTTCAGTCCTCCACCCCCATACCTCCAGACCATGGTCCAGTCCTACACCCCCATACCTCCAGACCATGGTCCAGTCCTATACCCCCAGACCATGGTCCAGTCCTACACCCCCATACCTCCAGACCGTGGTCCAGTCCTACACCCCCATACCTCCAGACCATGGTCTAGTCCTACACCCCTCCAAACTATGGTCCTTTAGGGCCAGAGGAATGCTCTCAGGGCACTGTGACTCTGACCTTTGACCTCCTTCCTATTGTTTGCTTGTAATGGTGACGATCCAGAACTTCAAGCTTGTTCTATTGTTGCACTCATTGTAAGTCACTCTGGATAAGAGAGTCAGCTAAATGCTTAAGACGGATGGAGATGCCTCTTAGCTCTCGTGGTCTCCAGTGAGTCGTTCAGCTATCCACTCTCAATTAGCCCGTTAGCTGTGAAAAGCTAACCAAGCTGCAACTTGACTTTGGCTAATGGGGGCTTTGATAATGAGGCTGTGAAGCACACCAGAGGAAAACTACCAGCCCTGTGAACGATTAACCACACTGACTGTCACCAGGGAAACACAAGCATGTCAGAATCTGTAATTAGTTTCTTATTGTGCTCTCAGCTAGTCGATGGCTGGCAGGGAATAATTATGGTCTGCTTTCCATACGTCTAATCTCCCAACTTCCTACGAAAGCAATAAAGCATTGAAAAGCCACATGACATCTCTCTCTTCCTCTTGTCCTAATTGGCTGGGTTGCTGGTGACTCTGCCTGATGCTGGGAACTGGGGGGTCAAAGGTCTCAATCAGCTGGGAGGCTTTTCAACCACAGAAAAACTCTCTGGCATCTAGTCTCCTCTCCATTGACAAGGAGGCTCTAACCCATTTCTCTTCCTCTCAAAGGGATACATATTTTTCTTCACCAGGCATTTATCGTAAGCAGACATGACGGACAAACAGTTAGAGATCGTCTCTAGTCATCTTGAGGCAATGGTGGTGGGTTCCATCAACTGCAACAGCCAGTGTCCATTAACATTGTCCAACTGTCTGACATTGTCCTTGAGCAAATCACTGACCCTCGACCGGCTCATCTTGACTAAATATGGAAATGTATGAACGTCCTTGATTTTCTTGTCCCTTATTTCAGTTTGAGAGGAAGGCTGATGACGTGAAGGAAAAACTTTGCAACTTTGCAAAGCAACAACTTTGTCTGTTGAAGAAAAATCACTTAAAAGTCAAAATGTCAAAGCTTAACCTTTAGTTTATCCAGTAGATGTTTGCTCAGTGCCAGGCTCTTTTTCAGAAAATGATCCGATTCACATTCACACTGGGAGCTGCCCAGTACAACCACAGTCTGCTACTGGTGGCCACTGAGCAGCTCCACTGGACCCACTTGAGGGTTTAGTGGCTTGCTCAACGGCTCTTCCCAGGTTGAGGGAATCTTATTCACGGTAACTTGATTTGTCACGTTGCAAGACGGAACTCGCAGGATACTGAGACAAACCAACAGCCCTTCTTTATGTATCTGCTTTCAATATTTGCTGCTCCACAAAGTAAAATATAAATAAACATGGTCTCTCGCTGTCAGGGTTCAACGCTCTGCACGTCTAGAGCTGCAACACGACGCTGTGCTTTTGGGGTGACGCGTGATGAGGTCAATACGACCCCCAGCAGAGCGCCTTCCTGTGGCTGAGGGTGTGTGTGTGTGTGTGTGTGTGTGTGTGTGTGTGTGTGTGTGTGTGGAATGGACTGGGAGGTGTGATGAGGTAAAGACACATTTCGTCAAACATTTCCCCTCTGCTGATGAGGTCACGACACCACTGGTGTGTGTGTGTGTGTGTGAGTGAGAGTGTGTGTGTGTGTGTGTGTGTGTCGGCACCATATGGTGTTGTGGACTGTGAATTGAACCCCATCTGCCCCCCCGACCTGCACACCCTTACTTTCCACCGTTTCAACGTCAAACTACTTCCTGTTTCTAGTCGTGTCTCCTCCACTTGATCCTTTCCTGCTGAGGAAACGCATCTCTCTCACTTTTCCTGCCCAGAGACATCTCTGATTTCACAAAGGCTGGTCGTTTATGTTGTGGTGTCGTATTACACTGGAAACCATTCTGCTCTGTTCGCCTCGTACATATTAAAGATTTACCTTTATTTGAGACCTCACACAACCACAGTATCTACTGGTTCCACTGGGAGCTGACCAGTACAACCACAGTCTCTACTGGTTCCACTGGGAGCTGACCAGTACAACCAGTCTTCTACTGGTGGCCAAGGGGGAATCCCTTGCTCAAGGGCACCTCGGCTGTAGGTGTTGAGGGGAAGGAGAGTGTTACTCGTTCACTTTACCCACCCAGATTTTTCCAGGCTGTTCAGTGGAATCGAACTGGTTTGGGGTTAAATGCCTTGCTCAGGGGCACTTGAAGTTGAGGTTGAGGAGGGAGGGGAGAACAGTCCTCAAACACCTTCCCCTCCCAGTTTTCCCAGCTGATCCAGGGGTTCGACCCAGCGATCTTCTGGATACAAGCCTGCTTCTCCAACCTCTAAACTTCTGAAATGTATTCGGCCACTGAGCAGATCCACTGGGGCAGGTTGGGATTCAAGTGCCTTGCTCAAGGGTAGTGGATGGTAGTTGTTGAGTTACTCATTCACTTGCCCAGGTCGTTGGGTCATTGAACAGCAAGCTAGTGCTGACCGTCCAGTCGCTGCACCATGGGTCTAGTACAGTGGTCCTCAAATCCGGGCCTCAGGGTCCAGAGTACTGCTGGTTTTCTATTCTGCCTGGTAGTTTCCATTCTAGCTGTCTAATCAGGACTTGATTAAGACCTGGGATGTCAGCTGAATGCAATTAACTTCCTGGTAGGAGAGAAAACCAGCAGCACTCTGGACCCCAAGGCCTGGATTTGAGGAACTCTGGTCTAGTACTACTCCATCTGAGCATCAAGAACCTATCTGCCTCCAGCTCCATCAACCATCTACTCATGAGGTTTCTTCAATCATGACGGATGGTGAAACTTCAATGGGCAATCATACTTTTTTCCCAGTAAAGTGTTACAGCTCAGGAGGAGTGATCCCTTCGGCTACTGGACCAGACTGAATTATATTTGACATTGCGTCTCTGCTTTATCTCTCATATTCCCAGGATCTTTCTGGCTGTGTATTAGACCAAGCAGGAAATACATTATTACACATTTAAACAATGCACCAACAGCTGTAGATATCGGAAATATGTCCATATGTACAAGATGACACTTAACATCTACTACACTTTCATTTTTAAACCCTATGTATCCTCATTTTAGCCTATAAACTTCACTTCTACTTCATGTTTATTGTGTATTTTATTGTGATACTGTTATGCTGCTGCTCTGTCCATCTATCTAAACCATTTAGTCTTTTAAACGGCTAATCAGTTAAATTCACCATGAGGGTGTTCCCTTCATGCAGAAGGCTTCCAGTAACCATAAATCAGGTTGTCAGTCCACTGCACAGGTAAGTGTAGGTCTGCTCATTCACAAGTCTCTCATCCTAGTTTAATAGCACAAGGAATAGTTAGTTAGTTAGTTAGTTAGTTAGTTAGTTAGTTACATCACATCCTGTGGCTTATAATAGTAATCATAAGTAAATATGTTCTGCTTACTTACTGCATGGTAATCTGCAGGTGAAAGGAATATTTGTTCCATTATCTGGCTGCTATGGCGTTGACCCGTGACCTGCTTACTATTAGTTATTTGCAATGTTGGTGATCTATCTCATTTTACTGCTGCACTCCTGTTAAGTGGTTCTGAATGAGCCTGCAATGTAGAATGAAAATGACAAAAGGTGAAAAGACAAGGGGAAATTATCCCAACGGCCGAGTCTGTTTAGCAGGAAATACCTACAGATCAGATAGGCCGACTATAGTTTCCATATAAGGTAGCAGAGCTCTTGACCTCTGTTAATAAATGCCGTGCTGGGATACGGTTTTACACCCGTGTGGGAACTGGAGAGGGAAGCTCATTGGGAACCGACGAGGGCTTGTCTGGTTGTGTTCTTGACTCGCTTAGAGATTGATATGCCACAGATAGGAGGAACGGTCATTTATGACTCCAATACTGATCTGTAGTACTGGGCACGCAAAGTCAAAGACTACAGCAATAAACGGGAAGCTGAAGTGTCGTAGGTGTAGTAATGTCACAGGTGCTTATTTTGCTCAAAGTCCAGTGTCTTTGAAGTACTTGTTTACCATGTTTCAATTCCCCTCTTTTATTTCCTCAGGATCTTAGAAATCCTCTGTAAGTTCATGGTGTTCACCATGTTGCAACTCTTGCCTTTTTATTACTGTATATTAAACATCAACCTCACACAGCGCTCCAAACGCCTTCTGCATCCTGGAAATCTGCTGCATCATTCACCGTGCAGACTTTCCACTGTGTCCTCGGGGCAGGGCCATTTGCAGCCCTGAGTTGTCTGGTCTGTAGCTGCATCGATTCAGCTCATATTTCTGGCTCAGGCTGTGATGGTGCCCTGCGGCAAGGATCAAAAGCTAATGTCTGGGTTAACAAGCCATGCTGCCTGGCCCGCTCAGATGGCACGGGGTGCACAAATCACTGGCCGAGCGATAAGCAAAACCAGAACCAGCGCATGAGGAGCAGACAGACAGTAACCACGTTCATATGAGCTCAGAATATCTGGCCTCTTCTGCAGCTGAATCAACAAGAAAACATTCAAAGCACACCGCTGTGCAAGGGACAACTTTGTACCACTGTGGCTTAAAAAGCATGACATGTTTTGTTTTGTTTGGGTGCATGCGTGCATATATCTGCATGCATGTATGTGTGTGCATATGCATGTGTGTCTGTCCAACTGAAGGCTGAGAATGTGCAAAGAAACAAGAAACAAGCCATTTCTAGTGCGAGGCTGTCTCTGATTCATGTGTTACAGTATGAATGGATCCAATAAGATGAAGGTTAACAGTCAGCAGCAGCTCCCTGTCTGATTGAGGACGTGCTAATCTGTTGTAGTGGAGTACAGTACCGAGTACGGCTGGAGCCATATCACATGTTATATTCTTTATCTTATTGGATCCAGATACTGTAACAGTGAATCGGAGGCAGCTCACTGGCTTGCTTCTTGTTTCTTTGCACGTTATCAGCCTTCTGTAACAGTAGATGGACACATGCTATATATACATGTTAACCCTACCCTCTGCCTTCCATGGTTATGTATCACAACCTGTCATTATGATATGTGTGTCTTTCTGTGAAATTGTTTATTAGATGTATGGCCCTCTCGCACTTTGACCAGTCATGTCCTGATGCATTGTTCTCTTGCTGTGTTGTGGTTGTCAGTGGTTGTGTTCGAAACAGGATACTAACGCACTACATGCTACATACTCCTTAGTATGTACTGCATGCTACATACACAGTATGTCATCTCAACGGGCCAAGCCAACTCTGAATGAAAATATGTTGTAGGCTGAACACAGATGGAAATCAACATTAGCTACTACAAATTGATCTCAGTTCAAGTCAATACTAAAATATATTTAAAAGTGTTGGTCTACATTGCCGTTTCTCCACCCACCATTACGGGTTTGAAATGGCGTCCAGCTGAGAAGGTTACGCAATGAGAGACGGGGCTGATAGACAGGGTGTAGATGTCAACCGGCAATAAACTACAAGAAGAAGAAGGCTAGGCTATGTAGTGACAATGCATTTTGGGGCATCTTGGTGCATTGAGTAACGTCGGTCACTTACTCAGAAGTTCTTGCTAATGTAGTTTACATCCGGGCATTTCCAGACTACACACATGAAACACACTACAGCCTCTAATCACGAACAGACCGAGATCGATTTTGATCTGCACTCAAACTAATTCATCCAGCCTGGCTGGGTGGCAATTAAAGGGACTGGAACTTGAACTGAACGTTGCTTAAAAAACACCTGAAATTCATGATTCAATATCTTAAAATACAGATGATAATAATGAGGTTTACTTTCATACCTGCAATCGTTTTGGCAGTTTTAGAGTTTCATTTTTCAAATTGTGATATCATTTTGAGATATCATCTTGGAACAACACTTTCTTTGAATTGTCAAATTAAATCAATCAATCAATCAATCAGTCAGTCAATAAAGAAAAAAGGTAAGAAGACAGAGGAGTTACGAAATGCTGTCCAGCTGTCCGGGACCTCAACATGAAGGTGGCTTTTCCAGCTAGAAGTGCTTTACGTGGTTTTGTCACTAAAGGTCAGAGGAAGGACAAATTGATTCCATTTACTGGTGAGTATTTACCCAGTCAATGACGAGTTTAAAGGGGCACTTCACAAAAACAAAGCTGATCCATCATTTGAGTCATTTCACATCCTGGCACAAATTAAGTTGTTTGTCCAAGTGCTGTCGCCTGGATTATACTGATTACATGCTGGAAAATAAACAGTGACAGGATGACCATGATGGAACAGTGTAAAGCCTCACTGAGAAAGAAATGGATTTCATTCATGTATTGTTGTAAAGACTTAAGAGGGCCTTTTAGGAATTCAGATGATAATAAAGAGCTACAGCCAAATATCTAATCAACTAGAAAGCAAAACTCTTCCTTGGAGAATCAGTTACACCAAAAGATGAAATAAAACTAAGATGTTGAGTTCTTTTCTAAAACTCCATCCAAACTTCATCTTGCCCTGGCTGCAGGCTAGATTTTCTAAACCGTGTAAACCAATTACAACTGGTCGTATTCTTCTTTCAGTGTCTGCTGATAGATGCTGGTGGTGGTCTGAGCACCAAAAGCCACTTTTTTCACTTTTCTTTTTTCAATAAATTGCATTCTTTTTGCATCTGAGTAAAAGAGCCTCCGTTGCCTTTTTGTCAGTTTTATTCATTCATTTGTTATGCTAGATATTGTGCAATACTGTATGTCTGTGTGTCTATTATGGGTTAAATGCCCATTTAAAATCCAACCATATGGAGGCATGAAATAACCAGGGTCTTTCACCAGCCAATTTCACTATTTTACCGCCCAAATCAGATTTTTGTAATCAAGAGACATAATTTACCAAACACAGACAAAATTTACCAGCATTTGGCCGGTGGTTGGTGGTAATTTTCCACCTTGAAGTGTGGTGACTCACCTCGCCCTTCGTTCCGAATATCGTAGAGGATGTCGGAGTAGTTGACAGGCGGCTTGTTCTCTTCAAACACGCTTTCTGCAATGGTGATGTTGGCTTTCTTCAGCTCCGTGTAGAGGCCCTCGATGGCAAAATAACACGGCCGGTCGTCCACCTTGTCGTCGCTGAACAACAGCATCACGTGATCCCGCCACCCGAAGTGCTCGCAGATGTGCAGGGCGAACTTCCCAAGCTTCTTGTGGGTGGGGCCTGTGTTGGTGATGGACGGGTAGACGCTGCCGTCAAAGGCCACCGCTGGGGCGCCTGCCGTAACCATGGGAACATCCCAGTGGGTGGTGAAGAGGCCTACAGGGGAGGAGGTGTAGGAGCAACCAGGCCCGATGAACGCCCACGGGTCGTAGGCAAACTTGAGGTCTACAGCCATGAGCGGGGCGATGGACTCAGAGCAGATGCCATCCTTGTTTTCACTGTTCTTGAAGGCGTAGGTGAGGTGGTGGTCGGGCAGCAGGGTGGGGTCATCGTTGACAGTTCGGACAGCTCGCTCCAGGGCGGGGCCAATGCGAGGCCAGGCCCAGGGGTAATATGTGTTCTTCTGCGGTAAGATGACGGCCAACGTGATGTTCTGGCGCTCCCGGCGCTCATGGTGGCCTCGGGTTTGACGCCGTGAGCCATGGTGGCGAGTGGACCGCCCTTGGGCCGCCTGGAGGCCACGAGCTACTAGCAGAACCAGCAGAACCAGCAGGAGCCGGGCGCCCTCCTTACAACAGGCCATCCTCTGCCCAGCAGGTAGTCCAGTTCCACCACAGTTGAATAATTTATCCCCGTGAACTGAAGATAAACACAAGGGAGATATTCACAAGCATTACAATTAAGTCCTGTTGTTTGAGCCTGCAGCCCCTATAACTAGATGATGCAACCTAATAAGGTGGGCCAGCCACTGAGACCTGCTATGGTTTGTCATGGTCGAATTCACTGCAACAATTCTGTCCACGTCAGTTCTGTTTGGCCTTTGTGAGTTTGGGGCCATGGTGTGTCGTGGGAGAACAACTCCCCCAGGCTGGACATGGGAGGACAATTTTCCTGCCACCCCTGCCCTCTTTATACAATACTCAGTATTACAGCTAAAATAGCTGTACATTTCTCAAGGTATACTTTGTCTTGGCAAGAATGGAAGCATCACCACATTGTGAAAACACATTATAAGCTCATAATACACATTATATCATAAAAATATGAAACTTTGTGCTCCAAAATGAGATAGCTACCTGCTCTTATAAAATGATTGATTGCACAATATTTAAAAAAATTCTAATTCTGGATAGAAGGTGAATTATTTCCTTGGTTGACCAAACGATAATGACATACTGTATGTTTTAGATATATTGAATGATGAACTTCAGATAATGATCTTTTTCAAAATGGATGTTTTGGAACTGAAGTCTTTGATAAAATAGCCAAAAATATAATCAAACACTGATTTAGGTATTCAAGTTTACTACCTTACAGTACCATTTGAGTTTTGTTTCCTTCTGTGTTATTGTGTTTGCTTACTGTATTGCATCATTTTGTTCTGTGATTGATAGTTGATTAGTTCAATCTAGGTATAGGCTCTTTGAGATGCTTTATTGACTAGCATCATATAAGACTCAGTGGGTGGCCTAAGCACATTCATAGAGCAAAATGCTACCTAACTGAATTAAACTGAATTAAACTAAATTAAAGCCAAGCTTCCCAGCCTCCCAGCAAGGCAAGATAAATAGATACACAATGCCCCTGCCAAAGTTCACTTTACTGCATGCTAGCTGTAGCTTTCAGGTGGCTAAGCAGGACAGAAATGTTATCTGAAAGGAGAAATTCCCTCAAGACAGCAGCATTAGTCAAAACATCAATTCACTGCCCAAACGCCAGTCAACACATCCTCTAGAAGTGATTAGACTTAATAAACTTGACTCCATACCTCAGCAGGCGTCTGGTTTCCTCTTCATGCTGTTTACCAGATCCCGGCTTTGTGCGCAAGAGGACAAATCAGCTGAGCGCGCAGGGACACCATGCCCGCGAAAACCAGCCCAGCGCGTGGCTGTAAACAGACACCTGGTTCAGCAGGCGGTGCTTCAAAACCTGCCCTGTCTCCCTTATCCTCTGGCTAAGACAATATATAATATCACAAAATTAATACTAATGAATATAGACTTTTCTATGCGTCAGATTCTACTGAGGAAGAGGAGCTTTTGAAAAGTTTTAACTGGTGTTATTTCGGGTGGAAACAGGAATGTCTCCATCAGTCCAGGTAGTCAGGTAAGACTAACTAAACATTACTTAGCAAACTAGGTATGTTAAACATCTTCAACTGTGAAATAAATTGGCTGATATGCTGCCAAAAAACGCAAGTAATAGTTCTGATCACTGATAATCCACGTTTTGAAGGGAAGGAATTAAAAGTGGAAACCCAGCTGGTTACGAGTTCCCTTTCAGAGAAGGATCCGGGAAAAGTCCGTTTAAAATGAAAAAGATCAGCAGAGCCTTCAGTCCTACAG
Organism: Hoplostethus atlanticus; assembly: GCA_034670405.1. Classification (NCBI taxonomy): domain Eukaryota; kingdom Metazoa; phylum Chordata; class Actinopteri; order Trachichthyiformes; family Trachichthyidae; genus Hoplostethus; species Hoplostethus atlanticus. The sequence goes on along the minus strand of JAXDDX010000066.1, from coordinate 805,110 downwards.
GCGTCCGGTTATTTAGATGTCTAGTAAACTGTGTTGTCAGTCCGCTGCTTTTAGACTGACTGGGATCTGGGCGGAGAGAGGGGGGGGGCGGGGGAGACGGGGGAGGGAGGGGGAGAGAGAGAGAGAGATAATGTGAGAGAGACTAAAGCAGAGATTGGTGCGGACACAAATGTACAAATGCGCGCGTGTGTGAGAAAGATTCCGCGGATGCAGGTGTGTCAGGAATAGACTGTGCGTGAATGCACGTGTTAAGTGTCTGCCTTTGTGTTGTGTTTGTCAGAAAGAAGGAGAAATGAGGAAAAACCCGTGCGCGTGCGTAATAACGTGTATGTGCGTGTGAGAGAACGGGAGCTAGAAGGATGCGTGAGTGTATGTGTGTCATGACCACTTAACTGGCTGTGCCCCAGGCTTCCGTTTTCACTGTGGAGAGGAGGGAGGAGAGGAAAGGAGGAAGAAGGAGGAAGGAGAGGAGGAAAGGAGGGAGGAGAGGAGGAAGGAAAGGAAAGAAAGAAGGAGAGGAAAGGTAGTGTTTTTCATAAATGAGGATCTCTGCTGGCCTCCTGTGGTGTTGAACACTGGATCAAACCAATCGATTATTTTATTAGAAATATTATACATTTCCCAGACACAGAGATTTAGGAGATGACAGATAGACACAATATAGTATCAATACATATAGACAGTATAGTATCAATATAGTATCAATACATATAGACAGTATAGTATCAATATAGTATCAATACATATAGACAGTAACTATACATATAGACAGTATAGTATCAATATAGTATCAATACATATAGACAGTATAGTATCAATATAGTATCAATACATATAGACATAGTATCAATATAGTATCAATACATATAGACAGTATAGTATCAATATAGTATCAATACATATAGACATGGTATCAATATAGTATCAATATATAGTATAGTAGTATAGTATTAATATAGTATCAATACATATAGACAGTAACTATACATATAGACAGTATAGTATCAATATAGTATCAATACATATAGACAGTATAGTATCAATATAGTATCAATACATATAGACATAGTATCAATATAGTATCAATACATATAGACAGTATAGTATCAATATAGTATCAATACATATAGACAGTATAGTATCAATATAGTATCAATACATATAGACAGTATAGTATCAATATAGTATCAATACATATAGACATGGTATCAATATAGTATCAATATATAGTATAGTAGTATAGTATCAATATAGTATCAACATGTCAGCATGTATTGATGTCCCTTTGCCCTGTTGTGTTTAAAGCTGTTATCTGCTGTTCCAGGCGGAGGATTACCTGTCTGCTCTTTACAAGCCCGTCACAGAACAATAAAAACAAACAACCACACACAATAAAAAGCAGCGAGGAAGAACATGAGTGGGAGAGTCCTGCAGTTGAGGGGCAGTTTGATATCATTGATCTGTGATGTTTTAAACCAATCAGTGAAATCATCTGGATTAGTGATTGGTTAGAACATAGGCACCGATTTATGTTTTTGCCAGTGGGTGCTCAAATTAAGTGAATACCACCAAGGTGAAGATTGTCACAAAATCACTTTTATTGCGCTTGCTTTAGTAATTACCGTGGTGCAGGCTACCGTCATCTGTCAGACGTAGACACACCGAAACGAAATGCAACACTGCTCTGCTACAAATTCATCTGGTGGTGGATCCTCACTTTGACTGTCTTTACACTCGGTATCTCTCTCGGTTTTTTAATTACAAATTTGTACGTTTTTACCCGATCTGTCACCCGTGTTTCACCCTTACTGTGTCGCTAGCTAGCAGCTACGTGATGGAACAACGTTGGTTTAGTCGACTCTAACGTTACATTGGCAGTTGGCTACGTGACCACGCCCCTTAACGTAGCCTACACATGCACAGAGCTGTAACAAGTTTAATTGGATAATGTGATTTGTAGTTAAAACGTTCACCGATAATAATAAGTAATAATAGAATAAATAGATGCGTTTTTAAAAAAAGTTTTTTAATACATTTATTTATTAATTTATTTTTTAATCGGCCTTCCCCGTGGGTGCTCAACCTTTTCGGTGGGTGCTCGAGCACCGGAGCACCCACGTGATCGGCGCGTATGGGTTGGAAGGAAAACCTGCAGACCCTCAGGCTGGTGTGGGTATCGAACCTTTGACTTTCAGGTTATTGGCTTATAACTACTAAAGCACTCCGGTGATAGTTGCAGAGTAAAGCCTGATTCATGCTTCTGTGTCTGCCGGTCTGCGTGGGGGTTTGCCAACATACTTGCACGTAGCATTAAAGCGTCCACTAGGGGGCGGTGTCGCATTCACTAAAGCTAACAGTACAGAAAATGAAGACGCTGAAACCCGTTTTCACCCCCGGTAAAAGGGTAAACAAAGAGACGTGCTCGTTGCGTTGTGGTGGATCAATTTTTTTATTTTTTTATTTTTTTAGTCGCTGCTCAAACTGCTCCGTTTCTATTCTCCATTTGATTTAGTTTGTTTTGGTTCTGTTTTGGGTCTTGGCCAAACCCCTGACGCTACCGGCTAGACTCCCCTGCTCAAGTAATCAGCGTTTGTTTGACGCCACAGCCTGAGATTTGGGAGTTGTGTGCACAACAAAGGTTGTGAGCTATGAGAAGGAAGCTGTGGGCTGCCAGTGGTGCAGTAAGTAAGGCTCTTGCTGTCATTCAATTTCCTGTTATTGACACGACTCAAAGGCAGCAGGGAGGTCTGGCGGTTAGAAAGGCTGTGATGTATCTGGAAGATCACAGGTTCAGTCCATCTCTGCTGAGGTGTCCTTAAGCACAGTAAAGAAACCCTGACCCCTGCTGCCCGCTGACCTCTGACCTCTGTGGTGAAATGTGTACATGCATGTGTGTCTCAGAGGGAGATTCAAACTAATTCCTCCTTTCACTGTGAAGTATCTCAACTGAAGTGACGGTGCAAAATAGTGACGGTGCAATATTCAGCCAGTGGTTGTCAGAGACAGCGTGGCTCTCGTACCTGAACGTATACAGCGTAAGCTACAGGGTAAGCTTTGTGTTCACATGGAGAGATGTCCTCCTGCCAATTAGCGTAGCCGCCAGCTAGGGCCGAGTTACATAAGGGCCGTTCCTCTGAGATCCAGGAGAGTCTGGGAGGGGTAGGCCTACACTTCCTGCCCTGAACGACTCGGCTTACACAGCCTGACTCAGCAGACTGGAAGTTGCTGGACAATCTGGGCTGTAGAACTAGGACAGATAGAAAGGGCACTCGACCGTCTCCTTTGGTACACCCAAAGACAGTCCATGTTTTAGAAGGTTAGTCAGTCAACAGCAATAAGCTGGTCCACTCTCCAGTCTGAAAATGGAAGTACCATTATGACCATTTTTACCATTTTTACCATTATTACCATTTTACCATTTTTACCATTATTACCATTTTTACCATTATTACCATTTTACCATTTTTACCATTATTACCATTTTTACCATTTTTACCATTATTACCATTTTTACCATTATTACCATTTTACCATTTTTACCATTATTACCATTTTTACCATTTTTACCATTATTACCATTTTTACCATTATTACCATTTTTACCATTTTTACCATTATTGCCATTTTTACCATTATTACCATTTTTACCATTATGCCCATTATGACCATTATGACCATTATTGCCATTTTTACCATTATGCCCATTATGACCATTATTGCCATTATTACCATTATTACCATTTTTACCATTATTACCATTTTTACTACACAACTAATTTCCATCCATATAGGAAGATATGTGGATGCCAAAACACGCTTGCCTCTCAAATAAATATTTTAAATGTGATTTTAAAGAACGTAGAGGCCCATAACCTGTTAACAAGGCTCGGCTACAACAAATACCTTTCGGTCGATACCCTGGTGTGATTAAAATTCACCAAAAGACCCTCAGGTGCAGAACTACAGCGAAACAGAGAAACAGAGAAACAGAGAGATGAGGCAGCCGCTTGGAAAACTGCATCAATTATGGATTCCCTTCCTGAAGGTTGGAGGTTTAAGCTGAAACAGGAAGTCTGCTGGGTCGTCTTTACTTTACTTTTCTTGTTCTGGAAAACCCATTTTTATAGCATTACGTTCCACTGATACTGTGTAGATTCATACGATCAGTAAATGGTGTCATTGGTTTTGTCTAAATTCTGTGCTTTGTTAATTTACTTGTGGAATACAAATATATTCTTCTTCTTCCTCCTCCTCCTCTTCTTCTTCTTATCAATACTATTATTATTATTATCTTTGCCATGCTAACATTGCACTCCACCATCTTAGGTCTGGTTAAAATGACAGTCCTGTGTTTTGAACACAATTATTAATCATGATTATTGGTCTCGACGGCTTCAGGAACAGAGTGATTTGACCACACTGATGTTGATCCAGCTGATGTTCTAAATTAGACTAAATGCTTGAATATTGTGATTATTAATTGTGAAAACTGAAAAACCACAATACACAATTATGCACAATAAATTGTATTGAACCACCAGGACGCTCCAGCTCCTGAACCTTTATTGTACTTGGTGAATGTAGCGTTGTGATGTTTGCTGCTGACACCATCCCAACCATCATCAAACATCCTGCTGATCTCTTCTTATTGAAAGGCCTTCCCACTCCTCCCTGGGCCTCTTCCTGAAAAATACTGTTACATATTGACTTGCCGGTCCCCAGATGTCTGGAGAGCCTTCTTCATTTTGATCCTGATAAGCTGTCTACAGCTGCCAGTGCCGTGACAACAGTAACCCTTACCTTCACCGAACCGTCACCTCCGTCAGTTTGGTGAAATGGCCTCGTCAAATGACTTCAATAATGATAACGGCTGATGTCTTTCAAATTACCTCCAGCTTGATTGCTGCGGTCGAGAATAGTTAATTTATTCATTCACTTTCTTCAGGGTCATGGGGGGCTGGAGCTTATCCCAGCATGCATTGGGCATGCCAGTCCATCACAGGGCTAACGCAGACAGACAGACAAACACTCCTATCCACATCCCAGTCCACCTGACCTCCATGTCTTTGGGCTGTGGGAGGAAACCAGGAGAACATGAGGAGAACATGAGGAGAACATGAGGAGAACATGAGGAGAACATGACGAGAACCTGACGAGAACATGACGAGAACATGACGAGAACATGACGAGAACCTGACGAGAACCTGACGAGAACCTGAGGAGAACCTGACGAGAACATGACGAGAACCTGGCGAGAACATGGCGAGAACATGAGGAGAACATGACGAGAACATGACGAGAACATGACGAGAACATGACGAGAACATGACGAGAACATGACGAGGACCAGGCCGGGAATCGAACCCTGGACCTTCATGCTGTGAGGCGACACTGCTCACCAGTGCTGTGGAAATCAAGTTCTTCTTTAAATATAAATCAGAAAATGAACTTAACGTATCATCTTTAATTTGAGGATATTTTAAGCTTTACTATGCTCCTGATAACACCCCAATATTCTGTTTGGGATTAAAAAAGGATCTGTCTGTCTGTCTGTCTGTCTGGTTGTCTGTCTGTCATGTGATGAGGATGTAAAGACCCCCCCCCCCCAGGGTCCTCCAGCCATGCTTACTCTGCTCAATTATTTAACAGAAGAGGATCTAAATATTGAAAGGCTGCTCCCCACTGACCAGCTGTCTTTCTGTGAGTCAAGCTTTCATCTGCATTACATTCATCTTGGCTGCATCATTCTGAAATGTCTCATGATGATGATGCAGCGAGAGGTAGCTGATGGCTTTTAACATTGACTGTTAGGAGGATCAAATCTGTGACCTTTTGTTGACAGGACGGTCTCTCTAACCAGCACCTCACCATGGCACTGTATTCTGCTCTGTTGTGGGAGGTTGTCTGTGCTTTGTGGTTCATGGATGGATGTTGAATAACAAGAAAAATAAATAATAATATGACAACATTAATAACAGCAACAACAGCAATAAGAAGATGAAGAAGAAGAAGATGAAGAAGAAATTACAAAGAGTTGCAAAATGAAAGGAAGAGTGCAGATGGATCATTCAGCTCCAATTAGACCATTAAGACAAAAACTCAAAAGCCACATTGGACTCCCAACAAACCCATAAGCAATACCAATACCAATACCAATACCAGTACCAATACCATACCAATACTAATACTAATACCAATACTAATACTAATACTAGTACTACTACATGATAAAGAGAGCATGAGTTAGCAAGTTTATAAAATGAGTTTTCAGTTGTCTTAGAAGCTTCTCATCACACAGACGGGTCATTTAGAGATGGGGTGAGTCTCATTTAGAGATGGGGTGAGTCTCATTCTAAAATGCTCTATTATCCATTTTGAAAAGAAATGTTGAAAATGTATGAATTGACATTTAAAAACAAAGATGATTCTATTCTCAAAACCAGAAGTAAAGGTGTTGAGACGGCTTCTAACTTCAATAGTAACCAATAATAGGCTTCACCTGAGAGTACGTGTCTATTTCATGCTGGAATGAAGCCATTAGTTAGATATCTGCCTACTTGACCAATACCAGACCTTCTGACTGCCTTGTACTGCTGATGGCTCGAACCCACTGTTGACATTTGACATTTCAATTAGCTGACGCTCTCACCCGGATCAGCTTATAATGAGTTCACCAGTAGGATGAGCTGGTAGGGAGTAAGAGCCTCAGTCAGTATCTCTACAACATAGAGCATTACCTGCTGTCCTCTAAAGAGCACCGCCATTTTCTTTCATTTTGAGCTACCAATCGTTTTGTAAGACTGGGTGTCACTTTTCTCTGCACTGAGCTTGTTTTAGTACTAAACTCTTCATCTCCACCGGCCAGCTAAGAAGTGACACCTCGATTTTTTTATCTCACAATATCCAAAGGTCAGTGGAAGAGTGACAAAGACAGGAACAGTGTCAGACTGAATGACGCCTTGTTGAGGAAAACAGGCAGGAAGCAACAGGGTTTATGGGAAATGTAGTCTTAATTTGGAGAACCACCACCACTAACAAGACCACTGATGTGAGATAGAGGCTACCAGTCGTCTCCACCATGGTCTTATTGGTTTACAGCCATTATACCAAGGTATCAATAGTAGTTTGATGATATATTGATGTTTAAAATGCTACGTGTAACACCTTCACCTTCATTTGCAGACCATGCAACTCTCTAGTAGATCTAGTAGAGAGGCTCTCCAGTATGTGTGCTTTTAGTTTGAAGAGCTTTAGAAATGCGATCATATGGCGCACTCAGATTCTACGTTTGGCATCAATTTATTATATACAGCCATGTGTAACAGGGTGCTTTTATTTATTGAACAGTGAGAAAACCAAGGACTTTCCAGTACATTTATTTAATTTAGTAATATTAAAGGGGCGGTATTACATATCTCTATAAACATATATGATTAACCCTATTTAATGAAGACATTACAATTAGATTTTGTTTGAGTGGTTAAATTTAAGGTTAAGGCATTTTCAAAAATCCAACCTTTTTTTCAACTCCAGTAAATGCATCACAACTGGACTTGGTCCTGATTGGCTGATTGGAAGAACATTTTTCTTATCCTGAGCCATAGAATATTTATAGACAAAATCATGAAAACTGAATACTATGGGACTGTAATATGTAATGTATGAGACAAGTGTGTGAATGAGAGAGAGGGAGAGAGAGAGAGAGAAAGAGAGAGAGAGAGAGAGAGAGAGAGAGAGAGAGAGAGAGAGAGAGGTAAGTGAAGTAACAGGGCATTCACATTGAGAGTGACTTGGCATTGCTCTATTCTGACCGATTGTGGGCGGGGCCAGTAGCGGTCTGCAGCTACTGAGTTTTGAACAGTCAAGTCATGTATTTTTTTGCTGCTCTGGTTTTGCCTTTCATAACATTATGTTGTTTAATGAGTTAGCATAGCTAGCTGGGAGGTGCTAACTAGATAGCATTGATCAAAAATGGATCAACCGTTCTCCAAGCATCATTCGAGACGTTTAAGTCTTTCAAATAAAAGTTGCAGAGAACTTGGGAAGCTTTGAATGGCTGGAATCTCATCCATTTTACATTTGCCGTGTGTGTGCATGGTCATCACTTCCAGCACCTCCTGTGGAGCAGGAGCCTCTCTCCTGCTGGAGTTTCATGTCCAACATTTCTGAATCCGCCAACATCTATCTCCACTAAAAAGCCGAAGGATGAAAGGACGGCGTTCCTCCTTGTCAAATCCCTCAAGGTCCACATATATTTCCATAATGCTGGGGGAGACAGTGGGTCCGTCGCCTGTCAAACACATGAACAAGGCCTGTCATAAGTTAAGGGAGTTGACACGCTCCATATTTTTAAGGTTGCTGAAACAAGACACTTTCTTCATAACGTGCTTTACAAAGCAAAGTTCTGCTTTGATGAGATTCCATTGTTATGCTGACGATACCCACTTGTACCTGTCGGTCAAGATGAGTGAATTAAATACATTTGCCTCTCAGCATAACTGACTCATGGATGTCAAAATGTTTCTACAATTAAATTTCAACAAAACTAAAGGTCTTAGGTTATAGACCCTTGGTGCATTTCCAGCCAAATGCAACATTACTGTCGTATTTACTGTAAGGGTGAAGGTTAATGGTTAAGATTAGGTTAGTGAAGGGTTAATTATGGTTACTGTATAAGGAACCTCACTAATACATTCCCTCTATATATTGTAATGTATTGTAATGTGTTTCAATCTGACGACAGGGTGGTCGTGACCACTAGGACAGCTAAGTGCTTTAAGTGGTTTAAGTGCTGCTTGTTGCATCCAGTGATTCACTTAAGAGTGGGTCATGCTTTGGTTAATGAAAACCAGATTGTGACCAGATGTCGTGGTTCCTTTCCTCCTTCCTGCATCGGTTTCAACACATCCATGTGTCTAGTTTGGTTTCGTTACTTTTCAACACCATATATGTTCAATATAAGACCCGTGTCATCGGTCCCAGCAGGACAAACGAGGTGTGATAGCCTTCGGTATGAAGACAACAAAACATGAGCCCCAACAGTCAGGACGCCCTGAGAACTGAAACCTTTTCTTGCAATGATTAAAAAAAAATAACAAAATTGAAATGACACACTTCATCTTTTTTTAAAACTATTTCAAAACAGACATCATAAAAAGGGTTTTAAAGCCTTAATTGAATTGTCTGCAGGGTGTTGTAGGAGACCATGGTGGTTTCTGTTTCACAACAAATTATCTCAGGTCTTGTGTTGTCTCATTCGTTCAGTCTGTCGGGGAGGAAGATCCTGTTACAGGGTTTTATTTTGTTGTCACTCTTCCAACATGGTGGCCGGTCCACTCTCCTCTATCAGGCTTGTCCTGTCTACTGTACACTAAAGGAAAGACTCAGGATGGAGTCACACTGAACAAACCGGTGTGACGACGGCGCCACCTAATGGCTAAATACAGCATAGGAAGCTCGTTAGCTGTCCATGGTCGTTCAGGAGAGCAGCACTCAGAATTCAGTCGTGACTTTTTCATATTTGAATTATGGGACTGTAAATGTGCCCACATGTCTAATATATCTCAGATACTATGACCATTAAGGATTAAGTAAAGTGATTCATTTAATTTTAGAAAATTTGAATTGATGTTACTGAAATATCTGGATCACTAAGATTACAAGCAACCAAGAGTAAAGAGGTGAAAGGTCAGAGGTCACAGCATGCATGATTGGAACAAATACTCCTGATTATGACTGATAGAGAGAGTGGCTTCAGGTTAGTGGGATACCAAGTGTTGTCCTTTTTAGTGTCTTGGTTCGTCACGTTTTCATGCTGACTCAGGATCAGCGGGAACACACGGGGCAGAAGTAATCCAAGGTCTCCGCTGTGTCAAGTCAATGTAATGTGTTGTTTGATGTGGAACGTCCCAGGTTCAAATGAGCAAACCATCTGGGGAGAAGTGGACGGGGAAAGCACGAGTCATATTCTCCTCTCCATCAGCAACTCATGAACGTGAAGGATGGTGCTAAAGAAACTTTCCTGGATGAAGGTGAATACATTGAATGACTAAAACAAATCTACCAATATACTTAATATATTTCTTCTTCTTGTGATTGTCACTTCCTGTACAATGACAAGATTTCCTGCCAGGGACCAAACCTGAAATTAATTTGGGCAAATATCTACAGAGTCTCAGTCATCCTGTACTTACACATTTTATATTTTTGATCTGTGTATTCTTGCTCTTTTTAATAATACACAATTGCACGTTTATCCTGTAGATTTTCTATATGTATGTTCTTATTCTACTGTGTGTTATTGCTTTTTTTTAGTTTATGCTCTTTGATTCTGATGTGTTTGTAAGAAAGCATCTACTACATGAGACACTCAATGTGATGATTCAGCTGGGACGGGACTCTTCTCTGTTGCCAATTTGTGATTTAGACTTCAAATGTTAACAAAAATATCAAATGTCAAAATCCGGTTTCTGATTTCAGGTCAAGCACCAGGACAACCAGCACAACCAGTTCAGCTTGTTGTCACATTCAGCATCACTGTAAATGTTAGTAGTTAGTTAAGGGTTAAAAAACAGACCCAGTCTCCGTTGTTTGTTCCCTTTTAATAAATAGAAAACGTAAAGCCAGCGAGCTGCTAGTCCACTGCAGGGTTATGCTTTAGATTAAACCATGTTTGGGTTTACAAACTGTTTATCTTGGAGCCAAAGGCCAAGCTGAAGACACACAGCAAAACACGCCTCACTATTAGGATCTAGGTAGCTGAACACCATCTGACATGTAGTTATTCATCTTGTTCATGAATAGTGTACCGGTAAACCCAATCCACCGTGCTGCAGGAGAAGAGCCACACAAGGAAATGCTTTAAGAAAAACAGTCAATCATTCATGAGGACTTTCAACTCTCGGCTATAAATCATTCAGACTCGAATAACATTCAACAAATCCCCCTGAACCCACGTTCAAAAGATCAAAAAGACGAAGCAATACTTCACTTGGTGGAACATTTATAGTTTTCAGCCCATTAAATCCTCTCACGAGTTTCTGAGCAAACTGACATTATCGTGAGACTTCCCTCGGTCTGAATGAGAATATACTCCCCCTCCCTCCCTGCTGTCAAATATACAGTATAAAGACTGGTTGTACTGGTCTCCTCCCAGTGGAACCAGTAGAAGATTGGTTGTACTGGTCAGCTCCCAGTGTGAATGTATTGAACTTTATGAATGAGCTAATCAGGTCTTACTGGTACTAAAAACTTAAAATGTTAAACCAAGAGCAAAATATCCCTTTAAAAGCATCTTACAAGTAGAAAACAGTCTGGGAAAATCCCTTTAAAATGATTGTACCATAGAAATCATTTCCACCACCAGCCCGGTTAAAACCAACACATTAAGAAAAAAGAATAACTCGATCTTTTCAATTTTAGTCTGTTAGTTTTCTTCAGCAGGCACAAATCTGTCCTCTTGTCCTTTGGCTACTTTACAAACAGCCTGTTAGCATTGTTAGCATTGCTCACTGAAACCAATGGGCAACACTAGCTGTGAGCAAACAAACTAGCTTGCGGCTATCAGTACCAGAAATGCTAATAATGCTAAAATGCTTTTATTAGGGTTTTTTGGTTAACTGAAGAGTCGGTACAGATTGGGACAAGTGCTTTGTGAAGGAAAAGTAACAGCCTGAATTTCTAACTATCAAGAAAAACTGTGATTGGTTGAAGCCGTTTCCATAATAAGGCCAATAAGGTGTTGAAGACGTCTCGAATAGGATCCTGGTGGTACACCGGGGCAGAATGACACACTTACAGTCTTGATGTCCAGAGCAACAGACTGGACGACTCTTGCCGGCAGGGTGGCAGAGTGAAGTGGTTTCTCAAACTGGGATCCAGGGACCTTCATGGGTCCTTGAGGAGATTCCAGGGGGTCCCCGGCAAAATGGGGAGAGCATGTATGATGACTGCTCTGATGAGAGGTTTCACAGTAGATCTCCTCAGACGGGGTACTCTGGGACCAAACCACTGTCAAATGAGGGGTCCGTGAGGTGGATCTACATTACTTGGGGGTCCTTGACATGGAAAGGTTTGGTGTCCATTGGGCAAGTATTTGGAGAGACCGTCCCCTAACTGAAACGTCACCGTCGACCCCGGCAACCACCAGCGTCCCGCTGCCCGCTCACTCACTTAAAGTTGTTCTGGATGAGAGCAGCAGTGAAATGCTTGAAATGTAAAATGCGCTACGCCAAGCAAGAGGAAAGCTGCTATGCTAAGCTAACAGGCTAAGCGTCTACATTTCGTCGGCATACATTTTTGCCGGCGGCGGTTCACTCCGCCCGGCAACTGGAGTCGAGCTGTTCCCCAATTGGCTCCCCTCTTGGACCACGCCCTCAAAGTCTGGGATTTCAGGGTTTTCTATTGGCTGCTGGAGGATGGTTGCACCGTCCGGAGGCCCTGATTGGTTGAGGTCAGCGGGTGGCGATAAGGAGTCGGTCTGGACGGCAGGGGTGACTGCCTCGTCTGGTGGCGGCGGGGAGGAGGCGGGGTCTGTCAGGATGTTCCTGGAGATAACTGGTAGAACACAAAAACACATTACTTCTATCCTGTTTCATATCCATCATGTCAGATTACTCAGAGCCGTATCGGATTGGTCGCTGATATCAAGTGATATTTTTGGTGTTTGTTACCTAAAAGAACTTGAATTTCAGGTTTGTCTCTTGATGAAAGTTACAGACCTGATGAAACCCTGAGACTGCCTGTAGCTTCCTCCCCCCTCTTCCTCCCCCCTCTTCCCCGAGTCACATCTTCCTCTCGCTCTTATCGAAAACAAAGGACCTTCTGCTCTCCACACTTATTTCCTTTCCTAACATTTCAATCACAGGAATTCTGTCAGGACACTGTGACCTCTGACCCCTGACCTCCTTACTGCTGGTTGATTGTAATGTTGGTGATCTAGGAACTGAAACTGATTCTACTGTTGGGTGAAATAAGAATCAACTCTTAAGTTCCTGGTTGTTGATCTGAAAAAGGAGTGAGTTCTAGTTTAGTTTAGATTAGAGGATTGAAGCAAAGTGACAGGAGGGTCAGAACGTGGTCACTCAACAGTAAGTGACTCATTCATTCTTCTGAATGTAAGTGATAACCACGATGATCCTCAGGACCATCTGGCCTGACGTGTTGTTTTCCATCCTGCTGACCTCCCTGACCTCCCCAGAGTATTGATCAGAACCAGAACCAGAACCCCTGAATGAGTCCGGTGAGCAGCGACCGACCTCCTGTAGGTTTGTAGTCGTCGTCTGAAGATGAGACTCGGCTGAAAGGGCTGAAGCTCGGCAGGATGATCAGACCCAGAGAGACCAGGATGATCTACACACACACACACACACACACACACACACACAGTTAATCTCATGTGAATTCTCACTATGAACCGTGTTATAAAACCCTCTAATCTCAGTCTGGTTCCTACCAGTATGCAGGTACTGGTCTGGGCTCCTTTACTGGCCGTCTGTTTGATCAGAGACTGGAGTCGACGCAGCTGAGCCAGGAGAGACCTGGACAGACCGGACAGGACCAGTCAGCCCCCCCACAACCAGTACAACCAGTACACCCAATACAACCAATACAACCAGTACAACCAGTACAACCAATACAACCAGTACAACCAATACAACCAGTACAACCAGTACAACCAGTACAACCAATACAACCAGTACAACCAGTACAGACTCTAGCTGGTGCCTCTGGGAGCAGACCAGTACAAGGCTCAAGGCCTCATCACTTCCTATATGAATTCCTTCAGTTTCCTTTATGAATCAATAATCAATAGTTAATAAAGGTTTTCTTACATGTTGTGTTTCTCCAGATGCTCCACGGTCCTCTGCAGCTCCTTGTTCTGAGCTGAGCAAGCTGCTGCCCTGTCTCACACACACACACACACACACACACACACACACACACACACACACACACACACACACACACACACACACACACACACACACACACACACACACACACACACACACCAAAGCCCAGTTTCAGTGACAGAAGCTGTAAAACTGAACAGAGGGACTATAACAGTCCGTCCCTCCATCCCTCCCTCTCTCTCTCCCTCCCTCCTCCCTCCTTCCTTCCCTCCCTCCTTCCTCCCTCCCTCTCTCACTCACTCCCTCCCTCCTTCCCCCCTCCCTCCCTCCATCCCTCCCTCCTTCCTCCCTCTCTCCCTCCCTCCTCCCTCCCTCCTTCGTCCCTCCCTCTCTCCCTCCCTCCTTCCCCCCTCCCTCCTCCCTCCTTCGTCCCTCCCTCTCTCTCCCTCCCTCTCTCACTCCCTCCCTCCCTCTCTCACTCCCTCCCTCCATCCCTCCCTCCCTCTCTCCCTCCTCCCTCCCCCCCTCCCTCTACCTGCTCTCCAGTCCATCGATGTAGTCTTTCCTCCGTCGCCGGCTGTCCTGGGCCGACTGCTTGTTGCGGATTTTCCTCCGAACCTTCTTCAGGATTCGTTCCTCCGCCTGGTTCAGCATCAAGACAGACTGAGACTCAACAACAGAGAAACCTTTTCTCCCTTCCTTTGACCTTTGACCTCCTTAGTGCTGGTTGCTTGTCATGCTGATGATCAATCAAATTAAATACTAAATACTATATAAATACTATACTACACTACTACCACACTATAGTACTGTAGTCCTATACTACCATACTATCCGTCACCATGGCGATAAGCCCTGATCCTCCTCCTTCCTTGACCTCGGTCTTCCTCGGTGGTGGTCCACCACTCCAAAACCGAGCCAGGATTTAAAGGTTCTAATTGATTTCAATGGGGGAACAGCGATGCCCCCCCCCCCCCGGTTCACATAATCCATAATCAAACCGATCAGGTCCGAATCAAACCCGGGTCAGGTTCTTCATGTTGTTGTACAGACCTTGGTGAGAGGAAGGTTGTTGGGCAGAGAAACTCCTTCCTGGGTCAACAGCTTCTGCTCCTCCTCCGTCAGCTGGAGGTCTGGGAACAGCTGCAACACCGGAACAGCAGAAGAAGAAACCGTCAGTCGTCCAGACCGAACCTCAACTCACCAGACATCCAAAGAGCACGAACCAGCCACAACCGGCTCCAAGCGGAACGAGCGGCCTCACCAGTGAGTCGTCGGGGCTGGGGGGGTCGGTACTGCAGGCGGGGGGGGCCGACGGCGTAGCCGCCGTCCAGCCGAGCCGCTGAGACCACCGGCAGCTCGTTGACGATGCACGAGTCAGAAAACAACATCTGGGAGCTCCATTCATCTGGACAGGGAGAACACACACACACACACACACACACACACACACACACACACACACACACACACACACACACACACACACACACACACACACAAGAAGTTAAGACACTTTAACGCGACACGTCTGTTGGTGGACATGTGACTGTTGTGGGGATCGAACCTGTGACTTTCTGGTCCATCTAATTATTTATGGTAACGGTGTGTTTAAACTACACACACACACACCCTCACCCCCCCCTCACCCTCACCCCCCCTCACCCAGTTCTATGGAGATGACGTCCACACTCTGTCCCGGTTCAGCCTTGACGGTGCCCAGCCCGCTGATGTCATACACCACCTGGTAGAGGGTCGCCGGGGCCGGCTGGACAGGCACCGCGGTCACCATGGCATCAGGGCCCTCGCCGACGGGGCCCTCGACGACGGGGCCCTCGACGACGAGGTCCTCGGAGAAGCCGCTGTCGCTCTCGGACAGGGGGTCGCCGGGCGGTCCGCTGGGGAACACCTCGTTGGGGTCGACGGCGTGCAGGACGTCCTCCGACTCGCTGTCGTTCAGCTTCTAGGAGTCACAGAGCAGAGGTTAGGGTTCGACCGATACCGATACCGATACCTGATCAATCTGTACTGATCACATATCACATTATTATCAGATCACTTCCTCAAGACGAACATCCAAGATCAAGATGGGGACTGGAGACTCACACAGTTGGGGTCTACCGCCCATTCCTGCAGGGGTTTCTCTGAGCTGGTGAAGACGACGTCGGAGCAGGAGAACGGAGCGTCCAGGGTCCAGCTGTCCGCCGCGCCGCCGGACGCTTCGCCGTGACCGAAAAACAACTCGCCGTTCTCTGCATCCATGACCTGACAACACACGTTTTACACTCTGGTCATTTACCTAGAATCAGCTACAGTACAGGTCAAAGGTCAGAGGTCACAGCAGCCTGACCGTAGATGAACCATCATCGAATTCAAAAATTGTGTTTTCCAGGAAGATATGGACGAGGTGTTGCTGATCTGTCTACAAACCACACAGACAAATACTGGTCATGGAGATGGTGCTATAGGTCCTGGAATAGTGTAGAAACCCTGTAGTGTGTGTGTGTGTGTGTGTGTGTGTGTGTGTGTGTGTGTGTGTGTGTGTGTGTGTGATCAGTCTGACACTGAAAACACAACAGCAGAATAAGAGCCGTTCCTGTGGGAGGAGACTTCCAAGAGGATATCAACATCCTGGTAGGCGTGCGCACACACACACACACGCGCACGCACGCGCACGCGCGCACACACACACACACACAGTTCCAGTCTGCTGAACATGGTCTCAAGCAAGGTAAATGATCTTTGAGTCGGGCTCCAGTCTCACACCCATCCAGGGTCCCTCAAGGTTTTGTTGTGGTGAAATTCAAGGATGTTTTGGTTCAGAGTGACGTCGGTCGGGATCAGACATTTCCTCCTCCTGATCTTGTAGGTTCAGAAATCCAGTCAGGGTTTCCCTCGGGGGGGGGGGGTGATCCTGGGACAGAGAGCTGGGGCATGTAGTTATCTTCCAAGGTTGTCTCTAACTCAAGTACCTTCAAGGCCGTGCAGCCATTTTCAAAAACTTCCAAAGCCCTTTATCAAATCCACAAACTGCCCAGGAGCTCCAGGGCCCGGGGGAGCCTGCTACCCCTGCCCCTGTCCCTGAGCTGTTTATCGGGGTAAACCGTGTGAGCGAGGGCCTGTCCACCTGCAGCCTGGATCCTGGATCCTGGTGCAGCCGGAAAAACCGGAGCCGCGTTGTGTTCCAGGGTATTTTCTTACCGGAGACGCAGAGGCTCTGATCCTCACCGGCGGCTCTTCGTCCCGGTACAGACACTCCACATCCGCATCACCGGCGCTGCCCTGCCCGCTGCAACACCCCAAAACAAAAACACGACTAGTGGTTTCAGGGTTCAGACAGAGGAAACGGACCGACACAATCCAGCTGGCAGCACCGCGTCCGTCAACCGGAGGAGACGCGTCGTCAGCGAGCTGTGAGAATACCGCAGATCTACATCCACCGGAGATCACCGGGATCCACCGGGATCCAACGCTGCTCTCACTGACGGGCTGACAGACAGTTTGGAAATCTACTGACTGCGCCTTTAAGGAGCTGCCCAGGCTGCTGTATGACCCGCCCACCCGTCTGATTCTGATTGGACAGAGCTGTTAGTAGCCAATAGGAAACAGAAAGAGAGGCGTGGTTTGAGAGGTGCGTTCAATACCACCAACAGAGTTTAGAAAAAGATGTAATCGGGAATGTTCAAGGCTGTTTTCGACCTTATGCTGCCTTGCTCCTCATAAAATCATACTAATACTTTAAAAGTTGTAAATAGACTGATGGCACATTTAAAGTGCTTTTGATTCTGTGAGGTAATAAAAATAGCAACAGTAATAATAACGTTTATAACAATAATGAAGAATGAAGCAATAAACACTTGAATGGGTGACCAGAAGTAAATACTAAGAAAGTACTTTTGGTCAGAAATAATAGTAATAAGCCCTGTAACAAATGTAGTTTTTTGGTGGCTACTTTGAGTTTTGTGTGACAATTAAATCAACTAAAAGCTAAACAAGAAGTGAACATAGAAACATGACAATGCCCATTATTTATATTGAATGGGAAACAAATAACAGATGATGATAAAATGAATCGCCTTTACCATCAGTTGATGCTTCCATGCTCTCCGTCCCCTAAACGCCACATCTCAGAATAGAAAATTCTCACTTTCCTATTATTATATCCCATCATTATAATGTTTTCTAGTCATATTTAGCACCTTGCTGGGTTGTTCATGTGCAGTGGCATATTTCCGACAGCATTTGAAGGCAGCATTGCTATACGTGGGCAGTTGAATGCTACCAATGAATTTTTTTAAACTCTGAATCAGAGCTGCTGCTTCCTCCACAGTGTGCACCATTAATAACAATAGTAATAAAGATAATAATGTCATAACAAACTTTACTCAGACTTTTAAAAACTTTAACTTCAAAGTGCTTTACAGAAACCAACTGGCTGACATTAACCACCACCCAGGATCTGATGTAACTCTGACTCTGTGCTGGGAAACGATGACCAGCTCCTACGTGGAAACAGGCCTGGATGTTGGATGAAGCTCCAGCAGAGCAGAGAGGGATCTGCATGGATGACCTCAGCCTGGAGGGGAGAGGGCCTTCCTGTTGGGATGGGTGGACTACATGGCTACTACTTACCACCGGTGGCTGAAGGAGCCGCTTGGTGTTTAAAATGGGAAAACTTTAATATACTGTATGTCATGAAACTGTAGTAGTAGTTGCAGTACATGTATACCATGCTGTATTTGCTTGAATGCTGTTGGAGCTGGATGCTGGTTTCTCTCCAAGCTGCAACAAGATTAAATGATCTCTCTGCTTAAACAACTTTCAGTGGCAATTGATTCCTTTGACCAATTCAGGCGTTGATGCTTTCAGGCAAGGAGCATAAGACAAACCATCATCATCATCATCATCATCATCATCATCTGTATTTACCCTTTTTTGTTTCGTGATCAGAATGCTTGTTATTAAAATGCTTTAAAATAAACTGGACTCCACATTGGGTTCCAGCTAAGAACCATTAGCTGGCCACCGGGACGATCTGGAGGGAAATCTGCTGGATTGCTTTACGGCACAAAACAGGAAGAGGGCGCTGTTCTTCCAGCGCTAACGGAGCTAAAGCGCTCAGCGTCCCCTAACGTCTTCGGCCGGAGTTCGGCCTCGGTGTGACCTCGGTGTTTCTGGCTCAGCTCCGTGGCTTCCTGCTCGTCCACGCTGCCGTGGACCCCGCCGTCTGGCCGGGACTACTGGGAGGAGCTTATCCTGGAGCGCGACCTTCGTCTGACCCTGGTGTTACCACGGTTTCACTGTAGACAGACATGTGCCCAGGAAGTTGTTTTACTGAGTATAGATTACTTTATGGCGTTTCAGTAGACGGTGGAGAGACGTTACCGCTCAGCCCGGCGGCCAGTCTGCAGGTTTCCATCCCACCTTTAACCAGACGGTGTGTCGTGTTTGGTTGTGACCTCTGACCTCCCTGTGGGGGGCAACATGTTCTCCCAACCGTCCTGTGATATCTTAGGACTTATGCAGCTTTGATGTGTCTGCATAAGTTTTGGTTAAGGTTCTGGGGCCTCATTTATAAAGGTTGCTACGCACAAAAAAGTGGCGTTAATGGGGGTGAAATGTGCGTACGCATATTTTACCGCAAACGTCGGGATTTATAGAAAAATTCTATGCGGTAAAAGGTGCAGTTCTACGCATCCTTTCACCGTAGAGCTCACCGCAAAGTTTTTCAGACACGGGAATCAGCGACACCCGATGGGGAGATCACAAAATAAAGCTCAGTCCTCTTAAAATCATAGTTTTATAAGTGTGCTTTCACAGGGATTGTGGTCTGTTGTATCTGTTAAGTTACTACTTAAAACCTATTTTTATACAAAGGCATTATCTTTACTCTTATTTTATTGATTATTTTACCGGGCCGGCGCCAGGATGAAGTGACTGAAGGGGCAATTTTTCATAAAATAAAACTCAGTGATTTAACCTGCAACAACCTCAGAAAGGCTAAATAACAACAACATGAGGCTACTGATCAAAATCAAAGAATACATTTATTAATCAGAGACTCACATAAGAACGAAGCACTGCAGAGAATTTATGAACGATAACGATTCTGTCAAAATCAGCAGGGGGAGTCTCTCTCTCTCTCTCTCTCTCTCTCTCTCTCTCTCTCTCTCTCTCTCTCTCTCTCTCTCTCTCTCTCTCTCTCTCTCTCTCTCTCTCCACAATGGGGGGAATGTATTTACCACCACGAAAAGCAAGCAGGCTGAGAAACCGAACTAAGTGAC
Source organism: Hoplostethus atlanticus (assembly GCA_034670405.1). Classification (NCBI taxonomy): domain Eukaryota; kingdom Metazoa; phylum Chordata; class Actinopteri; order Trachichthyiformes; family Trachichthyidae; genus Hoplostethus; species Hoplostethus atlanticus. The sequence goes on along the minus strand of JAXDDX010000066.1, from coordinate 784,973 downwards.
GTGTCTGTCTGTCTATCGATCTCCTCCTCTGTTTCAGTGGGCTACTATGGACGCCCTAGAATACACCTATGGAAATATTTTTCTATAGATACATGAAGCTTAAACTGAGGGGGCAAAAATACAACTGAGGGGCTAAGCATAGTTTACTCTCTCATATGTAGCTCCTTATGCTCAATGTTGTATAACTTAATAACTTAACTTAACTTCATAATTTTTAAATTGTTTTTATCATTTTGTTCATCGTCAGTTTGTCTACTATTTTTATTTTGTCTTCTAAAGCACTTTGTAACTTAAACTAAAGTTTATTTTTATTATTATTAAGCTGTGCTGTTCTCCACAATGTGGCCCAGATCCTCTACTGACCCCCAGACAGCAGCTACACCTTTACGGCGCTCAACCTCAGTGATGAGGACCTCGATCTCGCACTGCGCAAATTCATGACCTATTTAGCATTGACCATTTATGGATGATTGTGGGACGACACTGGGAGGAGTAGTGGGAGGACACTGGGAGGAGTAGTGGGAGGACACTGGGAGGAGTAGTGGGAGGACACTGGGAGGAGTAGTGGGAGTACACTGGGAGGAGTAGTGGGAGGACACTGGGAGGAGTAGTGGGAGTACACTGGGAGGAGTAGTGGGAGGACACTGGGAGGAGTAGTGGGAGGACACTGGGAGGAGTACAGGTGTGCGCCGCAAGTTTTTATAGATCTGAATATTTTCTTGCGTTAGTAGATTCTGAGGTTTGTGCGTACGCAATGTTTTAGGATGGAATCTACACAAAGTTTTATAAACGAGGCCCCTGGTGGTTAAAATGAAACGTCCCTCCCAGTAGAAAATTTGTTTGAGTTGAAGGTAAATGTCCACCCGCCCCCCCCGACCTCCACACCCTTACGTTCCACTGTCAAACTACTTCCTGTTTCAGTCACGTGAGCTCCGCCTCCTGATTCCCTCGATTTTTAGAATATCATACAATACGGGGCGTTACTTTTCCTAACTATAACTAAGAGTTTGAGCTTGATATGAGACCAGTGAGTTTCCCTGCTTGGATCAATAATATCACATTATTATCATTATATTGATAAATGCTCAAGAGGTCTCCAAGACACTTTAACTACCAGATAAAAAGACATGTGAGGGGTCAAAGTGTCTGGGTACCCTTATTTTGAAGTGTTCCCCTCATGCTCTTATTATAGACTACTATTCCTATTAAGTGTTATTTCTGTGCTGATGTATCTTAAAACTTTGTTTGAGTTTTGTTCCAAAATGAAACTAAATGACTGAACGCTGTTTTACTAGATTTTACAGATACTGAAAAAGTTAAAAACAATTCATCATTTTTTCTTATGCACGTGACGAATCTTCACATGTCGAGTTTCTCTTCTGTCTTTTCATGTTTTTATTGTCGTACGGTTCACAGTTTATGATCTCACATGACGACCTTCGCCTGGAGTCACGCCATCAGCAAGATCTGCATCTGCCGCAAAAAAAGTGAAGTTAGTAAAAGTTAAAGTTAAAAATTAAGGTTATTAAAACTCAAACTGCCCGGGTCTCGTTCCACCTCGTCACTGCAGACAGATACCTGGGATCTTGTGAAAGAAGAGATTCTGACTGAATAAAACAACAAGAATAGACTTTGATGAGAGACAGTTGCTCCCAAACTAGGTCAAGGAACCTCCAGGGGGTCCCTGAGGGGTTTCCAGGGGTCCCCAGCAAAATGAGCATTTGGTTTGATTTCAGTATTATTCCATTTGCTATTAAACTCTTATCAGTTTCCTGAGGAACCTTTAGATGTGCATGCAGTGATTCCAGTGTCTTTGCGCTTTATTTTGGTCTTTGTTTTTAAGCCCCAGAGTTTCTTTCTTGCACACTTTCTTTTTCAATTCTCGTTTTTCTCTTTTTTTCTACCATTTTTATCATTCATGTCAACCCAGAACCTGGTAGCCTAAGAGCTGACTGGTTCACACACTGACCCAAAGTGGCCACGAAGTCTCAATCTAATGATGTAATTTTGGATTTTCTTTTTCTTATTTGAACTGGTTGCTGATTAGTGTTTCGTGACCTTGGACCCTTGAAACCTGTTAAAACCACATTGGAGATTTTCAAGGTTTTACATCATTAGAGATATTTGTATTTGTGTTGTTTTCAGGCTAAATACTGACCTCAGTACAGTGTGAAAGTCTACACTGTAATAAAAAGGATCCAGAGTCCACCAGGAGCCACACAGACTGATCCAGGATCTGTTGCGCTGGCTGAGTTTTCCAGCTCTAGGATCAGACCTGGTAGATCCTCCTTCTAACTGCAGCTTCGTCAAGTTAGACAGAGTTAGACAGCACATGACCGGAATGACGGTGATTCTGCCTTCAAAATAAAAGTACAATCTCACGTTTGAAAAAAGTAACTGGATGTTCAGACAAACAAAATAATTTAGTGCTAGTAGAGATTCTTCAGGGTTTGTCTGTTGTAGGTTTTGAGATGAGTGCAGATGAGAGGAAAGTGGAGGGGGGCCCTGAGTCACCCATAATCCCTAGCGGCACCCCTGCTCACTGACCTCCTGGTTTCGTTCGCACGATGACCTTGATGTCAACAGTGATGATGGGTAGGTAGGGACTTTATTAATCCCCGGGGGGAAATTCCTTCATTACAGCAGCCAAGACACAGAATAACACTAAGAATAGAACAATAGGAATAATAAAAATAAAGAATAAAAAATATAAAAAACTTTACAAAAGTACAAAAATATGCAAATGCGCAGCGCAAAACAATTTTAATGTGAAAAAGTCCCAGGGTGCAAAAAAAAAAGGGAATTGTGCAAAAAGTGAGAATGTGCAGTTGTAGTTCTAGGTGTGTGTGTGTGTGTGTGTCCTCTGTACTCAGTCTCCTGACAAGGGTGAACAGGAAGGGAGCCAGGACGGTCCCCTGGGGGACCCCTGCATTACTGACTACCAGATCTGACACACAGCCCTGCAGCCTCACATACTGTGGTCTGCCAGTCAGGTAGTCTATAATCCAGGTCACCAAGGGGCATGGTGGCAAGCCAAGCAAACTTATTGTGTTTACTGTATTCTTCTTTAAATATATTCTTTTATTTTGAAGCTTATGTTTTTATTATTTATTGGAGAGAGAGGAACGAGCAGCCTCGGTTGGTTTTGAATCCAAGATGTTGCAGATACGTATGGTGTGTATTCCGCCAAACGAGCCACCAGGACGCTCACTTTGTATTACTATGGAACGTGATGTTGTCCACGTTTTATTTTGAAAGCTAGAACAGGAAGTCTTGTGTGTTACTCCCTCTAGCTTGACTGGCTCCCACATAAAGCGGGATCAGCTGATGGGAACTGAGTCACCACTTCCCGGACAACATGTAACTCCTGGCATCGAAAACACAGAATTCATTTCATCTGGTTTCACCGAAGATTGTTCAGCAGCTCCGTTTTCACCCGCCGGGCCAAGGTAGGATCACCGACCGGGCAACGACACCACGAGACTAGACTACCGGAAAGTTTCCTTCAGCCGACTGTTCGGTTAGAAGCTTCTCTCTTTGTTTTGAGATCTCCTGGTGATCAATTAGTTGGTTTTCATCGAAGATATTAACTTTTCATCTGATCATTAATTTGTCATCATGATAATTCAGTCAGAGCCTGAAAAGAGAGAGATGAATTATTCTGGTTGTAATAAAAATAAAACTTTATTTGTTTTATGTTTTGCAAACATTGAAACCATTTATATTTATATATATTTATATATATATTTATTGATATTTTCTCATGGTACCTGTGCACTCCTCCATAATGCTGTCATCCTTAATACCTTTCTCCTTATCATGTTCTAGTGTTATTAGATATATAATAACATCATATTGTTATTGATAGTCTATTGTTCTATATGAGGTGATTCATGTCGTAGTAAGTTGTTGTTACAGGAGGATTGGGTCTGTTAAGAGAGTAAAAGCCTCCATTAACTAAAAATAGAATTGATTTTTGATTCTATTGGTGGTTATTTGATCACTGACCTGAGGTCAGAGTTCACCCTCCTTTTGAGTTACCACTACATCACTGTATGGTAGTATAGGGAATGTATACCTAAAGGTTTGGTGTTTGTTTTGATTATACTAAAACTGATAGATGTTGTTAACACATCTGATGAGCACACTAGCTAACGTAGCTAGAATGATCATGGACGACTGAGAAGGTCTGCAGGGATTCATCCTCCTTCCTGTCTCTCCAGGACAGACTCTCCTCTACAACCTCTGTGTGAATCCATGGAGGGAGTTTGAGCTCCTCCCCCTCCTCCCCCTGCTGACTGACCCACAAGTGAGAAGGGAGTGTAAAACACAAAATTGAAAATGTCCGTGGGGGGTAGAAGTTCCTCCCCCGTCCTCCTGTCTCCTGGGGCGGTACCGGCACTGCAGACCAACCCAGCCGACGTCCCGGCCATGGAGATCAAGCTGGGAGCGCTGGTGGTGCTGCTGTCCACCACGCTGCTGTTCGGCTTCACCCCCCTCTGCATCGTCCGGGGGGGGAGGGCGGTGCAGCGTAGACCCAGGTAAGGCTCCAGGGTTACACCAGGGTCTGGAATGTGATGCTCTCCACAGACTGGAGCTTTCTCAGAGGCTGAAATAACCTCATTGGTTGAGTCAAACCTCAGTGGGCGGGGCCAAATAAACAGTTTTTCTGGCTAAGTAACATTAGTGAAAAGGGAGCTAGCCTTGGTAGGTCAGCAGGGCTAACTAGCTAACCTAGATAGTATGGCTAGACTGTATTATTTCAGTTAGCATTGGAGCGCTAGGCTTCATAAGATTAGCTAGCTCCTCTCTTACCTCTTGTCTTTCTCACTGGGCTTCATGCCGCGTTCATGCGATGTTGTAATGACGGTTATTTCCACCTTCCCACTGGGAAAACCCGTTCACCACAGGTCCCTAGTGGTAATTACAAGTAGGTGAATTATTGGGATTTATTTATAGACCTCCATCTATCATCGATCCCACTTGACCTTCCGAATTGCGGAAGTAAAAACAAAATGTCAACAAACGCAGGAAAAAAATGCAGCAAAGATGCAGCCATGTCGGTGATTGATAAGAAAAATTATTACTATTAATCACAACCACCGTGGTGTGTAATATATATATATATATATATATATATATATATATATAGCTAGTACTTGGTAGTAATGTATCTTTCAATGATGAAAAGCAACAACACAAACATTGACCAGTTAAACGCGTGAACATTTCCAAGTTGTAGTAACGACATGAGATTTGGTTCTTCTGCTTTTTCCCATATCGCATGAACATCAATCTAACGTTACTTAGCCAGAAAAAGTGTCTCTTTGGCTCCGCCCACTGATGTTTATCTCAGCCAATGAGATTATTTCTGCCTCAGAGGGCTGTTGGTACTGTTGATCCATGCTGTGTTGGTTGTGCAGAGTTGCGCCACAGGCTGCTGGGTCTGATCAGCTGTTTTGCCGGAGGAGTTTTCCTGGCAACCTGCCTGCTGGACCTGCTGCCCGACTACCTGGACGGCATCAACCAGGCCTTCAGCAGCCTGGGAGTCACGGTAAAAAAACAGTTTAATGTTTTCTGGGCAGGTGCATGGTGCTCCCAGTGGAACCAGTAGGAGACTGTGGTCGTACTGGTCAGAATGTGAAGCAGGCTGGAGCTCTGTAGCAGCCCAACCAACATTAGTTGGATCAGCAGTTTAAATCCCAGCTCACCAAACCAGTGACCGCTCCAGTATTCCCAGTATGATTATTGATCAGAATAATACTGAAACCCTTTGAGACTTTAATCTCTCGGCTCCAGTTGAAGACTTCAGGTTTGGATCTGGACCAGTAGAGAGAAGCAGGTAGTTCATCACACTTTCTTCTCCAGAGCGACTTCCTGTTCCCAGATCAGCAACATCACAAACAACCGATAGTAAGGAGGTCAGAGGTCAGAGGTCACAGCAGATATTCCTGTAATCAGGGGCGTAAATATAGACAGTGCAGGCAGTGCGGTTGCACTGGGGCCCGTGGGGTGGGGGGGCCGTGGAGTTGGGGGGGGTGGGGGGGCCGATGGGGGGGCCGATGGGTGGGGGGGGGGGTTGGGGGAGAGAGAGAGGGCCCTCCAACAGTGTGTTGGTGGAGAACGGCCCTCAGAACAACAACTGTGTTCAAAAAGAACTCACATTAAGTTAAAAACAGCCATTTGCTATATAAGCCCTCGATAACAAAATGATACATAAACTATGAAAACTATAAATAAACCATAAAAAAACTATTCAATTAAATTCATCATTTCTTATTTTCTTTGGTATTTTTGTCATATAAAGATATGCAATGATGATTGCTGGGTAATATGTTTGTGTGTAAATTAATTACAGATTACTCCTCCAGTTTGTGGAATTAAATCACCTCAATGGAAGATTCTTTTACTTTAAGTTGTTCAGACTCCTCGATCCGACGCCTCGTCTTACTGCAGCGTGGTTGGAAACCGTCTTCCCTCATCAACTGGGAATTTGGTTCTTTCCTTTCGTTACCATTGACACCACATGCTGCTCCCTCCGGTCTGCAGGTTTTTATCTAGTCCTACTTGTTTCATATCTATTGATCCATGTCAGTAATCCATACCTCCAGCTGTCTAGTGTGTTTATCTAACAACACTATCATTTAGATATTCTACTTTTAGTTTATCATTTTTAGTGCCCATTTTCTATTCTAGGGAGGAAGGAAGGGAGAGAGAGGAGGGAGCTGGTGACTGGGAGGAGGCTGCTGGGAAAACCTGGTGTGTGTGTGTGGAGGGGGGGGGGGGGCGTTGGCTAACGGGAATAGCTCTGATTCTCATAACAACTATTGAATTAACCCCCTGCTGCTTCAACGGACAAACATAAGACTGGAGTCCCATGTGGCTAGTAGTCCCATGTTAACAGTAACTAAACTAGCCTGCTGGCTAGTTAGCTAGCTACCAGTTAGTTCAGGTGAACTAGCTGACTCTTCTCCAGCTCCAACTCAGAGTGTTTTGGAGTAGAGACTAGGGCTAAAGACAAGACAGTTTACTGAGTCACAGTAACCTACATTTGGAGACAAATCTACCCGATCACACTGATCACTTTTTTTTGGTCTTTTATGGAGAGAGAGATAGTGAGGAAGGTATGGGAGAGAGAGGGGAGGACATGCAGCAAATGACCGAGGGCCGGATTCGAACCCTGGTCGGCTGCGGGAAGGACTGAGCCTTATGGTACACGCTCTACGCGGCACACCACAACAACCTGGTTCAGACGGTCAACTGGTTCTACTGGTTCTGGTAGATTTATGCTTTATTATCTAGCTAGCTAGAAGTTAGCTGTGGCTAATAGGAGACTTGTGACGCCACTGTAAAGCCTCTATAGTCAGCAGGCAGACCGTCCTTCAACCAGAGGGTTCAAACCCACCCTGCTGACACTGAATCCCTACCAGGTCTGGTTCTGTAGCTGACCGTGACCTCTGACCTCCCTTCATATTATTGGTATGAAGTCAACTTAGTCATATAAAATCTAACTAAAGTGACTCGTAGCTTCATGCACAAACAACTTGATCTGCCTCTGGGTGATTCAGGTTTCATCCTTATCTCTGTTGTTCTTCTGTACATCTGGTGGTTTTATTACTCAGCTGCTTTGGCTTCCTGCCGGGAGATGGTGACGGTAGATAATTTACACGTACAGACACATCGCTTGGTGTGAAGAGTTAACGCTGCTCGGTAACGGCTGTAGAACAATCAGACCGTTGTTGAGAAAATGGGTTTATTCTCTGTTGGTCTTTATGTGTCAGTTCTGTCCGGGTACGATTTCCTTGTGCAGGATTGGCTTACGGCACAAAGGAAGTGCCTCAACCAAAACAGGAAGTACCTCACCCAAAACAGGAAGAGGACTTATTTTATTTAATTTTTTTAAATATTGTTTTGTATTTCTTCTATTTGTCTGACTGCTGATTGGCTGCACTATTACTGCTGTATAAAGTAATATGACATCATTTTAGTCTCTCATAGGAACAATCTTCTGCCTGAAGTCGTTCATGGTTTAGTTGTTAACCTGGACTGAACTTGTTCTGCCTCCTTGCAGCTCCAGTTCCCTCTGCCAGAGTTCATCATGGCCATGGGCTTCTTCCTGGTCCTGGTCCTGGAGCAGATCATCCTGGCCGTCAAGGACCAATCGTCTTTCCCCACGGAGGAACGGCGCGCTCTACTGGTGGACTCCAGTATCCAATCCAATGACAGGAGCGGGCGGCGACACTCCCACCACCAGGGGTCGCAGGAGTCCGACGGCGGTCACTTCCACGTGGATTTCAGCTCCCACTCCGCCCTGCGGGCCTTCATCCTGGTCTTCTCCCTGTCGTTGCACTCGGTGTTCGAGGGCCTGGCCGTGGGGCTCCTGGAGGACGGGAAGCAGGTCCTGGAGATCTGCTTGGCGCTGATGATCCACAAGAGCATCATCTCCTTCAGCCTGGCCCTCAAGCTGGCCCAGGGCCGTCTGAGGCGGCCGGTGGTGGCCGGCTGCTTGCTGCTGTTCGCCGCCATGTCTCCGCTGGGCATCGGCCTGGGCATCGCCCTCACCGAGACCAAGGCCTCCCCGCAGCACCAGCTGGCTCGGTCCACGCTGGAGGGGCTGGCGGCGGGAACCTTCATCTACATCACCTTCATGGAGATCCTGCCCCACGAGCTCAGCAACACCAAGAACCGCATCCCCAAGGTGGCCATGCTGCTGCTCGGCTTCGCTGTGGTCACGGCCGTGCTGTTCATCAAACTGTAGCGTGATCGGAGAGCCTCGTTACCGAAAGATCGCAGGTTCAATCCCACAGCAGCGTGTCCATCAACAGCTCTGGATCAGAGCGAATGCCGAACATCTCGATGCTAAATGTCCGAGTGGTTACACAGCGTTCCTCCACAGGTCTCTAATACATACGACTGCTCCCAGCCGCCTCACTTATCTGTTTGTTGCTGTGAAGAATAATGTTCATCTGCAGAGTGACGTGGCAGATAGTAGAGACCAAATCAGGAAATGAAGGTCTGCAGTACTGAGCCTGTGTAGGAGCGCTGCCCCCGTCCGTCTGGCTGACAGTGTGATCTTCTTCAGGCCTCCAACAGAAAGCACATTGTGTCCTGTGGAACGGGAAGAACTGATGCTGAAGAGAAGCCTTTCATTTCCTACGCTCTGAATGCAACGCTGTGTCGACCCAACACAACAGGCTGCTTGTTGTTCAGATATTAGAATGAGGAAGAATTTACTACCGGGCTTGAAACTTAAACGTATTAAGTATTTTAAGCAACGGCACTTTGAAATGTATTTTTGTAATTGTGACACCAAAGTGGTTTGACCCAAAGTAATTTGAAGCACTGTTTTATTGAGCTAGTTGAATGTACATAATACACAGTTTATTTTGTATCGTGACGATGCGGCTACGACGGGAAAAATGACCTTCGCTGCATGAAATGTAGATTCGCTTTTTTCAAATCATAATGTGAGTGGTTCTGAATTTGCTGGTTACAGATTTCAAGTGTTGAAAGGTTTTTGGTTTGCAGAATTAAAATTGCAAACTGATCACCGGCTGTTTCACCTGACGGCTTAAATGTCATCTCAAATAATGTTTCTGAAATTAATGTGTGGGTTAGCTCAACGTCCCCACTAGTTTATTATTATTATTATTATTATTATTATTATTATCAAACGTTTGGACTCAAAGTACATCTTGATTCTTTCATCCCAACTTTAAAATGTTCAGGTACTTGAGAAGATGTGTGTTTGTGATGTTTTCTTTTCTCTTCATTCTTTTAAGATACAAAACTTTTAGTCTTTTTTTTTTTTTTTTTATCCCGTAGAAATTAATGGTGGAGAATCAATAGTGACACCTGGTGGTCAAATTGTAAACACTTAATTATTTTTTTTTTTAACTTTGTAATCGATGAATTCAGCTCGGATTTGGGTCAAACTGTATCACACAAAGATTGACAATATAAAACAAAACATTTCACATTTAATTTCATTGCAAAGAATAAAAGGGTGATGTCAAGACCATAAAAAGTTCTGAAAACTAATTATTTAGAAGTGAGTTCATCGGGCTCCTCTCTGCCTTGTTTACGTCAGCCATGACTTTGACTTCGCTTATTAGGTTTATTCTGGAGTACAGTAGATTTAAGAGCCATACAGGTTTTTTTTACCGAGCCCGAGTCTTCCTCTACTTTTTGAATCGTCGGCTTCACTGCTTTCGAGCTGAAACAAGAAAACACAAACACATTTTCTACAGGAAATGGATTTTTGTATTTATCATTACCGTATTATCATTTGGGGTCGCAGGGTGGCCTGGAGGTCAGACCGACCGTCCTGCTGCTGGTTTGGACCCCTGTGACGGCAAGCTTCTGCCCTGCTGAAGTGTCCTTGAGCAAGACACCGACTTGATCCCGAAGCTTTCCACTTCTCCTTTCCTCCCTCCCTCACCACCACTCCTTTCCTACCAGGAAGGAACCAGGAGACGAGGAGAGCATCATCAGAAAATGGACGTCTGCTATTGAAGACAGGCCACACACTTTCTCCACTAAATTCACTCTTCGAGTTTGTAATTCTGTTTTACAGTACCCGAATATCGCCAGCAGGAGGGGCGCTGCCACTTTCTCCGGCCAGAGGAAAGCCGAAGATCGTCTCTATTTTAACTCTGTCACTCAATAGCTTTAAAATAAAATGAGTACACCTGCTGGTCTGTACAATTGGTCGTTCACGCCTCACGCATGCGCTCTGTTACTATTTTGCCTCAGACAGAAGTTGTTACCATAGCGACCGATCTGGTACAGATCTGAAACACAAACGACTCCACATGAAAATGTGGTTTTATCTCCAACTAGCTCCAATTGAATTTAGTCCAAATAAATCAAAAATGTTTTAACGGGTCCTCTATGACAATGTAAACCACATCTCGCTACGTTTAAATAACGCAAATACATTGACAGCACTCTGGGTGACGTTTGTGGTTCCCGGAAGTAGCAGCAGAGTGAGAGCTCTCACTTTTTTCTCTCCTCTAGTAAAATCATTCCACTACGTCAAGTCGTCCTGTCCGCTCGGTGAAGATGTCTGCGACGGGTGCAGGCGGCTGTGGACCCGGACCCACTTCGGGCACCGGGTCCGGGCCTTCCAACCCCCGAAAGTTTAGCGAGAAGATAGCGCTCCATACCCAGCGGCAAGCCGAGGAGACAGCCGCCTTCCAGGAGGTTATGATGGACATCACTTCTACCAGGGTAAGTCTCAGACGGAGGCAGGAGGAGGAGGAGAGCTGCCCGGAGGAAGAGAGGCCTTGCCTGGGCTTGTCAAGGCTCCAAGATAACGTTAACAACCGCTCCTACCTGGCGCTCTGGTTAGACCTTGGTGCGCTTATAATAGCAACAGGACCCCCGGCAAAGTGTCTACTGTTGTTGGCTGTCTAGTGCTATCAAAAATGCTGTTTGGTTGTTGTCCATTTCCGATACGTCGTTAGCGCAGCTAGCTAGCTAGCGTTAGCTGGAAGGGCTAACTTGGCTTGTTTACTATGTTACGTTAACGTCGCTGTCACCCTGTTATCTCCGACACGTTCCGCTTCACTCGTGTGGAGAGAAAGTCACACCACACTCCATTCAGAAATCCGTGAATGTAAAGTGGCCTTGCTTATCGGTAAACGTACACGTCTGGTAGAACATGACTTAGGACCTCTTTCAGATCATTAGGATCCTCTGGTGGATTCGGCATTGAGGTGATCCACCAAGAAGCACTTTGGTGAAATAAAAGAGCAACTTTTAGAATCGGTTCACACCGCTCGCTGACGTTACCGCCCACCACCTTTATTTTACCGTCAGAAGGCTGTGAACAGGCGAGCTTGCTGCTGGGTGTGTTGGTCTGTGGCGTTTTGAAGAGCAACGATGCGTCAAACGTTTTAAGTCGCGTTCTACCAAGCGTGTTTTCTTACGCAAGGAAATATTACATGGGCAGATTTTTAAACGGAGTTTGACGTGACGTTCTTTACGTACAGTAGAAACGGGCAGTTACGTTAACTTCAATCAGTTAGTCACCAACGTAAACGTTAGGTATTCAGCGTTTGTCTGTAGTAAAGTTAAACTGAGCCAAATGCTTACGTTGTTTCTTAGTTGTTTTAGCTATTTGGCTAAGTCAGCTAGCGTTAGCTCAAGTCAGTGGTTCCCAAACTGGAGCCCAGGGACCAGCAGGGGTCCTGGAGGGGTTCAGCAGGGGTCCAGTGGGGTCCTCGAGAATAAGGAATAGCCTCATTCACTAGAAGTTAACGCAAGGAGAGAATGTAGAAGAATGATTTGTGACAGACAGCCACTCTCAGGACTAAACCTTCTCAAAAGGGAGTCTGATCTAAAGTGTATCTGGATGTCTTTGAGGTTTTGGAAAACTGGCTTCACGTGATCATTAGTTGAAATGCTAGTTAGGTGTAACTCACAACACTAAGCAGGAAAGTGTCCAACTCTGTTACCTAGTTGACTCACTGCTGCAGCCGGCTCTTACTAACTACTGGAGTTAACCTCAACCAGTCAGCTGCCAACACACCGGCTGCAGGATGCCCCCGTCTAATGTCAAAGTGTTATCAGAGTACCAGTAGTCTACTTTACAGCCTGTCGTTTAGTCCTCGCTTTGACTGAATCTAACCATCACTTAGATAGTGGAGCCTCAGACCCGCCTCATGAAACTGTTCATTTAGTCCTTTAATATGGATTCCACAGCAGGGCCTGCCTGGTTCTCCCATGTTGAGCTTTTGCAAGAAGTTGTTCCACTAGTGTGAGTTGCGTCAAAGTCCTGACAGCTGTGATGTCCGTGAAGGACGGCCAGCACTGTGGAGGCGTCGCCTCAGTTAATGACAGACGGAGAGGATGGAGACGAGCAGAGCAGGAAGGAGGGACGTCGGCCTGCTGCTAATGGAGAGGTTGGCACAGGACTCGGCGCTCGGTGCCATCGCTGGATCTGTCACACACACACACACACACACACACACACACACACACACACACACACACACAGATACCCCCCTGTCCAGTCATGGCTCTTGTCTCTTTGGGGAATTCCTTTGGTTGTTCCCTTTGTGCCCCCCACCCCACCACACACACACACACACACACACTTCACTGCAGGAGTGCGTGGGTGGTCCAATCAGCTAATAGCAACAGGGTAATGGAACATCGTGTGTGTGTGTGTGTGTGAGACAGAGAGAATGAGTGTGTGCTAGTCTGTTAGCGTGGTGAGCTGGGATTTAAACCGCTAGCACTCAAGTCTGTTGTCCGGCTGCTAGCTTACAGAACGGGTTGCTGGACACTGAACAACAGGAAGTAGAGTTTTTAAAACCTTTATTTAGCTCCACCCTGCTGCACAATCACACTGGGAGCTGACCAGTACAACCACAGTCTTCTACTGGTGACCACTGAGCAGCTCCACTGGACCAGTTGGTGTGTTCAGGTGATGTGCCGGGTGCAGGAATTAGAACCAGCAGCCCTCCAGTCGCCGGCCTGTTGACCCTCTAGACTAGCGCCGTCCGTCGTGAAGCTGCTGTGACGGCGTGATGCGCTCTGAGCTGCTGGTCACCTTTAAGTGTGGTGTTATTGTGCTGTGGGTGTTATTCAGCATGCAGCGTGCCTATTAGCACCGTTTAGAGCCGACCGGCGCGGTGGTGGTTGCTAGGTTCGTCCTGCTCACCGTGCTTTTGGTTTCTTTTGCGGTGAGATGTTTTCAGAATGTGTTTCGGGGATTCTCTATCTCAGCTGCATGATTTGTTCATCCTTTGTTTCCCTTTTTGCCTTTTAGCATGTATAGATGCAAGTGAGCTACATCAGCTCGTGTTAACGTTAGCGTTAGCGTTGGTGCATTTCCTGCTAAGAAGTTAAATATTTCTTGCAATGAGAGTCTGGACAAGATGAGTTAAATTTCAGTTTTGAAAGTTGATTATGAAACTCCATCAGTGATTCAGCTGCATGTCAAAACGACGGCTCTGCACTTTCTCTTGGTCCTTTCAGAACATGTCCTCCATAGTCAAAGCTCATTTCTCCTTTAAGAGAATGATTAAACCTGAGACCGACTGAGGCTTAACCTGGTCACCAGTCTATACCTTGGGAATGATTCTCCTCGCTGGACAATGATTATTATTATTATTATTATTATTAGTTCAGACTGGTCTGTTGTGATGGATGTAAGGCCTCATGGTTCAAATTGACCTGTCGAGTTTCTTTATGAAGACACTTAACAAACAGGAAGTGTTTTTACAAAGAACCAAGGGCACAAATACCGATAGAAAACAAGGATAAAACAGGAGATAGAACAAGTACATCACAAACTCCAAGAAACTGTGTGTGTGTGTGTGTGTGTGTGTGTGTGTGTGTGTGTGTGTGTGTGTGTGTGTGTGTGTGTGTGTGTGTGTGTAACATTATATTAATAGATTTGCTAACCTCAACAGTTTTTCAATTCATTTCAAATCTTTGTTCTGTGAAGGAAATCTGGTTCACAGCAGGTTTAAAATAAACCACAGAACACTAAATCACCGCAGCACGGTGTACCATGCAGCACGGTGTACCATGCAGCACGGTGTACCATACAGCACGGTGTACCATGCAGCACGGTGTACCATGCAGCACGGTGTACCATACAGCACGGTGTACCATGCAGCACGGTGTACCATGCAGCACGGTGTACCATGCAGCACGGTGTACCATGCAGCACGGTGTACCATGCAGCACGGTGTACCATACAGCACGGTGTACCATACAGCACGGTGTACCATACAGCACGGTGTACATACAGCACGGTGTACCATGCAGCACGGTGTACCATACAGCACGGTGTACCATGCAGCACGGTGTACCATACAGCACGGTGTACCATGCAGCACGGTGTACCATGCAGCACGGTGTACATACAGCACGGTGTACATACAGCACGGTGTACCATACAGCACGGTGTACATACAGCACGGTGTACATACAGCACGGTGTACCATACAGACTGACACCACCAGAGAGGAGGTCAGAGGTCGGCTACAGAGCAGCAGCCCTGGAGCTGGTAGGGATTCAGTGTCTTGCTCAAGGACACTTCAGCAGGGCGGATGCTTGTTGAAACCCAGGTTCTCTGTCTCTCTGCCCAAAGGCTGCTTCCCTCCGGTGTTGAACCAGAAACCTGAACATGATGCCCATCCCATAATGCACCAGCCACTTTCATTATTTCCATTTATTAGAATACAAAAGGACTCCAGATGATGGTTGGAGACCCGGAGAGTAGACGTACGTCATGATCACACTAACAGCTGGTTGAGTTCTGTTGTTATCTCCTATCTTCTATCAGTGGTGCTGGTGCTGAATGCTGAGTATTGTCAGGGTGCTGTGACCGCTGACCCTTGACCTCCTTATGATTGGTGTCTTGTAATGTTGACCTCATTCTCTGGGTAAGAGGGACAATGTAAAACCTAAAGGATGGTTCCAGAGGAAGCTCCTTTTCTCTCATTGCTTCACCGCTTGGCGGCGTTGCCAAATCCACTGATGATGAAAGGCTGGAGGACCTGAAGACCTTTTCTCTGCTGCTACGCCAGCTGTCTGCCAGAGTTGATGGAGTGCATGCTGGGAGTTCTCTGTGCAGGACTCCGGTCTTCCAGTGTGCCTTGCCTTGCCAAAGGCACTCGGACCTCGGCCACCGCCAGCCAAGTTACAGTGGACGGCGTGGTTAGCGCTTGGCAGGCTGGGTAATGTCAAGAGGATACAACGCCATGTTGAGACTGGTGACTGCAGTGAATTGATAGAAACTATAAAGTGGAGCTTTAGTTTAGTTAGTTTTAGTTTGTCACATCATTATTGATTAGGGGGAATTGAGCAAGAAACTGATACCCGTACTGTACGGCGTGGTGAAGTAACTGGTAATAGCATGGCAACACACTGAACC
This sequence comes from Hoplostethus atlanticus, assembly GCA_034670405.1. Lineage (NCBI taxonomy): Eukaryota > Metazoa > Chordata > Actinopteri > Trachichthyiformes > Trachichthyidae > Hoplostethus > Hoplostethus atlanticus. The sequence continues at coordinate 769,075 of JAXDDX010000066.1, read as the reverse complement.
CTGCTTGTTGGTCAGGGGTGTGAATGTGTCGTGTTACTGCAGTATATTAACACTGACTGTCCAAGCTCACGGAGGAAGTCACTTTGATCCAGGTCTTGTTTTTGTTTTCAATCCAAACATTTGAGATTTGCTGGCGCTGCTTGAGCAGACGTAATTTGGCCAAGTGAGGCCTCCGTACACGGCTTGACTCAAATGGGTTTTGAAGGGTGATGCCAGACTGCAGCTGCTGCTGCTGATGATGATCACTCCTGCAACAAATATGTAATCAATCAGTTCTCATCATGTCCATCTTATCTGGAGGTGGATGGTACTGACTGGACCAGATCACATTTTTAATAAAAGGCCGATATATTTCAGTTTAACACAGTTTAACACGCAGTATTGATTATAAATAGGGAAAAATAGCATGCTGTGTATTTGTGCTTTTCCCACGCAGCTGTAGATGGTTCAGTGGTGGTGACTGCTTCTCTCTCTCTCTCTCTCTCTCTCTCTCTCTCTCTCTGTCTGTCTGTCTGTCTGTCTGTCTCTCTGTCTGTCTCTCTGTCTGTCTCTCTGTCTCTCTCTCTCTCTCTCTCTCTCTCTCTCTCTCTCTCTCTCTCTCTCTCTCTCTCTCTCCTCTGATCAGCTCCAGGCCCAGAAGCTCCTCCTGGCCAGGAACCAGGGTCCGTACTACAGCGGCTCCCTGCCCAACGTCAACCAGATCGGCAGGAGTCCTCAGGACTTCCAGGTGACCGACTCCACTCTGGTCCTCTCACCTCCTCTTTACTTTACTGACTGTTTTTATTTTAATGTACTCATTATTTTATCAAGTGCTACTACTAATGCTATAGTACTACTACTACCACTACTACTACTACTACTACTACTACTACTGTGACTGTTGGTGCTGCTGTCTCCTTTGAGTCATTAATTAAGTCAGACTGACTCATTTTGTAATGGAAGTTTTTAATCAACATCATCTCTTCTCTCTTCCACGCCCATTCTGTCAATATCACTGCTGATTCTCTCTCTCTCTCTCTCTCTCTCTCTCTCTCTCTCTCTGTCCCTCTCTCCCTCTCTCTCTCTCTCTCTCTGTCCCTCTCTCCCTCTCTCTGTCTCTCTCTCCCTCCCTCTCTCTCTCTCTCTCTCTCTGTCTCTCTCTATCTCTCTGTCCCTCTCTCTCTCTCCCTCTCTCTCTGTCTCTGTCTCCCTCTCTCTCTCCCTCCCTCTGTCCTGCAGTAAGGAGTCCTAGTTGTAAGTAAGGTTTCTTGCCACGCTGCTGCCCATAGAAATCACAGAGCAAACTAATTCTGTTTCGCAATTTCTCTCTTTTTCTATTGTGAACTCTAAGAGGCAGAGTAGTGGTGTAAGAGTACCATGTAAAAATCAAACTAACCCCTTATGTCTCCCTCCCTCCCTCCCTCCCTCCCTCCCTCAGGGCTCCTTCCCCTCCACGCTGGAGTCCAGTCGGTCGACTCGGCATCATGGTCTGGTGGAGCGAGTCCAGAGAGACCGCCGCTTCATCTCGCCGGTCCGACCGTACCGCAACCGACAAGTATCCTTCAGCTCTTCTGCTTGAACAGGTTGGAGTAGTGCAACTAGTAATCCATTATTGTTTACCCCCCCCCGGCTTGTCTCTCCGTCACAGGAGAGCTAAATGGCTAGAAGGTAATCCAATGTCTCTGTGGGGCTTTTTAAGTCACATTTCACCACAGAGTACTCCAATTACATGTAATCTATTACTCTCCCACCCCAAAGCCATCCATTTGTTGCTGTTGTTGCCTTGACCAGTCGTCTCCTCAGGTGGACAGCTCTCCATATAACTCGGCCTACCTGTCCCCGCCCCCCGACCCCAGCTGGAGAAGGTAATGGTCAGGACCCCCCTTGGCGGTCTCCTCGGAGACCCGGCTGTCCGCGGGGATGCCTGTTTGTTATTTCCAAAGCATCTTGTTTGATTCTTCCTGGCTCCCGCTGCACCACCTTTCTGAAGCCTTTGTGACGCCTGTGACAAGAGGAGAGGACATAAAAATTCTACAAAACAGAAATTTTAAAAAAAAACAACTGGTCTCACCTCAAAAAAATAGAATATGAGAAAAAAATAGAGTGAGAAAAACTAACTTGGACAACAAATCAACTTGGTATCTTAAATCCACATATGGTCAAATTGTTTCCTCAATTTGACTTGGCGAAAGATCTCATGGAAATGATTTTTACGTGATGTCATATTTTAGTTATTTCCAGCGTCTCCACAGGTCCTTAAAAGTCTTAAGATAAATGGTCTAAATTTATGGCATTAAAGTGTCCAGAGGTCTGAGAGGATTTATTTTTCCACCATGTGACACCAGGTTCCCTCTTAGATGAATCAGAACAGGTTAGTAGTCCAACCTGCATCCTGTCTGATTTACTAAACACTGTTGGACTTCTTGTTCCTTACCAGTTAATTTCCTGGTGTCCTTTTTGTTATTCTGCACATTTATAGTTTCACAACTTTCATTTGCTATCTTCAATCAGAAATAATCTGGTTTTGACAGCTTTGTTTCTATATCTTAATTGGTCTCAAATTGAATTCTGGCTAACTTTAAGGTCTTAAAAAGTCTTAAATGTGGCTTCAGAAACCTGCAGAAACACTGTATTTGGTACTATTTCACCTTTATTTAACCAGGTAATCTCATAGACATTTGAAATCTGATTCAAGGAAGACCTGTCCAAGAAAGCAGCACAGAGACAAGAAACATACAAGATCGTAGGAAAGGTCAGCATGGTGGTTTATTGAGACTCTCCTTCAACTGGAGGACCGAGGTTCACCCCCCCCCCTTCAGCTCCAGGCTGACTCAAATTCAAATCAAAATCACATACGAGGTACGAAGGCTTCACAAAGGTTTTCATTCGATTTCCAGTTTTTTGTTCATTTGGCTGTCTGGCATATACTAACCTCTGGAGGACTAGCAGGATGACTAGTTGACTTTAGCCTTTGGAGGACTAGCAGGATGACTAGTTGACTTTAACCTCTGGAGGACTAACAGGATGACTAGTTGACTGTAACCTCTGGAGGACTAGCAGGATGACTAGTTGACTTTAACCTCTGGAGGACTAGCAGGGTGACTAGTTGACTTTAGCCTCTGCAGGACTAACAGGATGACTAGTTGACTTTAACCTCTGGAGGACTAGCAGGGTGACTAGTTGACTTTAGCCTCTGCAGGACTAACAGGATGACTAGTTGACTGTAACCTCTGGAGGACTAGCAGGGTGACTAGTTGACTTTAGCCTCTGCAGGACTAGCAGGGTGACTAGCTGACTGTAACCTCTGGAGGACTAGCAGGGTGACTAGTTGACTTTAGCCTCTGCAGGACTAGCAGGGATGACTAGTTGACTTTAGCCTCTGGAGGACTAGCAGGATGACTAGTTGACTGTGAACCTCTGGAGGACTAGCAGGGTGACTAGTTGACTGTGACCTCTGGAGGACTAGCAGGGTGACTAGTTGACTTTAGCCTCTGCAGGACTAGCAGGATGACTAGTTGACTGTAACCTCTGGAGGACTAGCAGGATGACTAGTTGACTTTAATCTCTGGAGGACTAGCAGGATGACTAGTTGACTGTGACCTCTGGAGGACTAGCAGGGTGACTAGTTGACTGTACCTCTGGAGGACTAGCAGGGTGACTAGTTGACTGTAACCTCTGCAGGACTAGCAGGATGACTAGTTGACTGTAACCTCTGGAGGACTAGCAGGGTGACTAGTTGACTTTAATCTCTGGAGGACTAGCAGGATGACTAGTTGACTTTAGCCTCTGGAGGACTAGCAGGATGACTAGTTGACTGTGACCTCTGGAGGACTAGCAGGGTGACTAGTTGACTGTGACCTCTGGAGGACTAGCAGGGTGACTAGTTGACTGTAACCTCTGGAGGACTAGCAGGATGACTAGTTGACTTTAACCTCTGGAGGACTAGCAGGGTGACTAGTTGACTTTAGCCTCTGCAGGACTAACAGGATGACTAGCTGACTGTAACCTCTGGAGGACTAGCAGGGTGACTAGTTGACTTTAGCCTCTGCAGGACTAGCAGGATGACTAGTTGACTTTAGCCTCTGGAGGACTAGCAGGATGACTAGTTGACTGTGACCTCTGGAGGACTAGCAGGGTGACTAGTTGACTGTGACCTCTGGAGGACTAGCAGGGTGACTAGTTGACTTTAGCCTCTGCAGGACTAGCAGGATGACTAGTTGACTGTAACCTCTGGAGGACTAGCAGGATGACTAGTTGACTTTAATCTCTGGAGGACTAGCAGAATGACTAGTTGACTGTGACCTCTGGAGGACTAGCAGGGTGACTAGTTGACTGACCTCTGGAGGACTAGCAGGGTGACTAGTTGACTGTAACCTCTGCAGGACTAGCAGGATGACTAGTTGACTGTAACCTCTGGAGGACTAGCAGGGTGACTAGTTGACTTTAATCTCTGGAGGACTAGCAGGATGACTAGTTGACTGTAACCTCTGGAGGACTAGCAAGGTGACTAGTTGACTTTAGCCTCTGGAGGACTAGCAGGGTGACTAGTTGACTGTGACCTCTGGAGGACTAGCAGGGTGACTAGTTGACTTTAGCCTCTGCAGGACTAGCAGGATGACTAGTTGACTGTAACCTCTGGAGGACTAGCAGGGTGACTAGTTGACTTTAATCTCTGGAGGACTAGCAGGATGACTAGTTGACTTTAACCTCTGGAGGACTAGCAAGGTGACTAGTTGACTTTAGCCTCTGGACGACTAGCAGGATGACTAGTTGACCGTAACCTCTGGAGGACTAGCAAGGTGACTAGTTAACTTTATCCTCTGGAGGACTAGTAGGATGACTAGTTGACTTTAACCTCTGGAGGACTAGCAGGATGACTAGTTGACTGTAACCTCTGGAGGACTAACAGGATGACTAGTTGTCTAACCTCTGGAGGACTAGCAGGGTGACTAGTTGACTGTAACCTCTGGAGGACTAGCAGGATGACTAGTTGACTTTAATCTCGAGGACTAGCAGGATGACTAGTTGACTTTAACCTCTGGAGGTCTAGCAAGGTGACTAGTTGACTTTAGCCTCTGGAGGACTAGCAGGATGACTAGTTGACTGTAACCTCTGGAGGACTAGCAGGGTGACTAGTTGACTGTAACCTCTGGAAGACTAGCAGGGTGACTAGTTGACTGTAACCTCTGGAGGACTAGCAGGGTGACTAGTTGACTTTAACACACCTTCTCTTGGCTCTTTCTTCTGTTTGCTGCAACGACCCAGTGCTTTCCTTGTTGCCTGCCTTGCCTTCTGTCTGGTCTTCCTCTAACAAGTCAACAACAGAGAGAGAGATACTGGCCTCGGTCCAGCTTAGCGTTCAGAGAGAGGCCAGCAGCAGTGGCCTGGACACACTAACGTTTCCTCACCAGACGGTGTAACAGACGGCGCCTCCTCACATTATTCACCCATCCCCATACTGACACAAGCCTTATCCAGACCCCAAACAGTGACGTAAGAAAGAAAGCAAAAAGAAAGCGCAGAAGCCATAATTTTTCTTCTGTGAAGGCTGAAGGCTGCTGAGAATGGTCTTCATCAATCAGGTGAATGGAGACGGATGGTGTGTGTGTGTATCTGGCTGTGTCAGCAGAAGCCTTGTTGTGTGTGTGTGTGTGTGTGTGTGTGTGTGTGTGTGTACAAATGGCCTCATAAATACACAAGACTGCAGAGTCCAACAGTCAGCTGGACTGAGGGGTCGCTGGAATCAGACTGTCCCTGTTACGTAACCGACAGAGTAACTCACTAACTCACTGATTCAGGAGTTAGACACACAGCAGCTGCAACATTAGAAAGGTTGAATGGAAATGGCAGATTTTGTCGAAATTCTGCGAGTGTTTGAAGTCCTGCTGGGTTTAAATCCTGCCCTGGACCTTCACCCCCCCCCCCTCCGTCTCTACTTGAACTATCAAATAACAAAGGCAAATATCTGATAAATAGTGAGGTAAACCTATTGATCACATAAATGCTGATGGAGGTCAGACATGTGGTTCAGACTCACTGCAGTCGGCTGTTGACGTATAAATGATCTCATCAGGATGTAACGTGTTTCTGACCTGTCATGGTTGTGTGAACATCATTCGGTACATTAAAATGTCGTGTGTTGTTTCCGACATGTTCAAGGTGTTGTGGTTAGTTGGTGCATTACAATATTGACACTAAAGAACAACTCACCTGATACCAATCGATACCAATCAATTGTTCATTTTTCTTGTGGATGTTTTCTGACCTGCAGGAAGCCAAGCTGATGGAGTCCAAACACCAAACTTGAATTTAATCTTTTCGACAAAAAATAAATAAATTTGCTTGACAGCTTGACACACACACACACACACACACACACACACACACACACACACACACACACACACACACACACACACACACACACACACACACACACACACACACACACAAAACTTGAAACATGAAAATGAAACTTTGGACATTAAGAAAGTTCAAAAAAAGAAAGTTACAGGGTTTCACCCAACAGCAATGATGTGCACTTTGCTGTGCAAGCACATATTCATTCACACGTACACAAAGGGCTCCTTTGGCAAATACTTTGTATGTGATGATACGTTGCGTTCATGTCACATGGGAAAAACCATCAGAATGACTCGACTCTTAAAAGCTACATGTCTTCATGTCTTGGAACTTGTCTGGAGACACAATGATCAAAGTTCTAGACGTTGGCTTTGGCTGCTCCTGATCAGCTTTTCCACACTCGACACTTCAAGACGTTTCAGTTTCAACCACAAACCAGAAATCCAACAAGTAGTTGTGGCGTCCTGGCGTGGCTCTAAGAGTTGTGATCACAAAATGACTTGTCTGAAGAAAATTGTTCAAAAAAAGCAAACAAACTGAACTGTGGCCTCTGTAGGTGAAGGCTGTCATCCACACACACAAACCCAACGTCAGCATCACTACAACTCTTTCCTCCATCCGTCCTGTTAAGTTTAACGCCAGGCTCCCTCCCTCCCTCCCTCCCTCTTTTTCCTTCCTTCGCTTGCGGTTGCTTTCCTACCACCACCCCCCCCTTTTTTTTTTTGTTCTTCCTTGGTGAAAAGAAAATAACAAGCCATTTTGTTCTTGTCGATCACGAAAAGGAATTGGTCCGGAAACTTCCCCGGGGATAAAAGCCAGTTGTTTCGCCTCCCCACCACTGCACTCAACAGGTGAATCCACTTCCCCTCCTCCTCTCTCGCTTTTATCTCTCGGTCTCTCTACCTTCCTTCCCTCCTTGCTTCCCTCCTTGCTTCCTTCCTTCTGCAAGCATCACCTGGCTCTCTCTCCTTCCCACCTTGACATGTGAAGGGCGTCCTACACCAAGTGGAAATGAAGTGGGTGAATCGAGTGTGTCAGCAGACTCGACATCCGAAGACGAATTGAGGCCTTTTTTTTAACGAGCTTGTCCCGTTTGTTCCCATGGTGACCTCAATAAAGCTTTGAAGCCTTCTGAATCTCTGTTCCTCCTTCCTGATCCACTCCATCCTCCTATTTCTCTTCATGTTCTTTACTTTCTTTATTCATATGATCTGTCATGGTCTTGATCACTCTTCATCTCTCTTGTGGTTTAGTCTGTTAGCTTCTGTCTAGTTCACTGTCTTGTCTGTGTGTGGTTCTGTCCTGCGTCTGTGTGTCAGTCCTGTATTTTGGATCTGTTCTGAAATCAGTTCTGATCTCTGAGGATGTTATGAGTCCATACAGATGGTTCTATCTGCCAATAGAGATTTGATACCATAATATTAACATACACATATAATATATATTGTACACACAGAATGCAAAAGAAGAAGAATATACCGAGGCGTCCTGAGTAATGTTCTCCAGGCAGGTTGCTCTTATAAAAGTTTAGTGTTGAAGACAGAATAGTGACACATGATCTGGCCAGCGGCTGCATGGTGATGCTCTTCTTCACTGTCAGTGGTGCTGAAGGCGAAGATGTGAGCATCATCCAATACGGATCCTTTACTGAACCATATTGACCAGTGGCTCCCAGTCCTGGTCCTGCAGACCCAGAGTGCTGCTAGTTTTCTACCCTACCAGGTAGTTAATTACATCAGGTAGTTAATTACAACCAGGTAGTTAATTACATCAGGTAGTTAATTACACCAGGTGGTAATTACAACCAGGTAGTTAATTACACCAGGTAGTTAATTACACCAGGTAGTTAATTACACCAGGTGGTAATTACAACCAGGTAGTTAATTACACCAGGTAGTTAATTACATCAGGTAGTTAATTACACCAGGTGGTAATTACAACCAGGTAGTTAATTACACCAGGTAGTAATTACAACCAGGTAGTTAATTACACCAGGTAGTAATTACAACCAGGTAGTTAATTACATCAGGTAGTTAATTACACCAGGTGGTAATTACAACCAGGTAGTTAATTACATCAGGTAGTTAATTACACCAGGTGGTAATTACAACCAGGTAGTTAATTACACCAGGTAGTAATTACAACCAGGTAGTTAATTACACCAGGTAGTTAATTACACCAGGTAGTAATTACACCCAGGTAGTTAATTACATCAGGTAGTTAATTACACCAGGTGGTAATTACAACCAGGTAGTTAATTACAACCAGGTAGTTAATTACACCAGGTAGTTAATTACATCAGGTAGTTAATTACACCAGGTGGTAATTACAACCAGGTAGTTAATTACAACCAGGTAGTTAATTACACCAGGTAGTAATTACAACCAGGTAGTTAATTACACCAGGTAGTTAATTACACCAGGTAGTAATTACACCAGGTAGTTAATTACACTAGGTAATTACACCAGGTAGTAATTACACCAGGTAGTTAATTACACTAGGTAGTTAATTACACCAGGTAGTTAATTACAACCAGGTACAAATACATTTTATGTTCTATATGTTATATGTATGTTATATAACATTTAGCAAAGTAAAGGTTGAAGTTTGGACTGAAACGTGTTCTATAGATTCAACTATGGAGTCAGGGTCTGGAGTCAGGGTCAGGAGTCAGGGTCTGGAGTCAGGGTCAGGAGTCAGGGTCAGGGTCTGGAGTCAGGGTCTGGAGTCAGGGTCTGGAGTCAGGGTCTGGGAGGTCTGGGAGGTCATGTCCAGATTGGTTTGCGGTCTAATCCTGGTTCTCCATGAGAGACACCGACCATCCTGCTGGTCAAGGCTTTTATTTGGTTTCTACTGGGGGAATTCTTCCAAGTGATTGTCTTTAGCCTGACGTCTGGCTGGTACCAGTGCTTCTGTCTCATCAGGAGTGTCTCTCTCTCTCTCTCTCTCTCTCTCTCTCTCTCTCTCTCTTCCCCCCCCGCTTTCCTTATACTGTATTTGTCTCTCGACCCACAGGACCAACTCTGACTCCGCCCTCCACACCAGTGTGATGAACCCCCCCACAGGAGACCCCTTCACCACAGGGGGGCCCACCCTCACCCCCCAGCCCACCAGACGTACTGGTGAGTTGGCTGGTAGAGTAGTGAACTGGCTGCTAGGTTAGTCTGCCCTCCAGGTAACCAGCCGGTATTTGGAGTCCTGTTCTGAAACTGAAATGGGGATGATGATGCATTTGGGGATTTTCTCTGTGGAGGCAACAAAAAGTGATTTCCCGTCCTGACGGATCGTCACGGCCCAAACTAACATGAATTAATCTGTTGTCTGTCTGCACCTCCAGGTCAGAGCGAGGGAGAGGGCAGAAGAAGTAAGTTACACACACAAATCATATAACACAATCAATTAAATATAAATCTATATTACAAAATATAAATTGACATCAAAGCTCATATAGCTCCCAACAGATTATGGGAATGCTTTAGATTCAGGTTTGAGTTTTAGCAGAAAATCCACTTTGGTAATTGACCCCAACTCTCTCTCTCTCTCTCTCTCACACGCACGCACACACACACACACACACACACACACACACACTGTACTGTGTCAGTAGTAAAGACTTGTATTTGATTATTTTGAATACAGAGGTGACTGTTCCATGTTTTTTGTCCCTCAGTGTTTCCGTACCCGGTTCCCCCCATTGAGGAGAACATGTTGGATGAAGGTAAACTCCTGAAGCCCTGGGACACCAAGAAGGTAAGAAACTCGTCAGTCCTCATTTATCCCTGTTTTTAATCCATGTCTTATTGGCTTTTATTTATTATTTATTATTATTATTTTATTATTATTATTATTATTTTATTATTATTATTATTACTACAATTAACTACAATTTCAGTTTTAAAACCTCAATCCCCTTTTTGCAAATATATTTTTATTGAATCAACTTTAACATTACCCTTAAATACATTAACAAAAATGGAAGTTAACTTCACTTAAAGTCAGATATCCATTTAGGGAATAAACATTATGATTTAAATGTAGTAGTAGTAGAGGATCCAGTCTATGAAACCGTTGCCATCCTGTCAACCAAGGACTTACATTCACCACTATACTGTAAAAAGTATCATCATTTGTTTTAATTTTATCAGAATATGTGTCGCTTTTTCAAATGGTAGACGTTGGAATTTGTACCAAGGCGTCTAAATGTTGTGGGAGGGCAGACGAGGGACAGGACGCCGAGAACGAGAGAATAAAGACGAGTGACTCTGAGTGTCTTAGTGTCTTAGTGTTGTACTGGAGGAACAAACTGACTGTTTTCTCTCTCCAGTTGCCTCTGCTATCATCACGACCCAAATCCTGTGAAGTCCCTGGCATCAAGTAAGTCTACCACCTCTGAAACACACACACACACACACACACACACACACACACACACACACACAGAACAGTTTGATGTTTTCAGGGCGTGATGACTTATTTTGTGGTAATGATGATATTATTACTGAAATCTCAACAAGCTTCCCAGTTGAAACTGCGGGTGCTGCGCTGGTTCAGATCCATATCAGACCGGGTCTGGGTTCACCATCGGCTGCGGCATCTCCTCAGATAAAGCATGTAGGAACTGAAGTGTCTCCATTTCCTCTCCTCCAGTATCTTCTCCTCCCCGGAGCAGCCGTCCACGCCGGCCCACGGCATTCCCTCGGCCCTAAACACCGGCGGCTCCCTGCCCGACCTGTCCAGCCTCCACTTCCCCTCTCCGCTGCCCACGCCGCTGGACCAGGACGAGCCCGGCTACCCAGGATCCTCCTCTCTCAGCGGGGGGAGCAGCACAGGGAACCTGGCATCCACCCTCACCCAGCTGGGCATCAATGCCGCCACTGGGCCGGGGGGCAACGGCACCTTCCCCCACCACACACCCGGTATGTTGTGTGTGTGTGAGTGTGAGTGTGTGTGGTTAGACGGATACATGGGGTCGATATTGACCTTTTATTAAGTCAGTGTCCTCTGTCTCTGACAGGTATGATGCAGTTCTTCAATGTATTTCCAGGTTTGTTAAAAAGGTCTTAAAGTCTTAAATGTCTTTCTGAAACCTTTAGAAACTCTCTTTCTTCATCTGAAGCAGGATGGTTTTGGTGGACTGACCTTGTTCCAGTCGGCTTTCTGTTTCTGTGTTCGGTCAGGTCAGACCTGCAGCACTTGTGTTTGTTAAAGCTAGGGGGCCGGTGGCCTAGTTAGAGACACCGAATGTCACAGGTTTGATCCCTGCAGCAGCCAGTGCGTCCTGTTGAAATGTCCTTGGGTAGGACGCTGAACTCCCTACCACTCTCTAGCCTCCCCAGATAAACACCTCACATGTAAAAGACAGGAGAGGAAGTAAGTGGGTGAGAATGGAGGAGATGAAAGGAAGGGCGGGGGATGTACTGAGGGGTGGCGCGCTAAATTTAGCTTCAGAAAGACACAGAAATGGAGGTTTTCGGTGGGTGGATGTGCTGTCGGAAAATGTAGCTGTCCCTTATCTGTCATGAGGTGACTAGGCGACCGCAGGCAGGAAGCTGCTGTCAGCTCAACCTCCAGGCCTCTGATCTGGATCTGTAATGTTATAGAGCAGACATGCTGAGATGGACTCGACTAACCACTAGGGGAAGACGAATGTTGAGTTTCAACTAGTTAGGTTAGTTAACACCCCTCGAACTGGCAAAGGGATGAAGGAGGTGAAGTAGGAAAGGAACCGAGGATGGAGTGGAAGCAGGTGATGGTAGGAGGTTTGTTTGTGGCCGGAGCAGATGTTTTCACCTGCTGGGATCTCCAGGGGAGGAGCTGTGGTGAAAACAGGCTAGCTCTCTTTGGGACCGGATTCCCTACATAGACAACCTATTTTCACACCGAGGCCAGAGAGATGAAGAGTGTGTGCAGTGTTGTTGGATGAAGAAACACCAAACTGGTCAAGACTGTATTCATGTTCCAGTGTTGCTGATATTCTTACGAGGTTTAATTGTGGAACCTAAAATTCTGATTAAACACCATCAACTATTCAGCCCTGTTGTTTCACCTGTTCATTTAGTTCATCGACTCTGACAAAATGATTGAAGAATTTTAAACTTCTTATTGTACATTTGACACTGTTACCCAGAGTCCCTTGCAACGAGTTCAGTATCTTGCTCAGACACATTGTCTGTCACGGGAATCGAACCTGCACCCTTCCTTCCGTTCTGATCATTCCACTACATTTTTCTGTATTGTTTTTTACAGGGTTGTGGTGAGCCTGGTTGGATGTTGACACTTTGTTTGTGTTCCCCCCCCAGGCCTCCTGGCGTCTCTACAGAGCACACTCAGTAACCCCTCCCTGCAGTCGTCGCTAAGCAACCCCAACATCCAATCGTCGCTCAGCAGCCACTCCTACCCAAACTCCCTGAGCTCCGCCTCCCTACAATCGTCACTCAGCAACCCCTCCCTGCAGTCCTCGCTTAGCTCCACCCCCTCCTTGCCATCCTCCCTCAGCAGCCAATCGCTGCATTCCTCCCTCAGCAACTCGTCCCTGAGTGGCCAGTCGCTCCAGTCGGCAGCCAGTAGCAACCCCAGCTACAGCAGTGGAGTGGGCGGGTCCAGCTCCTGCTCCTCCTCTTATTCGCCGCTGCTCAGTGGCCAGGGCCAGCCGCCACTCAGCACGTCGCCACGGAGACGGGCCCAGCTCTCCCCTCTGATCCTGCCCATGGGGGGGGAGTCACGGAGGCATCACTCCAAGCAGTTCTCCCCCACCATCTCCCCCACCCTCTCCTCCATAACCCAGGTAATACTCTCCTCCATAACCCAGGTAATACTCTCCTTCACGTTTTTCTGGGGAACCCCTTCAAGGACCCCTGGAGGTGCATAGACACCTCCTGGGTAACCGCAGCTCTAAACGGTGGTTAGTTTTCTTTGGTCTGAACCAGAACGGTATTTGGTTTGTTTCCGGGCTTGTAAACAAAGTCACCTGTACAGAAACCCTCCCGAGTTTGATTAAACTGCCCTAAACATGCTTGGTATCTTGGTGGTAGTAATGCCCAACCCTGCTGCCTTCCCCACAGGGCGTTCCTCTGGATACCAGCAAACTGCCCCTGGACCAGCGGCTGCCTCCCTACCCCTTCAGCCAGTCCCACCAGCACCAGCCAGGCTGCCACCAGCCTCACCCCGGCCTGCCCAGCTCCCAGGCCGGCAAGCAGCCCTCGCCGCTGGGCCAGCACCACCACCAACAGCTGCACCGCCTCCAGCAGCCCCGGGCCAATGCACAGCAGCAGCAGTCGCAGGCCATGCAGCACCTCCACATGCAGAATCTCCTCAACGCCCACAACCAGCATATCCAGCAGCACTTTGGCATGGTAAAGTAGAACCAGTTGACTGTCTGAACCAGGTTGTTGTGGTGTGTCTGTAGATCATCCAGTAACGTTCTCAGTAAAAGTGATCAGTGTGATCAGGTAGATTTGTCTCCAAATGTAGGTTACTGTGACTCAGTAAACTGTCTTGTCTTTAGCCCTAGTCTCTACTCCAAAACACTCTGAGTTGGAGCTGGAGAAGAGTCAGCTAGTTAACCTGAACTAACTGGTAGCTAGCTAACTAGCCAGCAGGCTAGTTTAGTTACTGTTAACATGGGACTACTAGCCACTGCTAATGCTAGCTTCTACTAGATACATTAACTAGTGTGCTAATCAGATGTGTTAACAACAAGACAGTGATGGTTAGCTGCTAAACACCACAAACAGTACAGACATCACTAGACATTCAGCATTGTATATCTCAGTACAGTATGGAGAGGAAAGGTTCTCCGGTAGTGCCACCACACTGATGACCGTTGTCCTTGTTGGTAGCAGCAGAGGCCAGCAGCACTGCAGCTCAACTCGGCCGACACGCCGCTGATAAAAAGTGAGAGTGTGTTGGAGCAGAGCGGTCACAACCTCCAGTGTCTGGTCAAACCGGACCCAGAGCAGCAGGCAGACCAGCAGCGACTCGGCGGCCTGCCCCAGCTTCAGCAAATCAGCCACAGCCTGGCCACTGACCTGGGCCTCTACAATGTAAGTAGCTACCATAGACGGGGGCGGGGGTGGCCTGGTGCTGCTTCACACTGTCGCCTAAAAAAGGACAAAAAGTCAGAATTGCGGGATGTCAGTCCTGATCCTGTGAATAACCTGAATACTCTGTAAGATATCGTGATCCCGATTATTAATCATGATCACTAGTCTTGATGATTTGAGGAGCAAAATAGTTTTACAATAGTGAAGGGCGTTACAAATGAAATGAAACCATAATATTGACGACGTGTTCTAGGATCAGTAATTACTCATCGGTTGTCAACTTCGCCGAAGTCAGCCGCCATGCAGAGCAGTGTGGTTCAGGTCTGATGAGTCTGTTTCCTGGGGCTTTCCTCCACTGGAGAATATGTTTGATTTGACACTGAGCCGGTCTGGGGAGTCTCTTTGTGGTGGAGCTGTCTGATGTTAAGACCAGAAATGAGTCTTCATATGAGAACCAGCGCTTCAGACTTCATTCACATTAAATATCTAAAGGCCAGAAAAGTGAGGTTACAAATGAAGGCCGTCATTCCAAAACACAGAACAGATATGTCACCAGATTTTATTTAAAAAGCACATGATTGATGATTAATTGCGCTAAAGTTATGCTGTTTCGTAAGTAAAGGGCTGAAATGGCTAACTTCACTTCATCACGCGTCAGTAATACTAAACCTTTCATGGTTTTGGGCTTGAAACCTGTTAAACCGCTGTTGTAAAATACTTTGATACCTGAAAATAAGCATAATTTCCTAATTTTTATAACCTCTGACCACTTCGAGCAGGGGCTTTGAGGTCTTGGTGTCTGAGGTGATGTGGAGGTGATGCAGTACCTGGTCTGTTTCTGGAGATCTGCTGAGTAGACGGATCAGATCGCCCATTCAGCAGGAAAACAGGCCTCAGGCTTCCTGCCGACTTAGGTTGCACCTTCAAGGATTTAAAGTGGATTTAAAGTGTCTTTTTGCTTGAGTATTGACACAAGTCATTTTAACTCTGACAGTGAAACCGTAGCCTTATATCAAGCAATCAATTGTCACTATGCACCTGCTTCACATCTTTAATCTGATGGTATTTCTCTATTTCTTGTCTTCTTGAATTTTCCTCATCTGGATTGAAAGAAAAGGCTTTAGTATGTGTTTTGTTGCTGTGTAACCAGGATGGGAATGAACTCTATGAACTCTGAGCTCTGTCATGTTTTTACCAGCTTATCATATCTAAAGGGAAAACTAATGTGAAATGCAACAGTGGCTGCTGAACTGCAGGAAAGCCTGGGATACGTGACGTAGTTGAAAACAGCTTGATGACGCGTTGACTCGACCAGACTGACGCTTTCTCTTTCAGGACTGGAGTATTGGCATCATCATTTTGATGCGATGCTTTATCTTAAAGATTTATGAAACACCCTAGACTATTAAAGACTCTCTCGCTCTCTCTCTCTCTCAAAGTCATAAAGAAGTCAAGATAATAATAATCTTCCCTCAGGTGATTGGTTGTTCAGCCTGTCTGTCCCTCAGGTGATTGGTTGTTCAGCCTGTCTGTCCCTCAGGTGATTGGTTGTTCAGCCTGTCTGTCCCTCAGGTTGTGGCATGCAGTCACATATTGGGCAGCTAGGTTTGAAGCTTTAACCTTGTTACGCCATGTTCAGACCGGCTGTGGAAGCGCCGCGATTGCGCGAGCAGGAGCTTGGCTGTTCACACCAGAAGCGCATTTCTCCGCGCCGGTCACCAAGCGATTCTGAATTTCTCCGCTGGTCAGGGTTAGGGTTAGGGAACTTCTTATTGTTTAGGGTTAGTCCAGGGTCGTCTGCATACAGCATGAGTTTGACCTCCTTATTGTTTAGGGTTAGTCCAGGGTCGTCTGCGTACAGTAGGAATTTGACCTCCTTATTGTGTAGGGTTAGTCCAGGGTCGTCTGCATAGAGCAGGAGTTTGACCTCCTTATTGTGTAGGGTTAGTCCAGGGTCGTCTGCATACAGCAGGAGTTTGACCTCCTTATTGTTTAGGGTTAGTCCAGGGTCGTCTGCGTACAGTAGGAGTTTGACCTCCTTATTGTGTAGGGTTAGTCCAGGGTCGTCTGCGTACAGCAGGAGTTTGACCTCCTTATTGTGTAGGGTTAGTCCAGGGTCGTCTGCGTACAGCAGGAGTTTGACCTCCTTATTGTTTAGGGTTAGTCCAGGGTCGTCTGCGTACAGCAGGAGTTTGACCTCCTTATTGTGTAGGGTTAGTCCAGGGTCGTCTGCGTACAGCAGGAGTTTGACCTCCTTATTGTGTAGGGTTAGTCCAGGGGTTGCAGATTGCTCCAACTGTACTACTAATTCATTTATGTAGATATTAAAGAGAGTTGGTGATAAGCTGTTTCCCTGAAAATCTCCTTTCCTTCGAGTGAAGAATTCTGTACTTTTATTGCCAATTTTAACCCCACACTTATTGCTGATATACATTGACTTTATTATGTCATAAACTTTACCCCCTATACCGCTTTGGAGAATTTTATAATATAATCCCTCTTGCCAAATACAGCTCTGGAAAAAATTAAGAGACCACTCCAAATTTTTCTTAAATCAGCATCTCTACATGTATGGCAGCCATTCCATTCCAGTGTCTGTTGAATTCCAACACAGGCACAACTCATGTCAGCAGTTTATAGAATAAAACAAAAATGTTCATTTTACTCAAACACATACCTATAAATAGTAAAACCAGAGAAACTGATAATTTGGAGTGGTCTCTTAATTTTTTCCAGAGCTGTAAAATCAATAAAACATGCAAAAAATGTTCCCTTGTTTTTTTGGTGTACGTGATGGTTAATTAGGGTGTGTAGGATGTCAACATGATCAGTAGTGCGGTGATTTGGTAGGAAGCCAATTTGCCCTTTACTCAAGACATTGTGTTCAATAAGGACCTGATTTATTGGCTGATTCATGATAAATATTATTTACTATTGTTACAGCCCTATTTATGTCCAGTTGATTTGGTTGAAAATCTACTGTGAGAAAAGTGTTGATGAGATTACTGATTTCAGAAGAAGTGATTACATCATTGAATTTAACCTCTCTCTCCCTCTCCCTCTCAGGACTCGTTGTTCAACTCTCTCCTGGAGGACCCCTACCTGAGTTTCCAGCTTACAGGCAGATCCAACCAGCAGGTAATAGAGGCTTTCACCTGATGTAGCCCTGCCCCCTCTGGCGGCCATCTTGGAGGTCCTCAGCTCTGTGAACAGCTGATTGTGTTTCTGTCTGTCTCAACAGAATTGAATCTTCATGGTTAATTTCTATTAAACCCCTTGTTCCACTCCAGGTCTAGAGTAACCTGATGTTAACAAAACTATCTACCAGGAGAGCTCCAACTCAGAGTGTTTTGGAGTAGAGACTAGGGCTAAAGACAAGACAGTTTACTGAGTCACAGTAACCTACATTTGGAGACAAATCTACCTGATCACGCTGTTCACTTTGACCTCCATGATGGAGCCATGGGGTTGATAGGAGATTTGTGATGGAACTGTAAAGCCTCTGTACTCTGCTGACCCCTTCAGCCTGTAGCCTGTACATACACCTCCATCACACTTGGTTCTCTGATTGAAGTTCATTCATGAATGAGTAAACAACAGATATGGACCGACCAATCACAACAAGGAGGAGGGATTTCACACTACATATGCTGACAGTTAAGGACAACAACAAGAATGGAAATTGAAAGAACGGTAGCAAATCTGTTAATAGTTGTTACTCTGTTGTGTGAGAAGAGTTTGAGAGTTGTTCATTAATGCTGTTTGCTGATGGTGGCAGCTACTGCAACTGGAAACAAACCTGCTGTTCATTATCAGCACAAAATGCAGCTGAGGCAGCAGTTTTCTTCAAAAAATGCAGAATAGTGTGAACACGCCATATCTGAGATCCGGACTTTAGTGTCCCTCCCAGTCTAACCCATTTACCCGCTCTCTTCCTGCTCCAGTTCACCATGGAGAGCCAGGGCGACGGTCTGTTGCTGAACCACGGCGGTCTGGGCTGTGGCAGTGCTGCCGACAAGAGCCAGTACCCCTCCAACACCCAGGGGTCCCTGGAGTTCCAGGACCCCGGGGACCAGCAGTTCCTCAACAACCAGAACCAGAACTACGGCGGTGGGGATGGACGACACAACGTCCCCAACATTATTCTCACTGGTGAGGCCATAGCTGCTGCTGCTGCTGCTCAACATGCCAAACCTGC
Source organism: Hoplostethus atlanticus (assembly GCA_034670405.1). Taxonomy (NCBI): domain Eukaryota; kingdom Metazoa; phylum Chordata; class Actinopteri; order Trachichthyiformes; family Trachichthyidae; genus Hoplostethus; species Hoplostethus atlanticus. Next base: position 750,493 of record JAXDDX010000066.1, on the reverse strand, counting down.
CCACCTCCTTCGCCCTCGGCATAAACATGCTTCTGCTATCTGGATTGTATAGAAATGTGGTTTAGATGGATTAGTTTTACATTAAGACATGTCTCAGGTACACACATTGAAATCTTTTTCCCTCACCCAACACAGACGGTCACACACTAAACTACCAGAACATTTACATCCTTTAAAATGGACTAACAGTCAACACCTCATCTTGCTTGTTCTCGTCCATTTTTGACTAGTATGTTGCTATCCAAACTGCCTGTCAGCTGTTTGATTTGCATGCACTTCCTGGTTGGTTATGTGTGATCAACTTTAGGCCTATTTCCATTTCCATACTTGATATTTGTGGATTGGATGCATTGCATTTTCACTTGGTTGTCAGTGTGGCCAAATGCATCTCTGACCACCTCTGGTTTGGGTGATCGGATCTTCAGTGCGTCTTTCCACTCATAATGAAATGACAATGGATCGTTCTCTTCTCATTCATCTGTTCATCTGTCACATGCAACATCTCAGACACTGATTGGATTTTGAAGAAACTTGGGAAAATGATGCATCTCTCTCCTGCACTTTATAAATTACAGTGATTGACCCAAAGTGCTACAATTACAGGTCAAAACAGGGTGACATATTTGTTACTGATTGGCCCAGAGGGGGGGTTGCATCATTCGTGGGAGATGATGTGTACTGTTGTTTTTTTCTGAGTGGCTTTTCATGAAGTCTTAACATGCCATCCATCCCTCCTTCCAGGTGACTCTCCACCAGGCCTGTCCAAGGAGATCGCCAGCGCTCTGTCTCACGTCCCTGGCTTTGAGATGGACCCCTTCTCCCTGGACGACCCCCTCAGGATGGACCCCCTGGCCCTGGACATGCTGGACGGTGACCTGATGCTCGCCGACCCGGCTGTGGAGGACTCCTTCCGATCCGACCGGCTGAAGTGACCCACCACCACCCCTCCAGGAACTTGGGTGGGACCGGTGAAGAGACAGCCACCCAGATGGAGGTGAAGAGGGCCGGGATCACCACTCCCCTGGAGGTCAGCCATCTAGAGGGTCTGCAGAGGTTTGGAAGTAGTTAAGTGAATTCTGACTGGGAATCCTTACACCTCTCTTGGTTGCGGGTGGCGATGAAGGCTTGGAGAGAAGGACTGAAGATGTGTCCGGTGGTCAGAAGGGACTGAAGAAGGGGGAGCTTTTCCGCTGCATCAAAGGCACTTAACTGAGAATGCTCTTGCAATGCTTGAAGTCAAGGAAAAGCAAGATGTTTCTTTTTTAGGCATTAGCTTGTACGAGTCTTATCTGCATGTTCATGAAAAATGCACTTGAGTTAATGCAAACACGCAGGGATCGCGCATGTGACATCAGCTTTATGTCATGAACCGTCGGTAGTCGACGCTTGGAAGAAGACGCCATCTTGAAAAGCATATGCATCCGATACGCCCGGACCTCCCCGAGCTTTCTGACTGTTGTCTCTCTGGGCTTTCTCCTTTCCATCCTGTGGCCATATTGGCAATCACTCCGCAGCACAGACCATTTTGGATTATTTTACCCCAAACCACCGACTGCATGGTGGGAAAGTACCAGCCACATGCTGGTATATATTGGCTATGGCTGCTAAGTTTTTCTACTTTACCAGCCACTTTGGCAGGTAGTTAGCCATCATTTGGAGGTTGTATTGTATTTGAAGACCCTAGTGTGTTGGTAAAACAAACTGATTAAAACGTGGCTGGTGATTTTGAGATGTACCAGCCACTGTTCCCTGCCCTGGCAGTCACTGGTGGCCAGTTTCTATGTCATAAGTGTGTGAGATTCTGTGCTGGCCACGTCGGTCCATTCCTCAGTAGCAGAAATGAACAGAAACTAGCCACTATGTAGGAGCAGGTTTAATGGTTGTCTCCCTCTCCTGGGTTGGGGTGAAGCCCTCTCAGGAGTGTGTACATGGTGAGAAGAAACCAGTGGCCATTTTGTGTCTGGATATGTAGTGAGTATTGTGTAGGATTCGCGCCATGTTCAAAACCCTCATACCGCTGCTTCTATTCATGTCACTCAGAACGCTCATGTTAACTTCAATCAGACAGAGATGCCTAAGTGAAGCAGCTTCAAGCCCAAAAACGGCCATGATCACATAGGACGCTTGAGTGAGTGCGCCTGTGCCTTATCTTATTTTCGGTGGTTTGGTGGCGGCAGGAAGAGTCTCCTCCATGTGTCTGGCATTTGGACACCGGGCACCAAGTCGAACATGTCTCAATTTTAGCTACATTAGGTATTAAGTCAGTGTGAAATTGAGCTCTATGCTCTATCTAGTCAGAGCTCTTGGACAAAATGATAAAAAAGTCGCTGTGGCCGCTGTGTCCTCCTATCAGAATGGACTCATCCAAGCAGAGAGCTAACTTTCTCTTGTCCATTTTCAACAATGTTATCCCCTTTGTTACTTCAGGTTTGCTAGCTAATGCTAATGCTAGCTGGCATGGCGTTGTCAAACTTGGTGTTGCATTGCAACAAGAATGATGCAACACCTTTTGAGCTCTTGCTCTCTCTGTTATTAGCGTCGCTCACAACCTGAGAAGTGAGAAAGCGTCCTGTCTGATCACAGCCAGTCTGTTAACTCTCGGTTAGTTGATCAACGCCAGCTAGACGGGTGTCCATACTCGTTACTGCATCAGAGCCTAGTGTCCATCATAGCAAGCTGTATCCTAACAGCAGTACCCGGTCTGTCAGCATGTCTCAGGCTGTGGATGGTGTTTCTGAGCTATGGGTCTTGTTGCTCTGTACTTGCCTTGTGTGCCTGCTATACTGTGTAGCTGCCTACTAGATTGTGCACTTGTCCCCGTTTCCCTTAGAGCGAATAGCAGGGATTACTGTATATGTCACTAAAGAATGTGTTGACAATGCATTGGATGCAAAAAAAGCACTTGCCTGCAGTCGTGTGGATTGGCTGTGTTTTAAATGGAACTTATGCATTTCAGTGATCATACTGGATCTTAAATGATGGAATGACTGAGTGCTTTGAATTCGTCAAGGCCAGACGCAGGGGTCCTATGCAGGTCTGGGAAAAAACCTTTCAGCTCTGATAAATGTGGCAGCACATTTATGTAGTTGAAGATCCACTTTGTGGAGAATGATCTTTAGCTGTTGCCCAGCCACTACCGTACTGAAGAGACACCAACATCTTCAAATCCAGTCAAGAAACGACGGACTGGAAGATTGAAATGTAAAATGTGTAGGACCCTGTTTCTTGTTGTATGTATGATTGCTGCAACCCCTCGGACTTTGAGCTTTAGTGCCCCTTCTGATCAGGTTTTAAAGGGTGGTTCCACCAAAATAGTTCTGAATGTTGTTTTTCAGCAAAGTAGACATTTTCCCAAAGTACCCCACTTTTTTTTCCCCAATTGTATTATGTGTTTTGAGTTCTCAAGGTCAAGGAAAATGCCTCATCAAACTGCATTGGTTCAAAGAGAGTCACTTTACTGTACCTAGGTCAAACATTTTGAGTTACAAAAAAGAAAAAGTAGCAGTTAACTGGCAATGTTGTTAAGAGGTATTAACTCAAAACTCATGAAAACCTAAACTGATGGTTTTGTCTACTATTCTTGTTAGAATAACAACACAAAAGTATTTTTTTTGGTGGGATTACCCTTTAACCCCAATCACTGTGATTGACAGCCCTTAGCCCCGCCCTCTTGCCTGCACTTGCTGCCTCTGTCTTGCCACAGCGAGGCCACAGCCAGAGTATAGTAACGTATTTTTATGTAACAAAGGTAGTTATTACTATAAAGAAGTTTTATTTTTTAATTAAAAGGTGGTCTAAATCTATATGTATATAATTTCTCAGACGTATCTTGAAAATATATTTAAGAAGAAAAGAAAAGACTATAGAAGTTTAAGCAGCACCCTGACATCGGCTGCACGGTTGGACAACAGAGTTTGTTGATTTGGTGAAACGTGAAACCATCGCCGCTGTGTGAAGATCCTTAGATCCACTGTCTGCTGTTTGTAGCTTCAGTTGCTCTCAATGGGGTAGGAAATTACACCGCCAGCCAAATACTGGTCAGGTTTGATTGGTGGTAAGTTAGTCTACAGGTAACCAACCGTCATTAAAGTAAGGGAAAGGTGCTGGTGATTTCACAGTTGTTTTCCTTCTCTAGAAAACTGTTTTGATTTGTCCAAAAAATGAAGAAAACTAACCAGAGAACGTTTGCGGCGCTGTAATCCATGTCATAAACATTTTGCAATGATTTATGACACAGTGCTAGGCAGGTCTGGGGAGTATGGAAAAACACACAAAATGGCTCAAATTTAAGTGGATAAATATTGAAAATTCCCCACCACGTTAATTTGCTTCCCCCTGAGAGACTGTATGTCACTAAGGGTGGTGATATTAGTGACCTGCAGTCGAATGTGTAAAACATGTCTGAGGTCTGGAGAAGTGATGCTGTTCTGATGATGGAAATCAGGAAAGGATTCTGAAAATATTGACTAGTTCCACAATTTGTGACACCAAGTCGGAGAAATCGGGAGACAGAACATTCTCACGTGTCTTACTTGTCTTCGCCACTAGGAGGCGGACGTGAATGTTTTCTTCCCAGTGGGCAGCTCGTATTCACAGTAGATCTGATGTGATGTGAAACCGTCAGTCTGAGTAGAAGAAGCCGTTTCCCGTGCAAAGGGTCCGATTCCGTCGATAACCGGGTTTGGTTTGTCAGGACAGCAGGGCTGAAGACGAAGCTCACCTCTGTTTTGTTTTGAGTGAATGAAGCAAAGATAATTATTGATAATCACTTTAAATTACAGACACCAACTAAACTCAGAGGGCTATTTTCTCTATGGCACTCTTAATGTGAAAGCCAGAATGGAGGACGTTTCAGAGTGGGGTGCAGGCTGCAGGTTATGTAGTTAACCCAAGCCGTGCACTACTGCCCCCTGTAGGACAAACCAAGCTACTGGTCAGTTTAGTTAGTCCACCCTACCAGCCATTTAAACAGCCAGTCTGCTTCACGGTCCTGTTCTGTTCTAGTTGGCTGGTGTGACCGGTGGATGAAAGGTTTGGTTTCCTGCCTCGTTGGGAAGTTTTACCAGATAGTTTGTGTCGCTACGCCGAGCTTCGTGCGTCTTCTTGTTTCCCTGATTTCCTGTTGACGTGCTGCACTGTTGATCATTCCCAGAATAAAAGACGTAAACAGCTGAATGATCCACTCCTGTGAAATTTGAAACCCAAAGGTGGCGAGGCGGCGACGTAGGACGGAGACTGGAGGAGTGTTAGTGGTGTTTCTATAGGTCAGTCAAGGTCGGCGCTGGTAGCCGACGAGATTCAGAGATTAAATACGACTTGAAAACCAGAGAAGGTGATGTAGTTGTTGATCATCTTGCACTTTGCCGTTTGTTGAACCAGAAGGTGATTTAGAGGCCGGCTCACTCTCACTCAGCCAGGAAAGTGCCCCTCGATGCAGAGCCACAGGGGGCGGGGCATGACCTTCTGGGTTGGGCTAGACCAGTCAAGCCCCGCCCACAACGCGTTTTCATGGTATTTTGTAGTTTTATTTGTCTTGAGGATTATCTATTAGATTTTGCTGTTTCTGAATGAAAAAGTCATTCCATTGTCTTGGGCTGATTTTAGGTCACAGTAACAGCTTTAACAATTTCATGCTAACATTGATACATGTTTGATTAACATTGATTGATTAGCTCCTTATTCCATCCCTTTCATGATGTGCAGCATCAGAAATATTTTCCAGGTAAAAGTGGGAGGTTCCCTTCGCAGGTCAACGAAGATCAACCACCATTCAGTTTGGTTTGTCATGTTTGATTCTTTCATCGTGACTTTTCTTATGAAATAATTAATTTCTTCACCTACAAGGTGAAAAAACTCTTTCATGCTCCCAGATATTTTCCAATCAATCGTAAACCTTTGACCTGAATAACTCCTTCTTGTTGACCCTGCTAGTTTTGACGTTCGCCGTCGTTTAGTAGATGAATGAAAACGTCTTGTGGGCGGGGCTTGACTAGTCTAGCCCCGCCCACAAGGTCATGCACTGTGGCTCCGCATCGAGGGGCTTCTTGAATCTCTGGTTCTACCAGCCTGCTGGCCTGGAGACAGAAAGGTTGATCAGACATTTTGACAGGTTTTGTGCCCAGTGAGAGCAGGGTTCCTACACAGGTGTGGAAATGTATGGGAAATACATTTAGTAATATATATATATATAAATAAAATAGAGTGATTTAGCAGAGAGAAACCACCCAACTCTTCAAATCAAATCAAGAAATGAAGGCCTGGAATATTGAAGTCCTGTGTAGGAACCCCATGTGAAGCGTATTTTCAGGGCAGTTTGTTACTGAAGGTGGAGGAAAGTTTGTCCTCAGCATCAGATGAGATAGATGGGCAACTTGTTGTGGCAATGCACACGGACAAAGTTGCCTTCAGCAGGGATCGGCAACAAGGATGAAGTCAATGTGGATAACACAGTGGAATTTAATGAACAACCGTAGGATGAAAATTGCTGTGTCGTTATTTTGGAGAAAATAAAATCATTACCTGAAGTTCATCAGTCAGTTTTTCAGTCTGGACGTTTTATCATTTTGACAACCAAAGACTTAAAGGACAAATCCACCTTAGATCCTCTTCCACTGTTTCTATCATCATGTGATGTTATTTAGCGATGAATTTACCCACTTTCCCTCAACCTGCCTGAATTCTGGTCTATCTTGGCTACTGTCGGTGGCCAGATATCCACAGGATATATACATACCAATACACCAATCAACTAAATAGACCCAGAAATACAAGAGTTGAAGAGTTTTACGGTGGGTTTTTCCTTTAAGGCCCCCCTTATTTTAAAAGCTCCATAATGGTTTTAATCTTGTCCTGTCACTCTTCTTGGTTCACACGTTTTGGTTGCTGGTGGTGATAATTACTCCAACTTTACCCATCTGTATTTCCTCTTGAGTACCTGTGTCGTGTTTCTTACGCCGTTTCTTACGTTTATCCTTTCCATCTTGATGTTGGTGTGTGCGTGCGTGCTGCGTGCGCGTGTTACAGCCTGAACTAAATGCATCTTGCCGTTATGCAATAAAGTGAGTAAATGTGCTCAGCAGTAAAGTGCAGTTCCAGACTCTGCCGTTAGGGGCTGCTGTTGACCAGCGAGGTAGAGTGTGGACTAGGGATCAGTTGCGGCCATATTTTTATTTTTATTGATGTATTATATTAATTGCTATCATAATGTTATTGTTCTGTTTTACAAGGTAGTTTTTTGCCTCATGTTTAGGGTCAAGAAAATAAATGAACGTATGCATCTTGCTTTTTATTTGAGTAATAAATTGACATTGTTATAATTTTTATTTGAAACTTGTAATAACCAGGGAACGTGAGTCTTGTAAATAATGTTTTAAACCATAGGTGCTTCTTAAACCTAACATGAAAAGATTTTTAAAAGACTGTACCTTCACATTATTTTACAAAAAATAAAGAAATGAAACGTTGAAAGGCTGCAGTTATTGATTTTTTTACACTAATTCATGTAGTCCTCCCTCGTCTTTCCTCTCCCTCTCTCTCTATATATACTTTAGTATGTGTATGTACATAGTATATAATATAAATACTATATATAAATAATATACATTATAGTATTTATACTATATATCATATACTACAGTATTTGCACTACAGTATACAGTAGTAAAGCAAAGTATATTGTATTTCTAGTACAGTACCAGTACGGTACCAGTATACAGTACAGTAGTAGTATATAGTATTTGTACTTGTATTGGTGCAGAAGAGGCAACTTGCTGGTTGTAAACAGAAAGCAACAGCTGCAACTCGGCGGGTGGAGAAGAAAAGAAGCAACCTGGAAATAAACAACGACACAATGATTGTTATTATTTGTATCATTATTATTATGAGAGACTGGCGGACTGTATTTAAAGATAATGAATAACCGAGCCAATGAGGTTATGAAGCCTACAGACCAGACAGCTGCAGCTGCGTAAAGCTATCACAATCACACCGGAAAACAGGCGAGCACGTCTTCAAAATAATTGATCATCAAAATGTTATGTTTGTCACCTGAAAACAATAAAGGCGTGTTCACACAAGTCCGCTTTTTGTCCCCCAGATGAACCGGTACCGGGATAGGGATTATTCTTCATCTGGGTTTCAGCTGATTTTCTTGGTCAAACAAAACACACAGGAAAGATGTTTTAAGAAATCGCAAATAGTACAGGCCCAATATATTCACATTGGTACTTGACAACGCGAGTGCGCCAACTTTATTTTGAAAGTCTCAGCCGGAAGTCCCATGCCTTATTCTGTAGCGTTTGACGGCGCTGCTTCTCCACACCAGGCAAGCAAACATGGACGTTACATGTGTGAGAATGAGCTGAACATGACCGTTCTAGTTTTCCGTGGGAAACACCAGCAGAGACAACAAGGTAAGCAGGAAGTTACTCCACTTTCCCGCTTTTATTTTTCCTGCAAACTGACAAGCTAACCATGGAAACCAGCTAGCTAGCTTTCATCGGGACTACGTTAACGTTAAAAGGCAGGGTAACGTTTAACGGTCTGCGTCCGTTATCGGACAAGTCTCCGTCCGACGTGTGTCTTTCTTTTCCCCGCATTTCTCGGGCGACGCCCCCCTCCCCCCACAGCGAGTCACCCCACGGCATTTAAACAGCTTTACCGATGCATAGGGAAGTTATTTTTTCGATGCGCACATATGTGAGTCAATCTCATCTCTGCTTACCATGCCTCCCATGCTAGCGCTGGACGAACAGTTTGTTTTCTCGGTTTCTAGAGTATTGGCGGCATTACGCCTGGTATCAGTGTTAATGCTTCTAGTCCAGTTCTCCATCTGGTTCCTTGATAGCGGTGGGTGAACGGGGACCGATGCCGCTAAAATGGCAAAACAATACCCGGCATCGTTCATTACCCGAGGCCGGGTTTGGCTGTATGTCCGATAATGGAACTAGGGCTCCGATGTCAACTGCGCCGCAGCGGTGTTCATCCATCACATGATAAATAGACGTAGGTTACATAAACGGACGGCAGTTGCATGTTGCTCTTTGACGTTACGGACCGGTGGTTGGTTTGTGGTTATTGTTCCTCAATCACGAGTTTATTGGAAGGGAGACGGAAAGGTTGAAATCGAGCCAGAGCCAGCAAAACCATGTCCGATCATGGAACCCGGCGTGGTAAGGTTGATTTTGTGTTGTGGTAGGGGTTTAAATGACCAACAGCTGAGCGGCTCGTATTTCACAACGCACCAAACACACCGTCAGCTGGACGGTCAACCTGAAGGCACGATTTAAAACCCGTAGCCGGCAGAAGGTGAAAAGAGCCGCAGTAAGTTAACATTAGCTGGCTGTGCTAACAAGAACAGAGGTGTGTGTGTGTGTGTGTGTGTGTGTGTGTGTGTGTGTGTGTGTGTGTGTGTGATATTGCAACACTGCAACACAATAATGCATTTAGGGTGTACAGTTGTTTATGGATGAAAATGGATCTTCCTTCTGCAATGCAATTTCATATCGACCCGGCTCACCTGGACTCCTGCAGACTCCATCGCATTTGACGTGACATGCGACCTGGTTGGTTGTTCAGCCTGCTTCAGTCTGAGGCTCCGTTCCCACCGCAGGCCTCAACGCCCTGGTCCTGGTCCTGGTCCTGGTGCTGGTGCTCAAATCTGACTGGCTGTTCATATCTGCTCCAGGATGTAACCACATCCCATATTGATATGTGACAGGGACGACCAGCAACACAAGACGTCACATCGTTTTTGTTCCAACACATTTCATGTAGAAAGAGTAAGACCCAGGGAGCCTCGGTGGTCTGGAGTCCACCTGCCCATGGCGTCTCCTCGGTCCTGTCAGAAGTATAGTCTGGTTCAGTTGTTGTGTTGGCTGTCTGAGTCAGGCGTTGAGCACATTTCCCAGCGATAGTTTCCTTGTGCAGCGACGACACAACACAAAGCGAGGAAACACGAGATTTAGGGGATTCAGATTATGGTACAACACCCCCAGAGGTCAGAGGTCAGAGGTAGGGTTGGGTATCGGAAAACGGTGCCATCAGAAAGCGACCGAAATATGTCGGTCCGACTGAGTATCGAAAAAATGTTGGACAAAACAGTACCAAATTTTGATACCTTACGGTGTTGTTGGCGTGACAGCTGTTTTCGCAGTCAGCCAATCACTACCGGCGTTGTTGTATCCAGGCGACGTGACATTAGCCCACTTTTGGCTAACAGTGGCTAAATTCACAGTTTAGCCATAGCTAGGTTTTGGCGTTGACGTGGCCTGCAGACGAGAACAAACAAGCAAGAAAGACCGAGTGCAAAGGTGAAGCGTCATGTCCGCTCTGCTCCGACTAGAGGACCTCCTGAGGCGAGACCAGGTGGTGGGAGACCGAGAACCTCTGAGTGATGGATTCAGGTTCAAAGCTACAATGTGTCATTCTAACACACAAATGTATTGATAGTTGTATTGATTGTACTGACATTTAATAACAGACAGTTTTGATATTGCACTTTATTTTCTTATATTCTGCTGTTTTTAAAATGACGATGTTTACAGAATAAAATGTTCATAACTAGTAAAGAAACCAGTAAGAATCATTTATGAACACAGAGTTTTCATATGGAGTATGGATTATGGATTATGGATTATGGGGCGCCACTCTTTCCGCTGTCCCTTCTCTCTCCTCGACACCTAAAAGCTGGAAGCAACAAGTTCACGTTCTCTGGATGTTGTCAAAAGGCATTCTGGGAAACGTAGGATATCACTAACTGAAGTAGAGGCAGGTTGAGGAGAAAGTGGGTTCAAGAATGACTGACGATCTAAACAGGAAGTAAAGTTGTGGAAAGTTTTTTGGTGTGTTTGTTGTCGTGGTTTGCTGCTGGGGGTGACGGTTGATTGATCGACTTCCTGTCAGCTCTCTGGGTGTTTCCCCTTCAGACGTCTTCAGCGTTGCACCCACAGCGCTGTTGTCATGACGACTAACACCATGAAATAAAACCAACTAGCCGGCTCCCTGGTCACCTGAGGTACCTGAAACCTTCCTGTTGCTTCTGAAGAACCCAAACCTGTTGTAGGCCCGTCGTCACGTTTCGGCCTCGTGGGTTTGAACCATTCGCCCTTGGAAATCTGTTTCCCCTGTTCTCCAGTCGAGCCTCGTCTCCGATCCATCTTCAGCTTCGCCCGTCTGTTGGGAGAAAAATCAAGTTGCTTCCCTTAGATTTCCAACTTGATGGATGTGGATCTTGGTGTTACTGGGGTCAGACCGATATCTGGGGCCGATATCTGGACCAGTCAGTATCGTCCACCTCTGATATGATGTAGTTGGATTGATTACATATTTATTGCAGAATTGATCAATAGGACAGTGGTTGTCTATGGGACGACCTGAACTGATTCTGAAGACATTTTGATCAGATTCCTAAATAGTACACACAAATATGTTTGTAGTGGTAGTAGTTGTGGTAGTGTTAGTAGTAGTAGTTGTTGTTGAATCAATCCAACTGAAAGTACATAGATTAAAAAAAAAGATTCAAAGAAATACAAAAGTGATTCAAGATCTAAAAAACAAACTAAATCAAATCACGTGTGTTTGTCTCAAAGGGCTTCACAAAGCCCAAAGTTATGGTGGCACATGACACCATATCGGCACAAAATATCAGCTATCGGCAGCTTCAATCCCCCAAAATATCAGCTTCGACCTTGAAAAGCCCATCAGTGAACCCTAATCCCCATTGACCCCTTGGCCCCCCGGTCCGCCAACGCAGCATCGCCTCTATAAATGATGGACCAGCCGTCAGAAACAGGCTTTTATTTCCCTCCTGAGGCCTTTTAGCAGCAGAGCAGGAATCAACTCAACTCAAGACACCGCAGTGTTAGGCTCCTCCTCCTTTCAGAAGGAATATTATTACTTCACTGAGTACTCCTTGTCAGCAGTAATTTGTTACACTACTCGTTGTATTACTTTTCCATTACAACCTCCGTAAGTGGCGACTGCATCGTACCATCAAACAAGCTGGGAAATGATGCTAGCTGTCGGACAACGAACCTAGAGCCTCGTCACCAGAAGGTCACAGGTTCCATAAGCCCTTCCTTCTACTGCTGAACCCCGACCTGCTCCCGGCCCACGCTGACCTCTGACCCCTCTGGTGAAACGTGGCTGTATGTTTGTGGTTTTGTCATCTAAATTCCTACATTTCAAGATGTTTTTATGTGTCTAGCGGCTGTAGACCACCGCATGCTTGAAGGAGGATTTGGGACCGTCTGCTGCAGGGAGCCTGTTTCATCAGGCCCTGCTCAATATAATGTACCGCTCTGTGACTCTCGGGGGTTCAAGACCAACGTCTGTTCACAACCACAATCACTTTAATCCCCAAGGAAAAGACATATTGGCTTTAACATAGTAGTACAGTAGCTACTGACACACCAGGACAACAGACCTCTACAGACAGTGTCAGTGAACGGGGTAAGACATATTTCTCACCTCTTGTAAAGAATTTGTCGCTGCATGTCGAGGTTGAGGACTGGCTTATCATAGAGGTGAAAAGAGGAACAGGTGGGTTTCACTGTGTGTTTCCGGTCTGAAGGAGTGAATGTATGGTTATTTTGATCACAGGTTTCACTTCCTGCTCTCTGCCTGCAGCGTTGAGTGATGCAGCTCCACTCACAACTCACTGCAGATCTTCTCAGAGGGGAGTCGAGTTGAGTTGTCACGATCACCAATATTACTTTAATAGCGTTGTGAAAGATTGAAAACAATATAGAAGCTTATAAACGTTCGATGCTTCCAGCACATGTTCTGCAAGCTGAAATCACATCAAGTCCCCCAACGTCTTGAACTGGATCCCAGTCCACCTCAACCGGTTGACAAACTGGTACCAAGAAGCTGAAGCTGTCGGGTCAACGTGGCCGTTGTTCTGTGGCATCAGTTGGTTGTTGTTGTTGTTGTTTGTCATGGTATCGAATCTGGTACCATGACAAACACTACTTAGGACAAGGACACATCAAATGGGGGTCCGTGGTCTAATGCAGATCCATTTGGGGTCCTTGACATGGAGGAGCTGGGAGCCCTGTTCTGCTCCACCAGCCACTTTGACAGGTGGAGCTCCAAACCTCCAGGTGGCTGATGAAATGGAGAAGTGTCTGGTGAACTGACGTCGTTCAGAGGAACTTTTCTACTCTAGAAAATCTATTTTGGAAACCACCAGCTGTACCAGGAGCTGAACAGAGGAAGCACACGCCGCAGATATTTAGATGGAAATGTGCTATAGTTGGTTATTTCAGTTCTTCAAACTGAGTTTCTTTATGCTGCTCGTCACGTTTCCAGCCATCGTGTTTCTGAGATGTCGTGAATAAGCGTGTTGAGGTCTCTGAAACCAGCTGGGTTACATCCAGCCTGGTGGATGATGGATGTCCTGGTACAGATAATCCAATAAAGGCATTATGTCCTTGCTAGCTTGTTCTAGTTCATGCACCTTGGTTGGAAGGCCACTTGGCTGGTGGTCCTTTCCCAGCCTGGCTGTTTGGTTGCGTTGTGCATGGTTTAATGTAGCGTCTGTACCCAAAGCTGAATCTGAAACCAGTCTAGTCTGGATCTCCTCCAGTGTCTCTCTGCTGGTCTGGCCAGGACCGATCAGCTTCTATCCTCCCATCTCCCCGCTCGGCGCTCTGCAGAGGAATCTGTCTCTCTGTCTCTCTCTCTGTCTCTCTCTCTCTGTCTCTCTGTCTCTCTCTCTGTCTCTCTCTCTGTCTCTCTCTCTGTCTCTCTCTGTCTCTCTCTCTCTGTCTCTCTCTGTCTCTCTCTGTCTCTCTCTCTCTGTCTCTCTCTCTCTCTCTCTGTCTCTGTCTCTGTCTCTCTCTCTGTCTCTCTCTCTGTCTCTCTCTCTCTGTCTCTCTCTGTCTCTCTCTCTCTGTCTCTCTCTCTCTCTGTCTCTCTCTCTGTCTCTCTCTCTGTCTCTCTCTGTCTCTCTCTCTGTCTCTCTCTGTCTCTCTCTCTGTCTCTCTCTCTGTCTGTCTCTCTGTCTCTCTCTCTCTGTCTCTCTCTCTGTCTCTCTCTGTCTCTCTCTCTCTGTCTCTCTCTCTCTCTCTGTCTCTCTGTCTCTCTCTCTCTGTCTCTCTCTCTGTCTCTGTCTCTCTCTCTCTCTCTGTCTCTCTCTCTCTGTCTCTCTGTCTCTCTCTGTCTCTCTCTCTGTCCAGTCACTGTGGGCCTTCATCATAATAATAATGATGATGATGACAACAACAGCTTCCTGTCTCGTTTCATCCTCTCTTTTGCTCTTCTGTCTAGCTGAGCTTTTTTCGTCCCCCAGCTTATTGCTGATGTTGCAAACCTTGCTAGCTACCTTGACCTGCATCCGCACACACACACACACACACACACACACACACACACACACACACACACACACACACGCCCACACACACAGAGGTGTTGTATGGTACGTGCTGAGATCCAGTTTCTGCTGTCTGTAGGTCATCCAGCCTGCAGCCTCCCGTCTGTCAGGGTTACCCAGTTATCAGTTATTGTGATCAACATGATTGAACATTGATTATTAGTCTTGATGATTTGGTAGAAAACATTTTCACTTTGGAGACGTTATGACTGTTAACTTCGATGACCTCGGCGACATTTCAGCAGCCAAAAGTAAAAGGATACAGCACAAGGAAATAGAAATATAGCAAATGGGTGGAAATGAAACATCAATGAAACCTACGATGAAACTAATGAACAACAAACTGAAGCAAAGGAGAAAAGAATGATCTAGGTGATGTGAAATATAGGCAGTGCGAGAGTATATATCAATATCATATATATATATATATATATATATATGGACGGGTGTGAGAATAGAAACCAGACAGACAGTTGAGTCATGTAGTTTTTCCGTTGGTGTTCACCTTGATGTGCACGTCACCACCACGGCATCACAACATCCGAATTCATGTTGAAAACTGACGCCGGCTCGGTGAATCCCTCCTGGCGCTCCGGTGATGAGGTGAGCCGTCTATTTATAGCCTCCAGATATTTAAACCTCCTTCCAGTGTGCCTCGTCTCAGCGTCTGTCTGCTGCCTCAGTAATAATCCCCTTCAGTCTCACTGATTACTGTTTACTGCTGCCAGTGATCGTACCTGGGACAGCGTTTGACCTCCGTTTGAGTTTGGGGAACAGCGAGGCGCTCCAGTAGCCGCCCCGAGGCTTTAAATAGCCGGGCCTGCCGCTAGCCTTTCTGAAACACCCGGTCCCGGGCCGAACCCCCGGGCCTCGGACCCTCCAGAGCCTTCGGTCCTCTGGGCAGCAGCGTCACGCCAGGAGGAAACGCTGGGATTTAATTTCGACACCGGTAGCAATAACGTGACGCTGCTTCGTTAAGGGGAGTGACGATGCAGTCGACCCCCGCTGGCTTTTACTGGCCTGGGAACCTGAGAGGAAGACTGTGGTGGACTAGGTGAAGGACAGCAAGACGAGGCTGCTGCACTAGGGTCGGGTGACTGGACCGACCCCAGTTACTCTGCAGCCAAAAGAACAACACACTGGTGATGACAGATATCGAAACTGAAAGACTCCAGTCAGGTTTGTTGTGTGTTGTGTGTTTGTTGTGTGCCTGGAAAGCAGGTTGAACCAGGAAGTGGGATGTCTGTGGTTTGGAAACTGGAGCAGCTTGTGGCAGAAAATCCAAAGTAAAGTGAAAAGGAAAGTTAACCCTGTCTAAGTGTGTGTGTGTGTGTGTGTGTGTGTGTGTGTGTGTGTGTGTGTGTGTGAGAGATGACGACATGTATGCTGTGACACCCAGGGGAGACAAAGGGTCGTTGTGGTCCTCATAGTGGGGTGGCGGTGACCCTGTACCAGCTAACACACAGCTCTGACACACACACACACACACACACACTCATTCTGTCATTCTCGCACATGCACACATATACACACACACCTCACTCTTTCTCAACCCTCCCCCGTCTCTCTCTCTCGCTCGCACACACACACACACACACAAACAGTCACTCTCACTGCTGATTTTGACATCACATAACAGTGTTTTCTAGCTGCTCTAGAGTCAGTTGTTGTAACCTAGTTGGAGACCAGCTAGTATTCCTATTGGGTCTCTATCTGCCCTGTGTGCTAGCTGTAGCTAACCTTGGTACCTGCTAGCCTGTAGTTTAACATGCTGTTGTTACTACACCGTGTCTCTCTCGTCTTTATTCTTTTATATTTCGGCACCTCGGACGCTTCCAGTGCGTTTGGGCCTTTACACACCAGTGTTGAATGTCTCATCTTGGCTGCTTGTTGATCCACTTCAGATCAGAAATGTCCTGATAGTTTCGGTCCTAAGAGATAGTTGGAGCAGAAATAAGACCTGGACATTCACACCACATGTTGAACGGAGAACAGAGACTCTGATGGATCCTGGTCCTGGAGATGCTGCTGGAGGTCCTGGAGATGCTGCTGGAGGTCCTGGACTAGTCTTGGAGTTTGACTAGGATCCCTGACACTCACTAGTAGGTTTGTTTCCACTGCAGTAGTACCGTGCTGTACTGGGATCAGTACGCTTTTAGTTTTCCAGTGCAGTTTTGAACACGAGACCCAGTCCAGGTACACGTGTTGCTATAGCAACAGCAGAACCATAGCAACCACATTCAACATCCACAACAGACATGGCTGACCAACTGGAGTCTTTTCTTCTGGATTATATCTTCCTTTTGAGATAGTGTTGCATCAGAACTCACTGAGGACCTGAGTGGTGACGCCTCAGTGTGTTTATTATCTCCTCTTCACATCCCTTTTCTCCACCTGCCTCTTCGTCACGCCTCATAGTGCAGCCGGGTCACAAGCCGGTCAGGTCCAGACCGGTGCTTCAGGTTTTTGCTGTTATTTTGCATCGAAGCCAGGATCCTGACAGGGACGTGACGGTGTGAGAAGATCAGCTGGTGGATGACCTTTAGCCTCAGCTGGTTCAGTGGGCGGAGCCAGTTGGACCAATAGGGAGACTCTATGAGACGTTCTGCTGCAGCATCACCTGAGATGATCCAACAAGACGACTGGTTTGATGTCATGTCTCTCTCTTCCAGCCTGTCTGTCTCTCTCTCTTCCAGCCTGTCTGTCTCTCTCTCTCTTCCAGCCTGTCTGTCTCTCTTCCAGCCTATTTGTCTCTCTCTTCCAGCCTGTCTGTCTCTCAAACGTGTCTCTAGACCTCTAGTCATCTAGACCTCCAGTCATATAGACCTCTAGTCCTCTAAACCTCTATACCTCTAGTCCTCTAGTCATCTACACCTCTAGTCCTCTAGACCTCTAGACCTCTAGTCCTCTACACCTCTAGTCCTCTAGTCATCTAGACCTCTAGTACTCTAGTCATCTAGTCCTCTAAACCTCTAGTCCTCTACACCTCTAGTCCTCTAGACCTCTAGTACTCTAGTCATCTAGTCCTCTAAACCTCTAGTCCTCTAGTCCTCTAGACCTCTTGTCCTCTAGTCATCTAGACCTCCAGTCATCTAGTCCTCTAGACCTCTAGTCATATAGACCTCTAGTCATATAGTCCTCTAGACCTCTAGTCATATAGACCTCTAGTCCTCTAAACCTCTATACCTCTAGTCCTCTAAACCTCTAGTCCTCTAGTCATCTAGACCTCTAGTCATCTAGTCCTCTAAACCTCTAGTCCTCTAGACCTCTAGTACTCTAGTCCTCTAGTCCTCTAGTCCTCTACACCTCTAGTCCTCTAGTCCTCTAAACCTCTAGTCCTCTAGACCTCTAGTCTCACGTCCCATCCAGGACCGACTACATTTTGCTGCTTGGTGTGTAGTTTTAGTTTACTATCTGAACAGTTGTTTGTGGTCTGGAGAGGTAAAAGCATTTAGACTGTTGTTAGTGTGACCAGTCGTGTTTCTGATCACCTCCAGAGCTGGTCTGGCTGATAAGAACTTATTGATCACTAGCAGCTTATTTCCCAGATTAGTTCCTGTGGTTTAGGGAGCGCTAATGGAATGAAAACCTGATCAATACATTCAATCTGTCCTCGTTTACAAATCTGTAAAATACTTGTTGTTTTTTTGATTGATTGATTTGATTTTTATATTATTGTCCTGTAATATACATGCAGTACAACCAGGCTGATGTCGGTTGCCTTGTTTCTTCGTTTGTCGAAAAGGAAACGTTGGCTGCAGCAGGGTTCAAAACTGCCACCAAATTGGTCGCATTTGCAACCTTTTTTTGGGTAATGCGATATAAAATTTGAATGGGTCCATTGGTGCCAGTACAAAAGTTTTACCAAAAGTTTGTCCTGCCACCGTTTCATAATTAACCGAAAATATTTTTACTCTTCTCAAGATCAAGATCAAGATCAAGAAGTTTAATTGTCACATACACACACGAGGTGTGTAGTGAAATGCAAAGTGGCAATGCTCAGCAGAAATGTGCAAAATAACAGGTTCACACTATTTACAATAACCAACACAATATTTACAATGTCACAGTTTTTAAGAGCTCTATATAAAAAACAACACAATATTTACAATAAGAGCACTTTATAAAAAAATATAGTAAAAAAAGGGAAAATTGGAAAAATTGTATGTATAATATAATATAAATTATAAATTATGTGTAGTCTTTACCTAAGTGTGTGTGTGTGCATAAGAGGGGCAGTGTGTGTGTCTTGGTGGGGGCCCTGGTGAGGTCAGAGTTCACAGTCCTGATGGCCTGAGGAAAGAAACTCCGTCTCAGTCTCTCTGTTTTGGCAGCGTGACTACGGAGGCGCTTGCCTGACCGCAGCAGCTGAAACAGTCCGTTGTTGGGGTGGTGAGGATCCTTCATGATCCTGCAGGCTCTGGTTCTGCACCTCCTGGTGTACAAGTCCTGCAGGGTGGGGAGTGTAGTTCCAATAGTGCGTTCAGCCGAACGCACTACTCTCTGCAGAGCCTTCCTGTCCTGAGCGGAGCTGCTGCCAAACCAGGCAGTGATGCTTCCTGTCAGGATGCTCTCCACAGCTCCAGAGTAGAAGGACTGAAGGATCCTCCGGGAGACTTTAAATTTCCTCAGCTGCCTGAGGTGGTAAAGGCGCTGCCTCGCCTTTCTCACCAGAGTGTCTGTGTGTGTTGTCCATGTCAGATCTTCAGTGATGTGGACTCCCAGGTATTTATACCTGCTCACCCTCTCCACAGTATTCCCATTAATCCCCAGTGGTGAGTACGTCCTCTGTTGTTGTGTCCTCCTAAAGTCCACAATCAGCTCCTTAGTTTTGGTGACATTCAGGAGGAGGCTGTTGTCCTGGCACCAGAGTGACAGATCAGCAACTTCCTCCAGGTAGGCCTTCTCGTCGTTGTTGGAGATCAGGCCCACCACCACTGTGTCATCCGCAAACTTAATGATGGTGTTGGAGCTGAACCTGGCCACACAGTCATGTGTGTACAGGGAGTACAGTAGGGGGCTGAGGACGCAACCCTGGGGGGATCCTGATAATAACATAAAAGATCTCTAACGTTGTGTTTTGCGCCGTTGCTTCAGCAAAGCATCTCTCACTCCCAGTCAGTCAGCCCCTCCCCCCCCCGCTGTACGCGCGCACGCTCACACACACACACACACACACACACACACTGGAACATTCCTGGCTGCATCCAAGACACCAAGGCATTTTGAGGACACAACATCGTTTGAGTTAACTAACGTTACAGTATCCATGTTGAGTGGAGATGTCGATAAAGTTGCGCCCGCGGTATCTCTCTCACAAACACATTGACAACGGACCCGGACCAATGGCGAAAAGTAAGAGCAGAGGTGTCTTTGTTTGAACAGACGTCGAGGTGGAACACATAGTATCAGGCGGTAAAGCGGCGGAGAGTATAGATTGGGAGTCGTCGCAAATACAGCGACATATTACCGCGGTACCAGGAGCACTATCCATCACCAGGGAAGGATACGTCTGACTGATAAGACCCAATCAGGAAGCGGACATGGCTCTCCCACAGCAGCCAGCTAGGCAGAAGAACAGGTGAGATAGACAGCAAACAGAGAGATGTAGCAGCAGGGCAGAGAAGACTCATTTCTATTCTTCTGTGCCAGTATATATTTTGTTATGTGTTTGACACAACGTGAAGCAATGGAGCTGTATATATTGTTATTTGTCACAAAGTACTTGGCAATTCAAATATTGACAGTGGAGCACCTTATATACAGTATTATTTAATAATTAATTTAAGAAAGTGTGCAGCAAGATGGAGAAATATTTACACAGTTGTAACGTTACTGTAACGTAACAAAATTGTTTACAAGAGCACAAAGTTCTTCATACATCTAGCCTCTTAATTTTGCTCTCAAAGTGCACCAGATTGATGCATTTAACTTTAAAATGTACAAAACCTTCTTGCGGGGGAGCATGCCCCCGGACCCCCCTAGAGGGTCCGAGGTCCACCCACCACAGTCTCACAAAATCCTGTGGGAAACACTGCATAGCCTACACATCGTCTTTCTATTTCACATCGTCGTGTTTCTAATAGAGCACAGTAGAGTAAAGAGAACAGTTGTGTCAGCCACTGTCTTCAGAAAAAAAGGAATCTGAAATAAAAACATTTTGCACTTTATTTCTCTCAAGTCACAGTCAATCTTTTCAAATCAACGTAAGAACAGGGGTTGCTAATTTAAAAGATGGGTAGTCATCAGCCTGTGTGGAATGCGAGTACATAATGGGACACAAAGGTCAGGTCATTATTGCCGCGCAGCGTCAAAACAAATGGTGCGACCAACTGAAAAAGTTGGTAGCACCATTGCCACCAGTGGAAAATGTTAGTTTTGAACCCTGGGCTGCAGCTGAACGTCTGGGTGACATCACACATCAGCAGCCAATCAAGTGTTAGTGATGTGAAATGTCCCTAGCAATGCAGCTGTCAGTCAGCCAGCTGAAACTGTCTGGACAGTAGTAGTGTTGCTGGCGTGTTGCTGGCGTGTTGCTGGCGTGTTGCTGGCCTCCTGCCATACATACATGACAGAACATGTTAACTTCGTCTCTCCACGCCCTCTGCTCTGGTCATGCTCTACTTCCCATTCATGCCAGCTCGTGTGTGTGTGTGTGTGTGTGTGTGTGTGTGTGTGTGTGTGTGTGTGTGTGTGTCAGCTGCTGTGTTACCACTGATGGTAGCTGATCTGTCAGGGGAAATCCCCCCTACACACACACACACACACTCAGCTGCCAGGTGTGTCAGAATAGCCCTCCCCTGTCTCCAGCAGTAACTATACCACTGGTGATGTTGGTTGTACCGACAGAGCAGCAGAGATTCATCGTGAAATTCGACATAATAAACACAATAATGTCGTTATTTCTAAATTCAATTTACATTCAATTTTGACATTCAGTTCACTTTTATTAAGACTGTAAATACAAGAGCATTCACTGTTAACTTAATGATACTAATATATGTACACTTTATAAACACAAATGTCCCCTGGACTGGTTTAAACACACTGTGATGGTAAATGAGCTGCTGGGGCTTCTTGGTTTCACGTCTGAAGACTTTTATTGTGTGTGTGTGTGTGTGTGTGTGTGTGTGTGTGTGTGTGTGTGTGTGTGTCCTGTTCATCTGGATGGCAGCCAGTCAGATACTAACATAGAAACAGTGTCAGTGAAGCAATCTGGTGCATTTGACTGGGGCTTTCCACTGTGTGTGTTTGTGTCTTTGCACATTAGCCAATCATAAAAAGGGAAATGGCTGTGATGACATCAGCTATTTTGGCTAAATGCAGCGTTCACCCTGCTGCTAGTGTCCCTTCAGCAGTTCACCGACCGCTCCCTTCCTGCCGGTGGCGGTGGTGCCGACTACCAGGTAGAGGGTCCAAACCCCCGACTCTACCAGGTAGAGGGTCCGAGGGTCCAAACCCCCGACTCTACCAGGTAGAGGGTCCAAACCCCCAAACCCCCGACTCTACCAGGTAGAGGGTCCAAACCCCCAAACCCCCGACTCTACCAGGTAGAGGGTCCAAACCCCCAAACCCCCGACTCTACCAGGTAGAGGGTCCAAACCCCCAAACCCTCGTGGACCCTTGAGGCCTTGACACTTATAGTCCAGGACCCCCATTTAACATTTTATTCTAGGGACAAATTCTGTCTGATACGAGAAACATTCTTCATCATTTAGTTGATTTAGTATAAAGTTGTTGGTGTTTCTCCCCGATGAGAAGACATGACGTGGACTAGCATCACCAACGGCATTATGGGTAAAATGCTACTCAGATTATTTTGCTGTACATCATGATTACTACTGATAGTCTGTTATTGACTAAGGACATCTAGTGTCTACTATCTAGTATCTACTATCTAGTATTTAGTATCTCTAGTATCTAATACAGTATCTCTAGTATCTAATATCTCTACTATCTAGTATCTCTAGTGTCTAATATCTAGTATCTCTAGTATCTAATATCTCTAGTATCTAGTATCTAGTATCTAATATATCTACTATCTAGTATCTAGTATCTAATATCTCTACTATCTAGTATCTAGTGTCTAATATCTAGTATCTAATATCTAGTCTGTTATTGACTAAGGACATCTAGTGTCTAATATCTAGTAGATGCTGCAGTTTATAGATCAGACACCTGATCTAGTACAGCAACAGATAGCAGGTTGTTTCATCACCTCAGGGACCTGCACCACTGTCACATGTGCCGCTGTGTCACCAGGAAGTGCTTGATGAACAGGAAGCAGCCTGCCAGTCTACTTCCTGTTTGCCAGATAGCCTCTGAACCCCAGGCCTCGGTCCACTTCCTCCCCTCTCGCTGGCTTCCAGGCCATCCTGCCTCCTCTCTCTCTCACTTTCACTCTTTGGCGGCTGACCAGGCCGCTGGAGGTCAAACTAGAGGAAGGAAACTAGCGGGCTGAATCCGTAGTCACAGGAAAATAGAATAAAACCTCTAAATGATGGTTGGTTACCAAAGTAACAACCTGTGTGCACAACATGCCCCCTAAATGACCAAGAGTTCGATTGGACAGGGAGCTTCTAGATATGGGAGGTCATTTGAGACGTTTTACTGGACAAATTAGACATGGCAGATTCTCATGCAAGTAAAATCACTGACGATCTCCACAACTACACAAATGGCCGCAGGTAGTCCAGAGAGAACAGACCCACCAAACTGCTGTTGTCCTTCAGCCACAGCGTCTGCTAGATCCTGAAATTCATCAACCACTTCGACCATTTTATCATCCAATTAGATCGTTGGTTCAGGGCGACGCCTCTAGATGATGCTTGGTTCCCTCTAGAATGAACTAACCCACCAGACGGTCTGAATCTACCACAATCTGGTTGTAATTTCCCAGCCTGCTGGGCGTTGGTGAGCCGTAGGGATTCACCATAATGCATCAGTTATCTGACACAGCGGTGTAGGAGTGGACAGCCTGGACAGGAAGTGTAGAGATTAGCGGTTGAAGATGAAGGAAATGTTCTTAGTACATGAGTGATGGTCTGGATGGTCAGCTGCTTCATATCCTCAACCAGAAGGTCAAGGAGTGTTCTGGATGCTGACCAGGCACATCACGTTAATACCAACCAGAAATGTTCCTCTTTTTATTGATGTACTGTACGATAAAATGACATTTTCAATTAAATCTTTAATGAAACCTTTATAACATCATGAAGAACATTATTCTGATCCTGAAAATCATCACAAGCTGAAGTCATTTACAACCTTTTACAACCACCAAGGAGTTAGTTAAGTTAGTAGTCCCATGTTAACAGTAACTAGTTAGCTAGCTACCAGTTAGTTCAGGTTAACTAGCTGACTCTTCTCCAGCTCCAACTCAGAGTGTTTTGGAGTAGAGACTAGGGCTAAAGACAAGACAGTTTACTGAGTCACAGTAACCTACATTTGGAGACAAATCTACCTGATCACACTGATCACTTTTACTGAGAACGTTACTGGATGATCTACAGACACACCACAACAACCTGGTTCAGACAGTCAACTGGTTCTACTGACACATTATTAATAACAGACTGATCCTGGATCAGATGGTTGGTAGCAGGTTGGTAACAACTGTTTAACCTCTGTTAATATCCGTTGGATCTTTTGCTGCTTCACACTGATTGATTTTTACTTGACCAGTTTTCCAGTGTCCATCTTGCTCTGTTTGCCTCGTTCTGTTGACTTTGCATTAAGTTGTGCTGCCTGTATTGTTTTTGCGTTCTCTCTGATTCAGGGTCAGTTCCATTTTTAAACCTACATTCCACACATGTTTAATAAAGCTCTCGGTTGGTCAGCTCCAGGATCAGTTTTTATCAACGACCAACAGGTCAGGGGGAGTGGAGGTCAACGAGCTGACGATCTGGGGGGGGGGAAATGAAGACTGTAGTGAATTCTTCATTCACTACAGAGCAGATTGCATCCGAGTAGCACCATTGATTTATAAAACCATCTAGGTCACTCATTGCTTTAAAAAACTTAAAATCAACCCAGACCCGCTCTTACTAGTGCAAGGAATAGCGGCACTACCTCCTGACCGGGCACGCTTTCTACTTTGCTCTTTCGGCTTTTGTAGATTGCCAGTTTTGCCTCCCCCACTATGAAATTCAGTAGTTGCCACTTTGGCGCATTCACCCTTTTATAACCGGCCCCGAAAATAAAAGCTACTTTGGACCAAGTCTCACTAAAAGATTAAAAACCTCTTTTAAGATCTCAAATAAGACTTTTAGTCTTTTGCACTCAATAAAACAATGAAAGATGGTCTCCGCCCTTCCGCAGAAAGGACAGTTGTCAGTGGTTTCTGGGTTAATCACAGAAATAAAAGCATTGACAGCAATAGCACCGTGCAGGATTCTCCACTGGAGGTCACCTGACCTTTTCTTCGAAGGGCTTTTCTAAAAAGCCCTCCACACTGGTTTAACACCACAATCTACTCCCAACTTAGCTTTCTTTTGTTTAATGCTTTTACACAGAATGCATACAATATCTTGCCAGTCACCATGTACAGGTCTGGATTTTCCACATTTTTAGTCTCCAGCAAAACACCAGTAAGACCATCTAGGCCTAGAGAGAAGCCGACCTCAGGAAATGGGTCATCTTTGTCCGGAAACTCCTCTCCACTGCAGTACTCCCGTAGCAGTGCAAGCTCCCCTTCAGTTAGTCTATCACGCCACAAATTCCTTCGTTGCTCATTTGAAACCTGGCCGAGTTAAAGAACAGTTCTCTGTCTGAGAAATGATCCTCAACTCTCACACCTTTCATATTTTTGGTTTTCTGTAAGAACTGTTTTATTTTTCCGACACCATACAAGCGCTTGCTCTTGCACTTTTTGACATCAGAGCTTTGTTTCTGACCGTCACTCTCAGCAGCAGAGTCCTCTTCCACACTGGACTCAGACTCTGTTGCCTTCTGCTCCACTGGCAGCTTTCCTTTGGCCTTCCTTGCTGCTCCTTTCTTGACCTGTGAGCTACTGACTTTGCTTTCAAGTTTTCTTTTAAAGCCTGACACTCTCAGTTCCATCTCATCCTCCTCCATGTCTGCATTTTCCTGTCCCTCTGTAGCCACAACTTCATCCACAGCAACCACAAATCTTTCCTGTTCTTGAATCCCTTTTTCTTTCCCCTCAGTTGTCCCAAGCTGTTCCTCTCCACCAGAACTATCCCCTCCTGTCTCTCTACTGTTTGCCCCATCTTGTTTCTGCCCTCCTGTCTCTCTACTGTTTGCCCCATCTTGTTTCTGTCCTTGTGTCTCTCTACTGTTTGCCCCATCTTGTTTCTGTCCTCGTGTCTCTCTACTGTTTGCCCCATCTTGTTTCTGTCCTCCTGTCTCACTACTGTTTGCCCCATCTTGTTTCTGCCCTCCTGTCTCTCTACTGTTTGCCCCATCTTGTTTCTGCCCTCCTGTCTCACTACTGTTTGCCCCATCTTGTTTCTGTCCTCGTGTCTCTCTACTGTTTGCCCCATCTTGTTTCTGCCCTCCTGTCTCACTACTGTTTGCCCCATCTTGTTTCTGTCCTCGTGTCTCTCTACTGTTTGCCCCATCTTGTTTCTGTCCTCCTGTCTCACTACTGTTTGCCCCATCTTGTTTCTGCCCTCCTGTCTCTCTACTGTTTGCCCCATCTTGTTTCTGCCCTCCTGTCTCTCTACTGTTTGCCCCATCCTGTTCCTGCCCTCCTGTCTCCCTGTTGTTTGCCCCATCCTGTTCCTGCCCTCCTGTCTCCCTGTTGTTTGCCCCAGCCCGGGCCTGTTCCCCCAGTTCCCCTCTGTTAGCCATGCTCTGAGACTGCTCTCCTGTATTCTCATTGTTCCTACCAGACTCTTTGTCAGGGCAGGTCCTGATGAGATGCCCTTCTCTGCCACACCCAAAACACTTTAGAGAATCTGAAGTCACATACATCATATAATCAAACTCATCCACTCTGAGGGTTTAGTTCAGTTCCTCATCCCTTCTGTTCAGTATCATGTGTATGTGTCTTCTATGAGAGACAACGTGCTGAAGCAGCGGTGACTTGCAGCCAGAGGGAACTTTCCCATGCCTGGATAACTCTTTAAGCAGAGAATCATCTCCAATGAACGGAGGCACGTTTGATGACGTAACCCTTCTTGCCGGTGTAGCGAGAGGCAGCACTGATACCAACGTCTCGTTAACTGTGATGCCGTTCTCAATCACCGCATTCACCTTTTCTATCGCGTCTAGAAATAAAACAACCGCGCTGTTCATTCGGGCAGCGGACTTGATGAAACTCTGCCCGACAACCTCCGCTACAGCTGAACTGCATTCTTCCACTGAACAAGGAAAGGAGAGAGAGAGGCTGGAGGATGGAGAGAGAGAGAGACAGGCTGGAGGATGGAGAGAGAGAGAGACAGGCTGGAGGATGGAGAGAGAGAGAGACAGGCTGGAGGATGGAGAGAGAGAGAGACAGGCTGGAGGATGGAGAGAGAGAGAGACATTGAGGTTACATAAGAGTGTTTTAACTAGTCCTGTCTCACAGCCTATTTTATAATACACACTCTGCTCTAGTAGATAGATAGATAACCTTTACCTGAGCACTGGTTCTGCTAGTCTGTCTCTCTCTCACATCAGTCTGTCTCTCTCAGATCAGTCTGTCTCTCTCTCAGATCAGTCTGTCTCTCTCTCTCAGATCAGTCTGTCTCTCTCTCAGATCAGTCTGTCTCTCTCTCTCAGATCAGTCTGTCTCTCTCTCTCAGATCAGTCTGTCTCTCTCAGATCAGTCTGTCTCTCTCTCTCAGATCAGTCTCTCTGTCAGATCAGTCTGTCTCTCTCTCTCAGATCAGTCTGTCTCTCTCTCAGATCAGTCTGTCTCTCAGATCAGTCTCTCTCTCAGATCAGTCTGTCTCTCTCTCAGATCAGTCTCTCTCTCAGATCAGTCTGTCTGTCTGTCTCAGATCAGTCTGTCTCTCTCTCTCTCAGATCAGTCTGTCTCTCTCTCAGATCAGTCTGTCTCTCTCTCAGATCAGTCTGTCTCTCTCAGATCAGTCTGTCTGTGTCTCAGATCAGTCTGTCTCTCTCTCAGATCAGTCTGTCTCGCTCTCTCTCAGATCAGTCTGTCTCTCTCTCTCAGATCAGTCTGTCTCTCTCTCAGATCAGTCTGTCTCTGTCTCTCAGATCAGTCTGTCTCTCTCAGATCAGTCTGTCTCTCTCTCTCAGATCAGTCTGTCTCGCTCTCTCTCAGATCAGTCTGTCTCTCTCTCAGATCAATCTGTCGCTCTCTCTCAGATCAGTCTGTCTCTCTCTCTCAGATCAGTCTGTCTCTCTCTCAGATCAGTCTGTCTCTGTCTCTCAGATCAGTCTGTCTCTCTCAGATCAGTCTGTCTCTCTCTCTCAGATCAGTCTGTCTCGCTCTCTCTCAGATCAGTCTGTCTCTCTCTCAGATCAGTCTGTCTCTCTCTCAGATCAGTCTGTCTGTCTCTCAGATCAGTCTGTCTCTCTCTCTCTCAGATCAGTCTGTCTCGCTCTCTCTCAGATCAGTCTGTCTCGCTCTCAGATCAGTCTGTCTCTCTCTCAGATCAGTCTGTCTCTCTCTCTCAGATCAGTCTGTCTCTCTCTCAGATCAG